>CM029651.1:56442790-56796943 GCA_017311315.1 Dendrocalamus latiflorus
GCATGTTGTTAATCATACCAACGTAAGATTAACTTTCATGCAAATTAATTATGCGCTTTCCTAATGTAAATTTTAAATTTTTTCAGCTGCTTCTGTTTCCGCTCATGTTAATGCAATTGAGCCACTTAATGGTAGTAACTTTCAGAAATGAAAGTTTACGCTTATGACGACTTTCCAGCTCTTGGATCTGGACTATGCGTTCAGGTTCGATGAGCCTGTCGCTCCTACTGAAGGGGAGGACAATTTTGACAACAAAATGAAGGATTATAAAACTAATGCTGAGAAGTGGGAGCGGTCTAATCGCGTTTCACTTGCTGTGATGAAGAACTCCATCAGTGAGGCAATAAGAGGAGCAATCCCTGAAAAGGAAAGGGTAAAGGACTATTTGTCCTCCATCGAGGATCATTTTAAGGGGTCCTCTAAAGTTTATGCTACCACACTGATGCACAGGCTCATGAACACTAAGTACAATGGTACTGAAAATGTCCGTGAGCACATTATGACCATAATCAATATTGCTGCCAGACTTAAGACAATGGACATGGCAATTCCTGATGGTTTTGTTGTCCATTACATTATGATGTCTCTTCCTAAGCAATTTGAAGCTTTCAAGGTGAACTATAACACCATTAAGAACAAGTGGACCATGAGCGAGTTGATCGCTAATGTTTC
This sequence comes from Dendrocalamus latiflorus, assembly GCA_017311315.1. Classification (NCBI taxonomy): domain Eukaryota; kingdom Viridiplantae; phylum Streptophyta; class Magnoliopsida; order Poales; family Poaceae; genus Dendrocalamus; species Dendrocalamus latiflorus. The sequence continues at coordinate 56,443,463 of CM029651.1, forward strand.
TCAAGAGGAAGAGAGGCTCAAGGGGCTACTGATTTTGTGAATCAAGTCGGCTCTTCAAATAAAGCTGGTCCCTCTAGAAATAGAGGTGGCTACAAAGGAAAGGGAAAGAAGGAGCAAACCTACTTCCCTTATCAGAAGCCACAGAAGCCACAGCACCCACAGCATCCTAAGGCGCCTAAAAACGCTTCAGGTCCTGGGAGCTCAAATGAACAGAAGAAAAGTGGTGAGTGTTACTTTTGTCAGTCGAAGGACCATTTCAAAGATGATTGTCCTGGATGGCTGAAATGGCTCGCCAAGAAAGGTACTTATGAAATCACTTTTGTTGATGAAGCATTTTATGCTGATTTTCCTATAAATTCTTGGTGGATTGATTCTGGTGCCACTGTACACGTTACGAATTCCTTGCAGAGATTCCATATGTTGAGAAATCTCAGAGGGGAAAGAAGCCTAAGAGTGGCTAATGGGATGGAAGCCGAAATTCAAGCTATTGGATCAGTTTCTTTAGTTTTGAATAATGGCTTTGTAATGAAACTTAATGATGTTCTTTATGTTCCCTCGATGAGAAGAAACTTAATTTCCATTTCATTATTAGATAATGATGGATATTCTTGTAATTTTGGACACGGAATGTGTTTGATTTATTTTAATAATGATAATGTTGGTCGTGCCATCCGACACGACAAGCTTTATATGTTATCCCTGCAAGATTCTCCTGTATCCATGAATGTATGTGATGTGAATAAGAAGCGTAAACGAATTGATGAGACTTCGTCGAAATTGTGGCACTGTCGTTTGGGCCACATTTCGAGGGGGAGAATTGAACGTCTCATTAAAGAAGAAATTCTCCACCCTTTAGACTTTAATGATTCGGATGATCATTGCCTTGATTGTATCAAAGGCAAGTATGTAAAGCAAATAAAGAAAGGTGCTACTCGAAGCACAGGGATTTTAGAATTAATTCATACTGACATATGTGGTCCTTTCCCTGTGACATCAGTGGATGGTTATGATTCTTTTATTACGTTCACTGATGATTACTCACGTTATGGCTATATCTATCCTATTAAAGAGAGATCGGAAGAACTTGATAAATTTAAGATATTTAAGGCTGAAGTTGAAAATCAGCACAATCTAAAGATTAAAATAGTGCGCTCGGATCGTGGGGGAGAGTATTATGGGCGACACGCAACTTATGGGCAGATTCCTGGTCCTTTTGCCAGGTTTCTACAAGAAAATGGTATAGTTGCCCAGTACTCAATGCCTGGTGATCCCCAGCAAAATGGAGTAGCGGAAAGAAGAAACCGCACACTTATGGATATGGTTCGAAGTATGTTGAGTTACTCCACTTTGCCTGTAAAGTTATGGATGGAAGCGTTAAAGACTGCTGCACATATACTCAATCGGGTTCCCAGTAAATCAGTGCCGAAAACACCTTATGAATTATGGACTGGGAGAAAACCAAGTCTGAACTACCTACATGTATGGGGTTGTGCAGCTGAAGCTAAGGTGTTTAACCCACACATTGGGAAATTAGATCCCACGACTGTGAGTTGTCATTTTATTGGCTATCCTGACAGGTCTAAAGGGTACCGATTCTATTGTCCAGATCGTACCACAAAATTTGTAGAGACAAGGCACGCTGTGTTCTTGGAAAATGATGGCATCAGTGGGGACTTGGAGCCCAGGAAAATTGATCTTGAGGAGAAGCGGATTTATGTTGCTTCACCGCTAGTTTGACAGACTGATTTTCCTGTGCCCCAAGTGTTTGTGCCCACAGTTGATCCTGTAGTTGCGACTCCTGTTGCATCTCCAGTTAATTCTGTGGCTACTCCTTCTGTTGAGGGCTCTGAAAGTACAAGTGTGATACCTGATGATGAGCCTTCATAGCCCTCTGTGACAGTTAATGAACAACTTGATGAGCCTACTAATGAACCTGTCAGGAGATCAGAACGAGTGAGGAGATCTGCTATCCCAAGTGATTATGAGGTTTACTTAAATGAGGATGATCTTGGGAAGGTGGATGATCCTAGTTCTTATAAGGAAGCTATGAAGAGTAAGGATTCATCCAAGTGGCTAGATGCCATGAAAGATGAAATTAAGTCTATGGGTGATAATGGTGTATGGGATTTAGTGAAAATTCCTAATGGAGCCAAAACAGTAGGCTGCAAATGGGTCTACAAAACAAAACGTGACTCCAAAGGGAATGTCGAAAGGTTTAAGGCGAGACTTGTAGCGAAAGGGTTTACACAAAGAGAAGGCGTTGACTATAATGAAACCTTTTCGCCTGTCTCAACCAAAGATTCATTTAGAATCATAATGGCGCTCACAACACATTTTGATTTAGAGTTGCACCAAATGGACATTAAGACTGCATTCCTGAATGGAGACTTGTATGAGGACGTTTACATGACACAACCGGAAGGTTTTGTTGTGGAAGGCGAGGAACATTTGGGATGCAAGCTAAAGAAATCCATATATGGCCTGAAGCAAGCTTCTAGGCAATGGTACCTTAAGTTCGATGAAGTCATAAGGAAATTTGGATTTAAGGAAAATGATGTTGATAATTGTACATATGTTAAGTTCAGGGGGGGTAATTACACCTTCTTAATTCTTTATGTGGACGATATATTATTGGCCAGCAGCAGTGTGGACATGCTGCGGGAAACTAAAATATTTCTAATTTTGACATGAAGGATCTCGGTGAAGCATCTTATGTTCTTGGTATTGAAATTCACCGAGATAGGTCCAAAGGAACATTAGGTTTATCACAAAAGGCATACATTGACAGAGTACTAAAGAGATACAATATGCATAAATGCTCTGCCTCGCCTGCCCCTATTGTTAAGGGCGATAAGTTTGGGAAATTTCAATGCCCAAAGAATGACTATGAATCTGATCAGATGAAGGCTATACCTTACGCTTCTGCTGTCGGAAGTATTATGTATGCTCAAGTATGTACGCGCCCTGATTTAGCTTTTGTTACCGGGATGCTTGGCAGATATCAGTCAAATCCAGGACCGGACCACTGGAAAGCCGTTAAGAAAGTCCTGCGCTATATGCAAGGCACTAAAGGTCACATGCTCACATATAGAAAATGCGATAACCTTGAGGTTGTCGGTTATTCTGATGCTGATTTTGCGGGGTGTAAAGACACTAAGAAGTCCACATCAGGTTACATTTTCACCCTCGCAGGAGTAGCAATATCATGGAAAAGTGTAAAACAAACACTTACTGCATCGTCGACAATGCAGGCTGAATTTGTGGCATGTTATGAGGCTACTAGGCAGGCTGTATGGCTTAAGAACTTTATCCCGGGATTGAGAGTGGTAGACAGCATTTCTAGACCACTCATTTTGTACTGCGATAATCAACCCGCAGTTTTCTATTCGAGTAACAACAAGTCAAGTGCAGCTGCCAAGCACATTGACATAAAGTATCATATTGTGAAAGATAGAGTCCAGGATCAAACAATTAAGGTTGAGCATATTGGAACTAAATTTATGCTCGCGGATCCGCTCACAAAAGGCTTACCACCCAATATTTTTCGTGATCATGTTGCCGGCATGGGTTTATTGGAGAGCCTGTGATCCTGGAATAAGAGGACCATATAAAGTAACCAACTCCCATGAAGTATTATGTTATCCGATCGATATAGAATGAAGCACTACAAGTACTGATGTCCAGTGATACTTAATTGATTGTTGTGACACATTACTTTGGTGTGAACTTTTATTGAGAGAGGGCTTATGATGTTTAGCCTTACGATCAAGGGGGAGAATGTTGGATTTTTGATCTCAGGCTAAAACGGTTGAAAGAGACGTGGGGTGATGCCCACGTCTCCCTCTTCTCACGCGCCCTGATCGGGGGTGCGTAACCGACTTTTGGTTACGGTTCCCCGTTGCGCAGCGCGATATAAAAGAGGGCTCCGGCCTCTCACGTGGGTTCGCCGTTCGTTCTCGTGAGAGCCAAAAGCCCTGTACAAACCCTAAAGCGATCCGATCCACCGCGCGCTGCAAGCAACGGGAAGACCGTCGCCGCCGCTGCTACAGGACATCGCCGGCGACTACCCGGACACTGACGCCTTTGCGATCTTCACCGACTCTTCCTCACGCCTGCATCACGCAGGCACGGGTCTTCGCTCATGGCGTTCATCGGCGACCGTAAGTCTACCTGCCCCCCAAACCCTAGGTGTTCTAGTGTTAGGCTAGCAGATTATGTGACACGCATGATGTTTAAGGCTCCTAATAGGCATGTCGCACGCGTGTCAAATTCGTTTTGGTTCTTTATGCGTCAGTCACTTCAGTATTGGTGGCAGGGAGAAGGATAATCCTAAAATTCCATGCTCACTTACTCCATCCATGTATTCGTTGTTGGCTATGCTTTTATATACTTTGAAGGTGAGCTTGATGCAGAGGACGCAATAAGGCGTCTTGACAATGTGGATTCTGGTTATAGTATGCGCATGCTCTCTGTAGAATGATCAAGGGTATAGCCTCGTGTCTGTATCTTGATGAGTTTTTTTGGTCATTTCCATTTTCCGTACAAGTATACAAAAGAAACTTTGCTAATTGCTACCATTCTTATGTGTGATTTCTTCAGCAAGTTGAACCAGTATCGAAGAACCGTGATAGGCCTACTGGGGATGTAAAGCCGACGAGAACCCTATTTGCTATCAACTTTGACCCCCTCCACACAAATAATTCAGATATTGAGAGGCATTTTGAACCATATGGCAAGATCACAAACATTCGTATTCGAAGGAACTTTGCATAGTATGAGACGTAAGATGAAGCCAGTGCAGCTGTCAAGCATACCGATAAGAGGTATTTAATTGAGCATCCTCTAGTCTGCACAATGCTGCAAAAGTTTGTATTGCACATAACTAATTAGTTTGTTGCTACCCAATTCCTTGTCAAATGCATTTTCCTACATTCACTTTACTCTATAGCCCTGAACATAGCAGTGATGCTGTTGCTGCATTTAACAAGGCATTAACTCTTCGTACTGGGTTGTCTTCCTTGTCGTTGGGGTATTTGGCTGGTGAGTTCATATGTCTAATTATCTGTTGCATTATGTTCCTATACCTTCATGGAATTCAATTGTAGTCTTTGAATCGCCCTGATTCTTATAATAATTAGATGTGTGTCGATATGGAAGTGATAATTGATAAGTACATTGCAGCCTTTTTTATACCCTCCAGTATTGTCCGCATGCTTGCTCCTTTCAAACTTCTTCTAGTTCTGCTTCATACACGGTGACAAGTAGATCCGATAGCTAGTTTTTTTTTCAAATTAATCCTTGTTTGTGGTTGCACTTTTTTGTTTTTGGTCTCAGGCAAGTTTCATGTAAAATTCCTCAGCTTTACTTTGATGAATTTTGCACATGCATTTCATATGCAATGTTCCCTTGTAAGCGAAATGGGTTTTTAGGGTCTAAAATCTTGTGAAGTTGGTTTGTTGATGAAGCTTTTCTTATTGTTTCTTCTGTTTCATGGCAGCCATAAGATACATGTAATAGACAAAGAGTGGTTTTTCGGGAGTTTATCTTCTAAGTTGTTTTTATAATTAGGTTTGCTTACTTCGCATGATGTAACTGCAATGAAGCGGCTCTGTTCTTTTCAGCTTCTAAAAGCTGTTTTTCGGTTTTTCTACAGTAACTAAATTTTAAACGGAGTATTTTTTTCAAAATAGGGTCTACTAGTTGATTGTAGTACATATTTTACTGATTTCATTTATATTAACAAAAACTGCACGTGAGTTTCTGTTACTCTATAATCTCTCATACAAACAGCCCAAAAGTCACAAGCCGTAGCCAACAAGAACATGCCTATTATCTTAACTTGTGTAAGGCCATAAATTCAGCGAATCAACTTTTTCACATGGCATTTGTCATGACTGGGTGTTATTCCTTCCTGTTGCTGTGCAGCACGATATTGGACAGGGTAGTGACAGTAGAATATGCCTTCCGGGATGATGACAATGGTAGAGATGACAGATTTGGCAGTCCTAGACGAGGTGATGGCCGTAGTCCTTACATGCGCTCCCCTAGCCCAAGTTACCGAAGGGATTACAGTCCTAGTTATGATCGCCGAGCAGGTAATCCTGGATATGATCGTCGGGATGGAGCATTGTATGATAGGAGCAGAAGCCCTGGTTATGGTAATACTAGGTAATATTACTGAACTTAATGAGGTTCTGCATATATCAGTTAGGGAGTGGTTTTCTTTTAATTTTATTGAGCTGACATGGTTAGCAAACATTTTTACCTTCCCCTGGCATAATTTCTAAGTGCTCGTTTAATTTCTTGGTGGTACATTTGGTCGTTCATTCCTTTTATTTGTTTTAGAGGAAGGTTCACTCCTTTTATCGCTCTGCATTGTGCTGCTGACCCATTTCTAAGTGGCTGACAACCCCGTTTTGCTCTGCTTGGTACAATCGGAGCTGTCTTGGCGTGACAAAAGGCAACGGAGTGTAACGTGATGCTATAGTTCCCGATGTTCATAGGAACACTTTTTGTACTCGAGAGGAATGAATGGTTACAGCGATGGATGCTTGTTCATTGCGCTGCTGATTTCGAGTGATTACTAGATCTGATATTGACTGTATTGGTTCCAACAAACTTCTACGATGAATGAATCTTTGCATTTCACCCATAAGGATTAAGGTGTGAGAAACTGAGAATGGCTAGACCTGGCCAAACGAGGCACCATTCTGTTAGTAAGACACGCTAGCATCTTAACATGCCACACACAACAACTCTTTTATGGTAATATAGTAAAATTGATTATAATTAACAGTAAAAATTACTTGTGTTAGAGTTATTATACTTTTTTAAGCACTGATTGGTGACTTAATAGTAAAATTACTTATGACGACTCAGCCACTAGCAGTAAAATTACTTGTGATTGTAAAAAACTTGTGAATGAGTTCGTGGACTTCTTTTTTTATAGTTCTGATACTGTTCCTTTTCTTTTTGATGGTTGATTCTTACATTTCCACTTGAAAGAAAGACATTTGGCATCTTCCAAAAGTGTGTTCCAGTGGCTGGTTCGTTCGGCGATGTGCAGTGGTCGACTAGATCAAGATTCTGCATGAAACGAAGTAGCACGCATGCACTAGGGTCCTGACAGCACCAAAAATAGCATGTTCTACTTCATTCATCAGGATTCGAGATCATATCATTTTTCTTATCGTTGCGTTGCGCCTTTATATGCAAAAAACAGTGAGGCCGTGGAATTTTTATTTCAACAGCAGAGATTGTTTAGTGAAAATGGTCAACTGCACATTGTTGCTCCGAGTCAATATCCTTAACGTCTTGACAATGGTTAAGACTGCAATCCGACATGTCAAGGACTGGCAAGTGCAGAATTGTCGCAATCTTCAGTACACTTCCCCAGTTCTGCAACTCGGCTCTTCCCATTGTTTACTCATGAGCTGACAGTGTCGGCATCCACACTGCGTCCTGGTCTCATCATCCCCAATCTCCCACTTAAAGCTGTTACAAATTACAATACAACTGCAATCTGTTAGCACGTATAGTATGGCAGCATGTTGCGTGCGCGTGTGCCCATCTGAGATGGTTTTGATCATCAGCAATAAAATTTGATAGCTGGTAAGAAGTAGCACACCTTGACGAAAGCACAGTAGACCAAACTGACTGGATGTCACATTGTGGCGCAATACTAAATCGGGACACATACAAATGGATCGTCTGCCCGCAGCTGGAGGAGCAAATTCACTAATTCATCTGCCGATGAAAGAAGGATGTAAACCACCAGATGACTTGATAATGGCAATGCTTTGTGTATAATGTGATGTAAACCACTATCTGTTACCACATAATTACGTGAAGACTTTTGACTTATAAATCCAGCTTATGAAAGAAAGTTAATTCTTCATTCATCTATTCCACAAGATTGATTATTAGTTTATTACTAGGGCACCACAAAAGAACTAAAATTACAGTGTCTTAGTTCAGCTAAATACAGCAAACGATAATGATACAGGAACTAGAAAGAGTTCTGAACTTCTGATTACCTTGTCATCGGCATCCAGCTGGATGAGCATGGTCCGTTGTTGGATGGTAAGTAATTCAGCCATCGTGGTCAAGTACTGTAGTGAATTTCTAGCCATGTTCTCAGCAGGCCCCTCTTTACATCTTCTCTCTAATATTGGATTAGGGAAAACTTATTGCACAAACCCCAAGAAAAATGATGGTAGGCATTATTCATTATCAACCTCAGAAACTGGTCCCTGATCCAAAAACAAGAACCAATGGATACGAATTAACATGGATAATCAATTATTCGATGCAGACATTACAACAACAACAAAACCTTTTGTCTCAAACAACTTGGGTAAGCGTTTGATGCAGACATTAGTTCACAGGAAATATGAGCTCACTAAAATAAATGGAAAACACTTACCAACAACTTATTACCAAATCTTTCCACTTCTAACTCTAACAACTTAGCAGCTAATCCATCCCTTGTGCAGTGTATGCCTGAATCATGGTGCTGAAAGTTACTTTGTCAGGCTTACATTTCTTTTCCTTCATAAGCTGTAGCATTTCCTCCATTATTTTGATATCTCCAGACTTGGCATATGCACTGACCACGCAATTAAAAAATGGAGTATCTAAGACAACATCAGTGTTCTCTGTCTGTCGAATTATTCCAGGAACCTTATCAAGAAGCCCAGCTTTGCTGTATCCATTAACTAGCGAGCATTAAGTGATGGGGTTGGGTTTAATACCCCGAATTTTCATCAACCGGAAATAGTACTCCATCTTCTCAATATTGCCAGCCCATCCAAAACACTCTATTATTATGTTGAAGGTAACGACAGTGGGTGAGAAGAAGTGTTTCTTCATATATTTCAGCACTGACATCATTTTGTCATGCATGTGAGCCTTACCAAAAGACTTGATCATGATATTAAATGTCTGTGTATCCGGCCCAACACCCATCAACTGAAACTCATTGTACCACTTCTCCATTTCATCCATCCTACCATGGTTCCCATAGGCCCAGATGATCGAGTTCATCGTGTACATGTCCGGCACATTGTCCCCACCTTCAAGCATATTAGACAGCGCATTCTCCATCTCCTCTAACATGCCTGCTTTGCCATACCCATCAATCATCGCATTGTGGATAACAGAATTGCATTCAAGCCCCAAGTAGGACATCTCATCGAGAATCGCAGGAATCCGATCAAAGCAGCGTAATTTACTGCAACAATTGATGAGAACAGAGAATGTGTACTCATCTGGCTTGCAATCCGCGGCACCTTTCATCTGATCGACGGTGGCCAACGCCTCGTCCAGAAGGCCGCTGTAGCCGTACGCGCCCACAAGCGCCGTGTACACGTCCATCGTCGGCCTGAGCCGCTCCGAGAGCATCACCTTGAAGAGGGCGGTGGCCGGACCGGGCTGCCGGCACTTGCCAAGCATCATCAGCAACCTAGCGTAGGTCTGTGACCTCGGCTTGTACCAACGCTGCTTCCGCAGCAGCTCAAAGATCTAACCCAAGCAAGAGAGCAATACGTACGCAATAAGCATCATTAAACAGGTAGTGGTGCGACATTTCCTCGGGAAGAAGGGAGGGTTAAGGGAGGGAACCTCCAGGGCGGACTCCCAGTGGCAGGAGGCGACGGCAGAGTCGAGGGCCTCGAGGACGGCGCGGGGCCAGAGGCAGGTGGACTGCTGCCGCGAGGCGACGGCTTTGCGGGAGACGTCTGAGATGGCGGCCTCAGTGCGGAGGATGCGGGCGAGTGCCTCCGGCTGCTCGATCTCAGGGGTGGAGGGGCAGGAGGGCGGCTTGCGCCTGCGGGCACGGCCGCTGCGGCGGCGGGCCATCGGGATGAGCGGCGCGCGGCTGGCGCCGGGAGGCGGGGACGGCGAGGTGGCAGGTGGGAGCGGCGCCGGTAGGTGCATGGCGACGGAGTGAGGTGGAGACGGCGATAAGGTTCTGCCCGTCAGACGCGGCAGCGGAAAGGGTAGCGATGTGTCGTCATCAAGGCAGGCAGAACCAAGCCTATCTGTCGTTAGGCGACGACCGGCTGGGGCTTGAGACCAAACGTAGTAGATTTACACTTCACCGAGCCGCGACCGCGCTCTCCAAGACTTACCAACGCTCCGATCTACAGAGTGAGGAGGAGGGCACGGGAGGCGATGGAGTCGGGCCAGCGTCGGCGGAGGGTGCACACGGCAGATGAGGCGGCGGCGGTGCTGCGAAAGGCGTGGTGCCGGCTGCGGCTGTCGGCGCGCGACCCGGAGCGCGTGCCGCCATGGGACGCCGTCGTGCTCACGGCCGCCAGCCCCGAGCAGGCCGCGCTCTACGACCGTCAGCTCGCCCGCGCCCGCCGCCTCGGCCGCTTCCCCGCCTCCACCGCCGCCCTCGCCGTCCCGGACCCCGATGCCGCGCGCATCGGCTCCGGCGCCGCCACCCTCCACGCCGTCGCCTCCCTCGTCCGCCACCTCATCTCCCAGGTCCTACCACTTCTGGCCTATCGCTAATTTACTTGTACCACAGTATTAGCCTTCTGTATGTTTCCTTGACCTTTTAGGACATCTAAATTCGCAGTCTTCCAAGGAAGAGATTGCCGAATTCCTGCCCGAAGCAACTGATTCTTCTGCAGATAACATCCCGCTTGATTCGGTAATACGCTTTATGGCGAAGAAGCACATACTGCTGCTTCACGCTGGGGGCGACAGCAAGAGGGTTCCATGGGCGAACCCCATGGGGAAGGTTTTCCTGCCTCTCCCGTACTTGGCCGGAGACAATCCTGACGGGCCTGTTCCGCTGCTCTTCGATCACATTCTCGCGGTCTCATCCAGCGCAAGGCAAGCTTTCAAGAACCAAGGTTGTAGCTTATTTAGACAAAACTACCACATTCGTTCAACGGGTTCAATTTCATTGATATATATATCATGATCAGGTGGGATCTTCATAATGACGGGCGATGTTCTCCCGTGCTTTGATGCCTCAAACCTAGTTATTCCTGATGACGCTGCTTGCATTGTCACGGTGCCAACCACTCTGGATGTGGCCTCTAATCATGGAGTGGTTGTAGCCTCAAAGGATGGAACTGAGGGGGAAAACTATTCTCTTTGTTTGGTTGATAATCTGCTGCAGAAGCCAACAGTGAGCGAGCTTGTGGAGGGCCAGGCCATCCTAGATGATGGTAGAGCACTACTTGACACAGGGATAATAGCAGCAAGGGGTAAAGCATGGCAGGAGCTTGTTAGCCTTGCATATTCATCTAGCCAGACCATGATTAAGGAGCTCATAACTAGCAGAAAAGAGGCAAGCTACCATTTCCGGCATTGATATGTGAGCTATAACATTTGATGATTTAACAAACATTGTTTTCTTTCTGATGGCTTCCTAAATCACTTTTGGATGTTCAACAAGAGGGCAACCTATTTCTGTGCAAACTAGGTTCAAGGAATTAGCCAATAAGGTCAATGCGAATGTTCTGCAAAAATACTTTACACATTTGTAATAGTTAGATATGTTGGTCCAGTGATGATCACTTCAACTCTTTTTAAAGAGATGGTCGCTTTAATTTTGGAATTTACTCTACTGGTGACTGTAAATACTAAATACATCTACTATCATTCTTGCACTACAGAGCAGATGTTTATGTACATTTTATCATCCCTAAAAATAACCAACTTAGATGTTGATCTTGTCTGTTTTGCTCTTAACTCTGATATGCCAGAAGCCAAATAAGTTCTGTCGTAGAAACTGAATATATATTCTTGAAAGCGGAATAAGTTCTGTCGTAGCAACTACAAAGAAACAAACTAGCAGCAGAATAAGTTCACTCTTTGTTCCATGTTGAAAACAGATATTCAAAATTCCACTATTCCTATCTTTTATAACATGTTTAATTGAGATCAGAAATGTCAAAGCAATGACCAAACCTCTGTTCATTGTGCTCCATTACTTCCGTTAGGCACATTTCTCTAATTACATATGTGCCTTTTTAGCTTTTATTCTGTGTGCTCATACTTGTCAATCTGCTGCAGTTGAGCTTATATGAAGATCTTGTGGCTGCATGGGTACCTTCCAAGCATGAATGGTTGAGGAACCGTCCATTGGGCAAGGAACTGATTGCTTTTTTAGGAAGACACAGGATGTTCAGCTTTTGTTCATGTACGTTCCTGTTGATAAGTTAATTATCACTGCTAGTATATTATGTTGATTTGCTATCCAGAGGTTAGGCGTTAAGTTTTCATGTATTTATGAACAACTCGTCTTGTATCTCTGATCAGTTGTATATGTTATTATCCTTCCATATTTTCTTTCAGTTATGCAAATAGAATGCTAAGTTGGGATCCTTTTCCTTTTCAGATGACTTCACATTTTTACATTTTGGTACATCTGCTGAGGTTCTTGATCACTTGGCGGGTTCATATTCATGGCTTGTAGGTCGAAGGCACATGTGTTTGATACCAGAGACTACCGCTTGTGATATTGCAGCAACAGCCATCATTTTGTTCAGCAAAATTTCTGCTGGGGTCTCAATTGGGGAGGATTCATTTGTTTATGATTCATCACTTTCAGGTAGAGTACGGATTGGCTCACAGTCCATTGTTGTTGGGGTGAATATACATGAGTTACATGGCGACAGTTCTCAGGTTATCAGGAGTGGCACATGTTTCACATTACCTGATCGGCACTGCCTCTGGGAAGTACCTTTGGTAAACTCTGTGGGAAGGGTTATGGTCTACTGTGGTCTTCATGACAATCCAAAAGTTTCTTTTAAGAGGGATGGGACATTCTGTGGAAAGCCGTGGAGAAATGTCTTGGAAGATCTTAAAATCCAGGATATAGATCTGTGGAACTCAACCGACCATGACAAGTGCTTATGGAATGCAAGGCTTTTTCCCATCGTGTCTCTCCCTGAAATGCTAAATGCAGGCATGTGGCTTATGGGATCAGCACGTGATCCAGATGGAAAAGTTGCTTGCATGTGGAGAAACTCACAGAGGGTCAGCTTGGAAGAGCTGCATCGTTTGATTGACTACCATCAGCTTTGCATAGATTCAAGCAAGCATCAAGCAGATCTTGCAGCTGCCATAGCTAAAGCTTGTATGACCTATGGCTTGCTTGGGCGTAACCTGTTTCAACTGTGTGAGGAAATGTTACAAAAAGATGATTCCTGTTTAGAAGTATGTAAAGAATTACTTTCATTTTTTCCAAGTCACAGTGAACAGTATTCTGGTGTTCTTTCTCAGAGCAGAGGATATCAGGTCAAATTGGATCTGCTGAGAGCTTCTGGAGATCTTTCCGCTGCTGATATGGTTGAAGAGAAAGTATGGGCTTCCATTGCAAGTGAAACTGCATCAGCGATAAAATATGGATCTAAAGGTACAGGCTACAGAACATACAGAACAATAACAATCACTAGAACCTTGTATTCCTAGCAAGCTGAATATAGTGCTTTCAGTAATCTTTCTGAAAGCACCATGAAGTCTTGATAGGCAATGAGTTAATTGTTGTTATTGTTACCGTTATTAGTATCAATGCTGCTGCTATCCTGATTAACACATATGCATCCTTTTATAGAGTCATCAAGCGCTTCCATGACTTCAAATAGTGGAAACTTGCATCCTAAGAAGGTTATTGTAGAATTACCAGTTCGTGTTGACTTTGTTGGAGGTTGGAGTGATACACCTCCATGGAGCTTGGAGCGTCCAGGTTGTGTTTTGAATATGGCAATAAGCTTGGAAGGAAGCCTTCCAGTTGGTGCTATGATAGAGACAACCGAAGACCACCTTGGAGTCCTGATTGAAGATGATGCTGACAGAAATGTTTATATTGATGATCTGGCTTCTATTTCTTATCCATTCAAAGAAAACGATCCATTCCGTTTAGTCAAGTCTGCTCTTATTGTTGCTGGTATTCTTGGCCATAAAATATTGTCAAAATCAGGCTTGAACATTAGGACATGGGCAAATGTCCCTCGTGGGAGTGGTCTTGGAACTTCTAGCATATTAGCGGCTGCTGTAGTTAGGGGACTATTTCAACTTACGGAAGATGATGAAAGTGATGATAATGTTGCTAGAGCTGTGCTGGTAGTAGAGCAAATAATGGGCACAGGCGGTGGATGGCAAGATCAAATTGGTGGCCTATATCCTGGAATCAAGTGCACCCAGAGTTTTCCAGGACAACCATTGCGTTTGCAAGTTGTTCCATTGTTGGCTTCTCCTCAACTGATTAAGGAATTAGAACAACGTCTCCTGGTTGTGTTCACTGGCCAAGTAAGTTCGTATCTTCTGCTTGAAGTATAAAACTCAGTAGGTTTATTCCTTTCTGACCGATGCACCATCAATGAGCCCATGACTAGAAGTGTAGAAGTACGCACCATCCATACACATCCCACATTCATAGGAGTTTTGGAAATCTAGGTGCCGCGTATGGAGTGGTTGGTTTAGAGATTATTACGGAGAAAAAGTAAAGTGAAATTCAAGGCCCAAATGTTTGAAGATTGTCAAGTTATACCTGACGTATAAATTTGAACATGCATCGTTTCCATGATGTCCATGTTACCCATTTGCCACAATATTAGTTATTGCGCGGCATTTTCCACATTCCTTCTTTCATGGCAAGATTGTGGATTTCTCTCTGAATGGATTTACATTCTGTGCAGGTAAGGCTTGCCCACCAAGTCCTGCAGAAAGTTGTTATCCGATACCTCCGCCGTGATAGCCTTTTGATATCCAGCATCAAGAGGCTTGCCGAGTTGGCCAAAATCGGGAGGGAAGCCCTGATGAACGGTGAAATAGACGAGCTTGGCAGCGTAATGTTGGAGGCCTGGAGGCTACATCAGGAGCTAGACCCTTTCTGCAGCAACAAGCTTGTGGATGAACTGTTTGCATTTGCCGACCCTTACTGCTGCGGCTACAAGCTGGTTGGAGCTGGTGGCGGCGGCTTCGCGTTACTCCTTGCCAAGAACCTGAACTGTGCCAAAGAACTGAGACAAGCACTTGAGTCCAGCGCCTTCGATGCAAAGGTGTACAACTGGAACATCGCCATGCCACGATGATATGGAAGCACATGGCTCTGTTCTTTTCAGTTTCTAAAAGCTGCTTTTCGACTTTTCTACAGTAACTAGTTTTTAAACGGAATAACTTTTCAAGATAGTGTTTACTAGTTAATTGTAGTACATGCTTTACCGACTTCATTTATATCGACAAAAACCGTACATAAATTTCTGTTATTCTGTAATATCTCGTACAAACAGCTTAAAAATTACAAGTCGCAGTTAAAAGTCACAAGTCACAGTAAAAAACAACAGGCCCTGTACTATAACTCACGGAGTAGTATACACGTTCATTTCTTTTTCCTGCGATTACAAGACCCACACGTATACGCACCATCACCACGTATGCACACGCTGATATGTTCGAACTAGATGAATTTGTACTTGTTATACATATGAAAATCAGCCCTTTTGTTTTCATGCTCCTATGTAATCTTCCTTAATTGGTAACTACTGCATTGTCATGGGCTCGTCAATTCTATGCGCCTCCTAAGCTAGTTTCCCGTTTCTTCCAGACAAACAATGCAATAGGCTACTCACGATATCAATTCCCGGTCCATGGAATATAATGTCTGCTGGGATGACTGCACCGACACGATTGGGCACCGTCCTCGGTCTGTCCCCTAATTGACTGAACTGCCCCTGCTCATTTTGTTTAACCCTAATCACTTTTATTTTTTTCTTTTCACATCGTTTGGGTTTCATTGGCGACGGCGGCACGCCGACTGGCCGATCGGAATACTCGGCGCGGCGCCGTCAACGCCAGGCGAGAGCGCGGCAAGGATCGCACGGGAGTGCGCGCACCCCAGGCCACGGACGATCGCACGCCAGCCAGGGACGGTCGCACGTCGGCAGGGGCAACCGGACCACGTACGCGGCAGGTGTGATCGGCATCTTTGTACGCGGCAGGTATTGAGCATTAAGGATGATCCACGTACGCGGCAGGATCAATCTTTGTCATGTTTTTTCATGTCATGTTTGAGTTAAAATCAAATTATTTTAGAGAATACTATTTTACAAAATCAATCTTTGTCATGTTTGATCCACGTACGCGGCAGGATCAATTTTACAAAATGAGCAGGGGCAGTTCAGTCAATTGGGGGAGTACAAATTCGAAAATCAAATTATTTGAGTTAAAATCCCTGAAGAATACTATTTGAGAGAAGTCTTAAGTACAAGAGTACTATTTTAGAGAAGCCCACGACGTAGATACCGTTTCGTCGAAACCCAACTTAGAGGGTACCATAATAGCAAAAAACTCTCCTCTCACAGGAGGAGAGCGAAAGAAAGAGCAGCCGCAGTGAGCACGGATCCAGCGCCGGCGACCGCCCGGAGCGCGGCCGAGGGGTGCGCGCCGGCCGGGCCGAACGCCGGCTGGGACCCGGCGGGCCCCTCGACTGCCGCCGGCGCGAGGGCGGCGAGGTCGTTGGCGGACGGCTGTGAGAAGTAAACTAGTTTTGTCCGAATCAAATTCTGCATTGGAGCGGACGGACCGTCGTGGGCTGTCCGGTCCTACCGGAAGTCTGTTTTTTTATCCAGTTTCGGTTTGGTTTTTTTGTTTCCGTTTTCTATTTTGATTCCGAGTAGGATTAGTAGTAGGGCTTTTGTAATTCCTATATAATGGAGTAAACCCCGAAAAGGTGCTGTGTGTTTTGAGCACCACCAAAAAGAATTGTCTCTTGCGTTCTTTGTTGAAGCGTTCGACAAGTTGAAGAGTATTGCCGGCGCTATTGCTCGTTCATTGTTGTGATCCAGAGGAGGCTGTGCTGACATTTGGTATCAGAGCTTGGAGGCGATGGACGGGAAGATTACCGAGAAGCAAGGCGCGGCAGGAGAAGGCTCCGGCGAAAAGAAGCCACCGGCGCCGCCGCGAGCACCGACGAGAGGAGGATTGGTTCCAATCCAATACCCCATGCTGACCGACACGAACTACGGCCTGTGGGCTGTGAAGATGAAGATCGTCATGCGTTTTCTTGGAGTATGGGCGGCAATTGAAGGAGATGCACCGGTCGAAGAGGAGAAAGACCAGGGCGCTCTGGCTGCCATATCTCAGGCTATCCCCGACGAGGTCTTGATGACCATTGCAGAAAAGGAAACTGCAAAGGAGGCGTGTGAAGCAATCAAGGAGATGCGTATTGGCGAAGATCGTGTCAAGAAAGCAAGGGCACAGGTGCTAAAGAGGAAATTTGATCGGATGATCATGGGTGAAGCCGAAGGTGTCGGTGAGTTCTCTCAGAAGCTCACAAGCTTGGCTGGCGAGATCCGAGCTTTGGGTGTTGAGTTGCCAGACTCAACAGTCATCGAGAGGTTGTTCAGTGCCGTCCCCGACAAGTTTCTCCAGATCATAAGCACGATCGAGCAATTTGGAGACATGACGAAGATGACGCTGACCGAGGCAGTTGGCCGTCTACGAGTCTTCGAAAAAAGTCAGAAGGGGCGTCGCCAAGACAAAGAAGAAGGGGAGCAGTTGCTGCTGACCCGAGCCCAGTGGGAGGCATTGGCGACACAAGGCAAGGAAGAAGGGGAGCAGCTGCTGCTATCCCGAGCCCAGTGGGAGGAATTGGCGATAACTGGAAAGAAGCCATATCGAAAATTTGACAAGACGAAGATCAAATGCTATAATTGCTCAGAATTTGGGCACTTTGCATCGGAATGCAAAAAGCCCAAGAAGGGAAGAGCAAATGCAAACGAGGAGAACGATGATTCACCGGTTCTGCTGATGCTTGAAGCTTGCGACCTTGTAGAAGAGAAAGAGGAAGTCTTCACTAAAGAAGTGGCTCCAATTGATGACAAGATGCAACTTCTACTCGGAGTGAACGAGGAAGATGTTGCAGACGGCTCAGAAGGCTACCGTATTATTGATCCATTCACGGGGAAAGTACGCATCATAAGAGATGATGTATTCGAAGAAAGTCGAGTCTGGAACTGGGATACTACAGAACAGATGACAAGAGTCACCATCAATGAGGTATTCCACGTCTCGGCTGATCAAGAATCGACGGTGGTCACCGAAGAACTGGAGGCCGACCCAACCGGTCAGACCGGTGGTGTTCCACCGATCCGACCGACATTGATCCGCAGGTCAGACCGCCCGTAGCCGATCAGACCGGTACGTCTACACCGGTCAGACCATTTTCAGAAGGACAAAACAGAGATTTTTCAGAAGAAGAAACTTTCAGGTTTTTTCAGGAAGCAGAAACTGAGGAGATTTGGAAGATGGCCATGCAGGAGGAGATGCAAGACAATAAGTCATGGAGTCTTGTAGATCTTCCGACAAATCATCAAGAAAGTGGCCTCAAGTGGGTCTTCAAAGAAACGAAAGACTCGCAAGACAATGTGGTTAAACAGAAAGCTTGCCTAGCTGCAAAAGGTGATGTGCAGCGGCAGGGAATTGATTTTTGGGAGGGGTGTGCACCGGTGGCAAAGATGGAGACGGTGGGATTATCTATCGCATTAACGGCTCAAGAAGGATGGCGATTTCATCATAGGGATGCGAAATCGGCCTTCCTACATGGAGACTTGGAAGAAGATGCAAGTAAAGGAGTGTGGTTGGGATCACCCCTCAAAGATGTGTTGAGCAAGGATCCATTGAAGGTGGAGCTCAACAGCGACAACAAGTCTACAATTGCATTTAGCAAGAATCTGGTACATCACGATAGAAAGAAGCACATTGATACTCGTTTTCGTTATTTTCGAGAAAGTGTTGATGAAAGGAAGATTGATGTCAAGTTTATCAACACAAGCAATCAGCTCGCAGACCTGCTAAGGAGGTCGTTGAGCAGGGTCAAACTTCTCGAGATGAGAGAGGAGATCGGGATGCAAGCTGTGAAGAAAGAAGACAAACTAGTTTAGGGAGGAGAATGTGAGAAGTAAACTAGTTTTGTCCGAATCAAATTCTGCATTGGAGCAGACGGACTGCCGTGGGCTGTCCGGTCCTACCGGAAGTCTGTTTTTTGATTCAGTTTTGGTTTGGTTTTTTTGTTTCCGTTTTCTATTTTGATTCCGAGTAGGATTAGTAGTAGGGCTTTTGTAATTCCTATATAATGGAGTAAACCCCAAAAAGGTGCTGTGTGTTTTGAGCACCACCAAAAAGAATTGTCTCTTGCGTTCTTTGTTGAAGCGTTCGACAAGTTGAAGAGTATTGCTGGCGCTATTGCTTGTTCATTGTTGTGATCCAGAGGAGGCTGTGCTGACAACGGCGGCAGGTAGGTGCCGTTGGCCATGGGCACGTCGACGGCCAGCTTCTGGCCCTTCTGGTAGTGTCCCGGCGCGGCACTGGTGTAGTAGAAGCGGCCGGGCGTGGTAAGGTTGAAGATGGAGTTACTGTCGTCCAGCTTGAGAATGGGGTCGGACACGTCGCAGGTGGCGAACGCCCGCGCCGTCACTTGCACCACCGAGTCCTGGCTCGGCGGGTACAGAAACCCTGCACGCGCGCGCATGGACAAACACAGAAGTTTTATCAGCGATCGATGCCGCAAAGTACTAATCAGAGCGGAGCGCCAAGCACTCGTGCGGGTGCTTACAAATGGAGTCGCCGAGCGCGAAGTGGATGGATTTGGCCCACTGCGAGTAGACGTCGGGCTTGGAGGCCGGCGGGATGCCCCAGGCATCGAGGTCGCCCACCTTGTACATCACGGCGCCGCAGCTGTCGATCAGGAGGAGCGCCACCAGAGATGCCAATACCGACGACCGCTCACGCATCCTCCTGCGTTGCTCCAAAGGTCGGTGCTTTTCTGTTTCTTTCCCTTCCATTTCTTGTGCTGCTGTGCTGTACTGAGCTTAGCTTGTTCTGTTCTGTGGCAGTGCAGTGCAGACCGCAGAGTAGAGTCCAAAGGTCATTGCTCAATTCTTTATATAGACTCTACCCGGTAGAATTCACTCGGAGTGAAAACTCCCGTCCGCTTCGAGTGAACTCTACCGTTGTTAGGTACCCGCAGCACGGCATACCTAACCTACTACCCAACCTCCTGCTTTCTCAACACCTGTAGAGTTTCAATCGAGTTGAGCAGCTACTAAACCAGTGTTGACAAGTCAACTCCTGTGGTTGAGCGATCACTATGACATTTGCTCAGCGTAAGGGTCTAGTCCTTGTATTTTCACGGGGTTCGCAACCTCGCCAGGTCCGCGACCTCCAACCTAGGGTAAGCGGTGGGCTAGAGACCTTCCTAGAAATTGGCAACCACCCGAGGTGCTTTTTCTATCCACTTTACAACCCGCATAATCGGAATCTGAATATCCAATTAATTCAAATTTTGCACCTTTGGGAAACCAAAGCCCTATGCTTGAGGAATGCTTTAAATATCTTAGAATTCTCTTTACGGCCACTAAATGGCACTCTTTTGGAGAAGCTTGAAAACGTGCACACATGCAAACACTAAACATAATGTCGGGCCTAGATGCGGTAAGGTAAAGCAAACTACCAATCATGGATCTATAAAGCTTTAAATCTACCGACTTACCTCCTTCGTTGAGGTCTAGATGCCCGTTTGTTGCCATGGGTGTCTTGATGGGTTTAGCTTCTTCCATTCCGAATTTCTTGAGTAAATCTTTGACGTACTTCGTTTGACTTATAAACGTCCCGTCTTTAAGTTGTTTGATTTGAAGTCCAAGGAAGTAGCCTAGTTCACCAATCATTGACATCTCGAATTCCCTAGACATCATCTCACCAAATTCTTTGCAAAAATCTTGATTAGTAGAACCAAATATAATATCATCCACATAGATTTGACATACAAAGAAATCATCTCCAATAATTTTTGTGAATAGAGTTGTGTGTACTTTACCAAATTTAAAGCCTTTAGACATAAGAAAGTTACGAAGGCGCTCATACCAAGCTCTAGGAGCTTGCTTTAAACCATAGAGTGCCTTGGAAAGTTTATAAACATGATTAGGATATTTAGCATCTTCAAAACCCGGGGGTTGTTCTACAAATACTAATTCGGAAATTATACCATTAAGAAATGCACTTTTGACATCCATTTGAAACAATTTAATGTCAAAGCATGATGCAAAAGCAAGCAAGATTCTAATTGATTCAAGTCTAGCAACGGGCGCAAAAGTCTCATCATAATCTAAACCCTCGACTTGAGTATAACCTTGAGCTACTAACCTTGCTTTATTTCTTACCACAATTCCGTTCTCATCTTGTTTGTTCCGGAAGACCCATTTTGTCCCAATGACATTGTTCTCCTTGGGTCTCTCCACCAAGTCCAAACATCATTTTGAGCAAAATTATTCAACTCTTCATGCATAGCATTTATCCAATCCGGATCATCTAAAGCTTCTTCTACATGCTTAGGTTCAAGTGAAGATACAAAAGAATAGTGTTCACAAAATGAAGCTACTCTAGAGCGAGTTTGAACACCCTTACTCACATCACCCAATATTTGGTCAATTGGATGATCCTTGGCTATTGCGTTGTGAATCTTGAAGATATTTTGCGGTTGATCCTTTTCTTCATCTTCTATTACTTGAACATCGTTTATTGTGGAAGAGGAAGGTGGTTCCACTTGTCTTGATGAGCTTGGTGACGTTGGATCCTCTTTTGGCTTGATGTCTCCAATTTGCATGTTTTCCATTGCCTTGCGAAGATCTTCATCTCCTACATCATCCAAGTTCTCATGCTCTCCTTGAGAGCCGTTAGTTTCATCAAATTGGACATCACATGATTCTTCTACTAAACCCGAATTTTTATTAAAGACCCTATAAGCTTTTCTATTTGAAGAATATCCTAAGAGAAAGCTTTCATCACACCGACTTTGAAATTTTGAGAGCCGAACACCTTTTCTTATAATATAGCATTTACAACCAAATACTCTAAAGTAAGAGATGTTCGGCCTTCTTCCAACAAGAAGCTCATAGGAAGTCTTTTTCAAAAGTCGATGTAAGTAGAGGCGATTTATGCATGACATGCGGTACTAATAGCTTCCGCCCAAAATCTATCGGAAGTATTGTACTCATCAAGCATTGTCCTAGCCATTTCAATTAATGTTCGATTTTTCCTTTCTACAACTCCATTTTGCTCCGGAGTGTAGGTTGTGGAAAGTTCGTGCTTTATTCCAAGTTCATCACAAAAGTCTTCAACTTTTGTATTTTTGAACTCGGAACCATTGTCACTTCTAATTTTCTTTATTTTAAAATCAAATTCATTTTGGGCCCTTTTTGAAAAACTTTTGAAAATCCCGGAGGTTTCACTTTTGTCATTTAGGAAGAAGACCCATGTATATCTAGAATGATCATCCACAATGACTAAACAATAGCTATTTCCTCCAATGCTCTTATAGGTTGTTGGCCCGAACAAATCCATATGTAAGAGCTCTAATGGCCTAGAAGTTGACATGATACTTTTGGAAGGGTGAGAATTAGCGACTTGTTTTCCGGCTTGACAAGCACTACAAAGTCGATTTTTCTCAAACTTCACATCCTTCAAGCCAACCACTAAGTCATGCTTAAAAAGCTTTTTAAGTTGAATCATTCCCACATGACCTAGCCTTCTATGCCACAACCAACCCAAAGAAGTTTTTGCAATTAAACAAGTTTTCAAACAAGACTCATTTGAAGTAAAATCTACCAAATAGAGATTTCCAAACCTAAAGCCTTTAAAGACAAGTTCATTATTATCAACTTTTGATATGACAACATTTTCTTTTGAGAATGAGCATGTTAAACCTAGATCACATAATTGAGCAACGGATAGCAAATTAAAATTCAATGTTTCAACTAGTGATACATTAGATATTGAAAGGTCGTTTGAGATAGCAATTTTACCCAAACCTAATACCTTTCCTTTGCTATTATCTCCAAATGTGATCTTGTCATTGCTTCCACTCTCAAATGTGGTGAACATCTTCCGGTCTCCGGTCATGTGTTGAGTGCAACCGCTATCGAGGAGGCCGACTAGAGGGGGGGTGAATAGGCGGTTTTAAAATTTTCGTCTAATTTCAATTGACAATTTTAAACTTAGTGAATCAACTAGAGCAAGATAACAATGACACCACTAATCAACCTAGTAAGGCTCAAATAAACACTAGCACAAGTAATCGACTAAGATCAATAATTGCTACTCTAACCAAGCAAGCAATCAAGTAATATGAATGAAGAGCAATGCTTGAATGAAAATGATTACAAGAGAGCAAATCACAATTGACACAATTACTTTTTACCGTAGTGATCGGAGACTTGCCGGTCTCCCCTAGTCCACGTTGAGGTGAGCCCGAACGAATCGGACCGACTCCACGAATTGAGCCTAAGTACCTCGATCACTATTGGCAGCCCTTCCCCTCTCCGGGTAGGCGAGCTCCAAGCCTTCACAATCTTCCGGGGCTTCTCACAACCTTCTTGAGAAGATCACCGGACCTCCGCCAAGCCGTCTAGGTGCCGGCAAGCACCAAGAGAACAGATCACAATGGTTTGATCACACTCAAGTGCCTAATGGATCAACGAGGATGCAATGCACTTGAATTTTGGCTCAACTACCTCAAATGAATGCACAAGAATGAAATGAGGTGTGAGAGGTTGCTCTAGGCTCAAATGTATTCAATGGGATGTCAACCACATCTACAAGTTCTGGTGGGGATGTATTTATACCCCCACCAACCTCAAATAGCCGTTACAATAAACAATCCTGAAAAGTTCAGGAAATCCGGAACTACCGCAGGCAAAACCGCGGTACTTCCGGACTCTCGCTGACCGGTCAGAACGGCTATGTCAGAGAGTCAGAAGTGACCGTTGGTCAATGAGTGCGGTACTACCGCCGTTGAAATCGCGGTACTTTCGGCCGTCCGGAAGTTCCGCTCCTTGACCTGGTACTTCCGATCTCAGTGAGGTTAAGTCGTAACCAGGTCGCTCTCTGGAAATAAAGTTCCGCTCGGCATGCCGGAACTTCCGCACATGCGGTAGTTCCGCAGGTCAAACCGCGATACTTCCGTTTTTCGAGAGACTAAGTCCTGGTCCGGGCGCTCTCTGGAAAAACCGTACCGCACGGGTATCCGGAACTTCCGCACATGCGGTAGTTCCGCAGGTCAATCCGCGGTACTTCCGTTTTCCGAGAGGCTAAGTCAGAGTCCGGGCGCTCTCTGGAAAAAACGTTCCGCCCGGGCGCCCGGTACTTCCGGACCAGCGGTAGTTCCGCCCGTTTAACACCGGAACTACCGGATTTTCTGACAATGCACATATTTGATTTGAATTTAATTTCTAAATGAATGCATGATCCTAAATTGATCCATAAGGCATATTTGAACATGATCAAGCAATCACCATGATCCCTCTTAATAGTACAGCGTCTATCCTATAATCCGGTCTTCCAACCTATCTCCAACACCGGTAAAAATAAAATAGATACCTAAACTATTTACCTTATCGCCCTTGAGATCTTTGAATCTTCATGAGAAATTTTGTGAGCTTCTTTCTTTGCTTATGAAACTAATCCTTTTAAACACTTAATAAACAAATTAGTCCCATATTCTCATAATGTCATTAATTACCAAAATCAATATTTTTAGGGGCCTAGATGCTTTCACCCGCGGAGGTCTGTCAGCTCCCGCTGAAACGCGCTGAGGGCCGCTAGCAGGGTGGTCTCCACCGTGGACGTGGTTGGGGCCGTCGGTACGCTCGGCGGCACGACCGGAACGGCGGCGACCACGGCCTGTGCACCCAGGCTGCCCGCAGTGCTGTCATGGAGGACCCTAGAGCCGGTGACGAAGCCCGCATCGCCGCCGGGACCACTCACCGCTCCTGCGTCGGGTGGGAAAGTAAGCGCGCCTGCATTGCCACCGCCAACCACCCGGGTGGCGCTGTTGGCGATTGTTGCGGTGCCTGCTGCGGGGTTACCTACCACAGTGGGGCGGTTTCGACGGCCGCAGTGACGGTGGTGGGGTTGGTTGTCACGGCGGTGGTGGCGAGGTCTGGCGGCGCGGCCATGGTGGCGGGGTCTGGTTGTGCGGCGATGGTGGCGGGGTTGGTCGTCGCGGCAGTGGTGGCGGGGTTAGGCGTCGCGTCGTGAACGTCGGTGTTCACAATCGTCACACCCGCACCGCCACCCGTACCTGCGGCTGCCAATGCCGAAGCCCTGGTATTGACGCGAGATTTTGTCGCTCCCCCCTTCTTCTTCCTCGCCGCCGATGGTGAAGTTTTCTTTGGTGCCATCCTCCTTCGGATTTGGAGGCTTACCCTTGTCCTCCCCACGGACGGCGCCAACTGTTGTGGCTACAGACCAACAGAGAGAGAGAGAGTATGGTAGTGGAGAGTTAGGTGAGTAATGGCTTAGGGTTTCTCCCCATGGCCTGTGTATTCCCCTCAAGGGTACTCGTGTCATTATACATATCCCATTTTGGGCCTTACATTCCCCTAACAGGCCTGCTGGGCTTAGGTGGGGGCCACCCCTACAACAACTGCCATAAGAAGAGTTTGCTATAGTACTCCAAAGCCAAATTTGCTTCTCAAAATTATCTTGAATTTGCAATCAGAATTATGCTGATTTTGCTATTAAACTTATACTTAATTTGCTCTTCAAACTTAACCAGAAATTGCTTTTTGAATTTTATATTGATTTGCTCTTAGAATTATCCTGAGCTTTGCTTTCGAAAATATATTGAATTTTGCTCTTGAAATCATGCTGCATAAATTATTTTGATTTACTCTTAAACTTATATCAATTTGCTTTAAACATTATCCTAAATTTGCTTTATTTTTTATTTACTGTGTAAGTGGGTCTTAGTGGTAGGATGGGGGCGCACGTTGGATGAAAAACGTTTGCACAGAAAGATATATCTTTTAGCTATTTTATCGTTTAGCTCTTTTATGATGTGTGTGCGCTGAAGGACCAATGGGCGTGTGGCCAGTCTGAAGTTGCATCCTTTTCTTTTTACCGCTGCGCTGCGCTACGTCTGGCTTTCGCCCTCTGCACTGCACCGACCGCTGGCTGCGCTGCCTGCTGCTTCCCTTCCAGTCTAGGGTTTTACCACTCACTCTCACCCCCAGCCAAACCATCCCCAACTCCACAGGTATGTCTCTCTCTCCCTCTCTGCACCCTCTCGGTGCTTCCCCGCTGAAATCATCTAGGCCCCTAAAAATAGTTTTGGTAATTAATGAATTTATATGAATATGGGACTAATGTGTTTAATGAGCATGCAAAGGTTTAGTCCATATGTGAGCAACCAGATGCAAGCCAAAGGATAAAAATGAAGACCCAAGATGGCTCAAGGCAAAGGTTTATTTAGATAGGATCCCTTTTGTTTTTACCGGTCTTAAGGAGAAAAGGTGGAAGACCGGATTATATGGTAGATAATCGTACCATAAAGAGGAATCATGGCAAGTAGCTTGATAGCAAATTTTATGTGCCTTTTGGATCAACATTAGAAGCATGCATCATCAAAATCAGTTTTAAAAAACAAAATCTGTGCTCTGTCTGGAAAGCGGTAGTACCGCAGATTTGATCGCCGGAACTACCGAAGAGTGGTAGTTCTGCATCTAGACGCGGTAGTACCGGAGTGCGGAAGCTTCGATTTTTGAGCAGAGCCTTTTTTCCAGAGAGCACCCCCGGATGCATCTGAGTATTTGCGGGAACGTAAGTACCGGCGCTTTCAACACCGGAACTACCGCAGAGAGCGGTAGTTCCGCATTTTGAAGCGGTACTTCCGGAGCCCGAAAGATCCAGAGGATGAGCGGAACATTTTTTCCAGAGAGCTCCTCTGGATGAATTTTGGAAATTCGCGGAGCGGAAGTACCGGCGATTTGCACGCCGGAACTACCGCAGGTTGCGGTAGTTCCTCATCTAGAGCGGTACTTCTGGAGTCCGGAAGCTCTGGACTTGAGAGCGGAACCTTTTTTCCAGAGAGCGCCAAGAGTTGGACTTTTGGATTTTGGCTCAAGCGGTAGTACCGCGCCGACTCTGCGGAACTACCAGAGAGTGGTAGTACCACAAATTACAATGGTGGTAGTACCGTGCCGCCAAATCCAACGGTCACTGCAGAGCTCTGACATAGCCGTTCTGCTGCGAGATTTGGTAGCGGTAGTACCGCGTCCACAAGGGCGGTAGTACCGCTCATCTTGATTTGTTTCAGGAAATTGTGCCAAACGGCTAGTTTTAGTTGGTGGAGGCTATAAATACCCCCACCACTGCTCATGGACAGGAGTTAGAGACCCATTGAACATTCTTTGAGCATTGGAGCATTCATTCCATCCACATTCTCACTTTGAGCATTAAATTGGAGGTGGTTTTGCAAATAGTGCTAGAATTCATTAGTTGATTCACTTGGCACTCAATTTGCATTCAAGTGAAGCCCAGGTCTATTACTCTTAGTGCTTGCCGGCACTTGGACGATTGGGCGGAGGATTGATCGGTGATCTTCTCAAGAAGTTTGTGAGAAGACCCGGCAAGCTTGTGAAGGTTGGAGCTCACCTACCCGAAGCGGGGAAGAGCTACCACTAGTGATCGAGGTGCTTCGGATTAATTCGTGGAGCCGGTCCAATTCATTCGGGCTAACCTCAACATGGATTAGGGGAAACCGGCAAGTTTTCGATCACCACGGTAAAAACATCGGTTGTATTCATTTCTCTCTTAGCTCTTGTTTATTTACCTTATTGTGATCATTTTCTTGCATAGAGCTAGAATTGCTATATCCTTGACTAGAATTGTGTAGGATTAATTGCTTTGCATTATTGCTATTTAAATTGTGAAGAATTAATCTAAGTAGTCAAGAAAATTTAAAAACCTCGTATTCACCCCCTCTAGTCGGTATCCTTGATCCTACACCCGCTCGATTCCCCTGCCCTCTTCCCACGCTGTTCCCCTGATCGATTGGCGGGGTTCTTTTTTGGGTGAAGTATCCGCACCGAAAGACCTAAGAGAGAGTGGTGCGATTGGGAGGGAGGAGAGATGATGAGGCCGGTGTTCCGCAGCAACTTCAACTATGACACGCGCCAATACGACCTGGAGCGCCTCTTCTCCAAGTACGGCCCCATTCGCCGCATCGACATGAAATCCAGTAACCTCCTCCCCTCTCAACTCCTACCTATAGTATGTACTTGTCCCGTGCTCAAATTTAAAACTGGCACGAAATGCCGATTCTTTCCTCATCACCGAGGGTGAGTGCCTTCTGAGCACTTGTTCTATACGCTCTGAATCAAATAGAAAAAAGGGATAAAAATGCCCTATTGAGACCTCGTGTAGCTCGCACATGTACCTCCTACGCATATCTTAGCGCAAGGCCTAATTGTTCAATGCGTGTGTTGCCATTGGGCACGTAGCATGCGTGTCAAATTCGTTTTGGTTCTTTATGCATCAGTCACTACAGTATTGGTGGCAGGGAGAAGGATAGTCCTAAAATTCCATGCTCACTTACTCCATCAATGTATTCGTTGTAGGCTATGCTTTTATATACTTTGAAGATGAGCATGATGCAGAGGACGCAATAAGGCGTCTTGACAATGTGGATTCTGGTTATAATAGGCACAAGCTCTCTGTAGAATGGTCAAGGCTCTCTGAATCTTGATGAGATTTTGGGTCATTTCCATTTTCCGTATAAGTAGATAAAAGAAACTTTGCTAATTGCTACCATTCTTATGTGTGATTCCTTCAGCAAGTTGAACCAGTATCGAAGAACCGTGATAGGCCTACTGGGGATGTAAAGCCGACAAGAACCCTCTGCAGTACTGCGCGTAATCTACAGTAATCTGCTACAGTACCGAGCGCGTGCTACAGTATCCGTGACAAAAAAATCCGTTCATCTTTGAGACTAGTCTTTGATAATTGCATTAAGGGCTGTTCTTGGTATAAATTTACATGTGCTAAAATTTTATTTTTATGCAAGGGAAAGGTAAACCTTAGTGCCAACCAACAAGTAAAAGAAGAAAAGAAAGAGAAGGCATCCGACAAAAAAAAAGAAGAGCCTTGGCAAAAAAGTGAGAGTTGGCCAAATTGGGGTTAGCTAATTCTAATTCATAATTTCAGCTTGTGTATTTAATTTCTTTGAGCAATCTTGTGCCCTTACAATTATATTATTGCAATTGGCTAGTGTCTCTCCTAGTACTTGGTGCAAAACGAGTTATTTAATTCTCAATTTCAGATCGCTTCTATTTAGCTCATTCCTTTGTTGCATCGAGTCACATTGATCTTTGCGTTTGCATTCATACACTTCACTTAAACCTTTTGGATCAGCACTTAGGCAAAATATTCTAGCTTGGACTATTACTTAACTTAACAACATCAAGAATTTCAGATTGCATAGATTGATATTTTCCCTCCAAGTTCCACATATAAGCCATTGTTATAATAGCACTTGTGCAATTGAATTCGCTTAATCTATCACCTTGTGTTGTCTACCATCACCAAAATGCATGCAGCTCTTCAATTCCATCAAGGACACATAAGAATTTCGGTTCGGTTGAGGTTGAGTGAATTCCACAAATAAAATTTTCCACATCCACATACATAGCTTTTCTTGTTGTTTGCGCTAACCATGGCGGGGAAAGAAGAAGAACAAGCATATGTGACCTAGGCGGACCTTGAGTAGCTCACGAATGATTTCAACACTCAGTTGAATGACAATATGAGCATCTTGAGAAGGGAGATACTAGAGGAGCTTCGAAGAGAATGGGGCCCAATTGGCGTCTATGAAGGAGGTGTTGAGCTTGACAAGATCGATGAAGAGAGGGCTGCACGGTTCACTAGAGAAGCTCAAGTAGATCGAGCCGCTGGCAATGCGGTTTGACCACCTTTTCCCGGGCGTGGGGGAGGTGTTTTGGGTTCTGACCATGGCCAATGGAGAGGCCGTGGCCATGGGCGCGGTGGTGCCGCCCATATTAAGGACTTCGACGACGACTTTTGACTCCACCGCAACGACAAATACCATCGCCATGGCCGTCGTCATGATGACCCGCACGTGGAAGAGAAATTTGGAAAACTCAAATTCACTATTCCCAAATTTGAAGGTGCTTTCGATCCAGATGCCTACCTCACATGGGAGGTCAAGGTAGATAAAATCTTCCAGATGCACAATTATTTGTAGGAGAAGAAGCTACACATGGCATCACTTGAGTTTGATGGGTATGCATTGATTTGGTGGGAGCAAGTATTGAACCAAAGAGAAGAGAATGGAGAACCTCTAATTGCACCGTGGGCTAAAATGAAGCAAGAGCTGAGAGTACGTTTTGTTCCTAACACTTATAAATGTGATATTTTTTATAAACTGCAGAATTTGAGATAGGGAGGTCGCTCGGTGGAGGAATACTACAAGGATATGGAGCAAACTATGATTAGGAAACATGTGCATGAAGATGAAGAGCAAGCACTTGCGCATTTTCTGTTTGGTCTAAACAAAAATATTAAATGCATTGTGCAATATCAGCCCTATAATACTGTTGTTGATTTGGTGTATCAAGCAACCAAGGCGGAGAAGCAGTTATTAGAAGATTTAAAACTAGCACCAAGAACAACATATTTCAACTTGAAAGCTCCATCATCATCATCAACTAATGCCACCAAAGTACATTTCAATTTGGGATGAGGTACATTTTCAGCTAGTACTAATTCAAATACTAATGCTCGTTCTTCCTCAATTGCAAAAACAGCACCTACCTCAAGTGAGAAAAAGGTCACTCCATCCCTTACATCCTCAATTGGGGCTGCAACAAAGAGTAGAGAAATTCAATGCTTCAAGTGTTTGAGGCGTGGACATATTTCTAGAGAGTATTCCAACAACTGAGTTATGCTTGTGACGGAAGATAGAGAGTATGAATCCGCAAGTGAAAATGAGGTTGAGCTTAATGATGAAAAGGAGAAATACGAGGATGCATCAGATGACAATGAAGAGGTTGATGTGTTGAATTATGAAACGGGTGATGCATTAGTTGTCAATAAAAATTTGAGCATGCTTGCACAAGAAGGAGATGCACATCCGAGTGATTCTACTTGTTTCAAACACAAGCCAAGGTAAACAACAAAGTAATCAAACTTATTATTGATGGTGATAGTTGTTATAACTTGGCTAGTGTTGAATTATGTAAGAAGCTTGGTTTAAATATGTTGAAACACCCACGTCCATATCATGTGCAATGGTTTAGCGAATGTGGGGATGTGAAGGTTCAATTTGTAGTGCATGTTACTTTCAAGATTGAAGATTATGAGGACACCATTGAGTGCGATGTGGTGTCTATGACTGTGTGTCACTTACTATTGGGAAGGTCATGGCAATATGATAGAAGTGTGCAACATGATGGCCGTTCCAATAAATATGCATTTAAGTGGAAGGGAAAGACAAATGAGCTTAATCCAATGACTCCTAGTCAAATACATGCTGAATTTCAGCAAAGGAAGCTTGCTGAAAATGAGGGTAAAAAGGAAGAAAAGAGAGACTTACACACATCGGTGAGTGAGAGCCACAAGCCAAATATGAGAGGAAAAAGTAAGAGTGAGGGAGGGATGGTTATGGTAGCCACAAAATCAGATTTGAGAGATGTGAGCAATGACCCATCAAAGATGCACTTTGTGCTTGTGTACAAAGATGCAACTATTTTGCTTTCAACTAATGACTTAACCTCTCTTCCTAGTGGTGTTTACTCTCTTTTGCAAGCATTTGAGGACGTGTTTTCGGAGGAGATACCAGCGGGACTTCCACCATTGCGCGGAATAGAGCATCAAATTAATCTAGTTCCTAGCGCGTCACTTCCAAATCATCCACCATACCGCACCAATCCAGATGAAACCAAAGAAATTTAGCGCCAATACAAGAGCTGTTCCTGTAATTCTTGTTCCTGAGAAAGTTGGTACATGGAGAATGTGTGTTGATTGTTGTGCCATTAACAACATCACTGTTAGATATCGTTATCCTATTCCTAGGTTAGATGATATGGTAGATGAACTTAGTGGTGCTGTTATATTCACTAAAATTGATTTGAGAAGTGGATACCATCAAATTAGGATGAAACTTGGTAATGAATGGAAGACTGCTTTTAAAACAAAATTTGGAATATATGAGTGGTTAGTAATGCCTTTTGGTTTAACTAATGCACCTAGTACATTCATGCGTTTGATGAATCATGTTTTAAGAGCATTCATTGAAAAATTTGTTGTGGTATACTTTGATGATATATTGAATAATAGTAAAACGATAGATGAACATATTGGTCATGTTAGACAAGTACTAGAAGTGCTTAGAAGTGAGAAATTATACGCTATTAAGAGTTGGTTCACACCTGTGAATGTTAGTCAAATCAGAAGCTTTCATGGTCTTGCTAGCTATTATCGTCGTTTTGTTAAAGATTTTAGCACCATTGCTGCCCCCATTAAATGAGTTAACTAAAAAGGGTGTTATGTTTAAATGAGGTACATCACAGAAAAACGCTTTTCAAGAACTAAAGAAATGATTAATTGAAGCACCATTGCTCGCTTTGCCTGATTCCACTAAGATTTTTGAAATTGAATGTGATGCTAGTGGAATAGGTATTGATGGTGTTTTAATGCAAGAAGGAAAAGTGGTAGCATACTTTAGTAAGAAACTAGAAAGTGCTCAATTAAACTATTCTGTGTATGATAAAGAATTGTATGCTTTGGTGCGTGTGCTTGAAACTTGGCAACATTATCTTTGGCTTTGAAATATTTGAAAAGCCAAGCTAAACTGAACCGTAGACATGCTAAATGGGTAGAATTCATTGAAACTTTTTCATATATTGTTAAGTACAAGAAAGGAAAAGAGAATGTGGTAACTGATACTTTATCTAGGAAGAATGTGCTTTTAAATCAATTGGATGTAAAGGTATCTAGATTAGAGAGTTTGAAAGATTTATATGCTTCTGACCATGAATTTTTAGAACCATATTCTAAATGCAAAGATGGGAAAGGATGGGACAAACTCCATGTACATGATGGGTTCTTATTTCGTGCTAACAAATTGCCTGTTCCAGATTCATCCGTGCGTTTGCTTTTATTGCAGAAATCTCATATAGGAGGATTGATGGGACACTCCGGGAGAGAAAAGACCTTCATGATGATGAGCGATCACTTTTATTGGCCTAAGATGAGGCGTGATGTCGAAAAGTTTGTACAACGATGTGTGACATGCCACAAAGCGAAATCTAAACTTAATCCACATGGGTTATATACTCCACTTCCTGTTTCTAGTGCATCTTGGGAGTATATTAGTATGGACTTTGTTTTAGGATTGCCTAGGACTAAGAGGGGGAGGGATTCAGTTTTTGTTGTTGTGGATAAATTCTCTAAAATGACACATTTTATTCCCTTTCACAAAAGAGACGATACGTCGCATGTAGCTGCCTTGTTTTTTAAAAGAAATTGTAAGATTGCATGTCATGCCAAGGACAATTGTTTCAGATCGCGATGTCAAATTCATGAGCTATTTTTGAAAGACTTTGTGCGCGAAGCTCCGGACAAAGTTGTTATTCTCAATAACTTGTCACCCACAAACGGATGGACAAACGGAGGTGGTGAATAGAACACTTTCAATGCTACTACGAACGATGATCAAGAAGAATCTCAAAGGGTGGGAAGATTGTTTGCAGCATGTTGAGTTTGCATACAATAGGGCGGTACATTCTACTCTCAATTATGTCCGTTCAAGGTGGCATATGGTTTTAAACCAATTACGCCGCTTGTTTTGCTACTACTCCCACCATATGAACAAGTTAATATGGAGGCGTCAAAACGTGTTGAATATGTCAAGAAAATTCATGTCAAGACTAAAGAAGAAATTGAAAAAAGGCACATTACTATGCTGCGAAGGCGAACAAGTCAAGGAAGAAGATGTTATTTGAACCAGATGATTTGGTTTGGGTGTATCTACGCAAAGAACGCTTTCTAGACAATCGTAAGTTCAAGCTAATGCCACGAGGAGATGGTCCATTCAAAGTACTTGAAAAGATAAATGATAATGCATACAAGATAAAGCTTCTAGGTGATAATTATGCTGTGAGTTCTACATTCAATGTTGCTGATTTGTTACCGTTTTTGGACCGAAAAAATCAGAGTCGAGGACGACTCCTTCTCAAGAGGGGGAGGATGATGACGATATTCCGATTGGTCCGATTACGCGAGCACGAGCGTGTGGTTGGGTGAATTCTTTTGTCGTAGGTTGCTGTTCTAACAGTGGTTGGCACCATCGATTCATCAGGTTGCACGGATCAAATTTATCTCCATCGATCCTACACCGTGAAGATCAGGCAATCCCGCATCATATGATCATCGGGATGGAGCATTGTATGACAGGAGTAGAAGCCCTGGTTATGGTCATTATGATGGGGGCAGAAGCCCTAGTTATGGTCGGTACTAGGTAATATTACTGAACTTAATGAGGCTTTACATATATCAGTTAGGTAGTGGTTTTCTTTTAATTCTATTGAGCTAACATGGTTAGCAATGATTTTTTACTTTCCCTTGGCATAATTTCTAAATGCTCATTTAATTTCTTGGTGGTACATTTGGTTGTTCATTCCTTTTATTTGTTTTAGAGGAAGGCTCACTCCTTTTATTGCTCTGCATTGTGGTGTTGACCCATTCTTGAAAATCTTTTGTAGGAGGAAGTGGTTGACAACCCCGTTTTACTCTGCTTGGTACAATCGGAGCTGTCTTGGCGTGACAAGAGGCAACGGAGTGTAACGTGATGCTATAGTTCCCGATGTTCATAGGAACACTTTTTGTACTCGAGAGGAATGAATGGTTACAACGATGGATGCTTGTTCATTGCGCCTGCTGATTTCGAGTGATTACTAGATCTGATATTGTCTGTATTGGTCCAAACAAACTACTATGATGAATGAATCTTTTCATTTCACCCATAAGGATTAAGGTGTGAGAAACTGAGAATTACCCCAGTTGCAATGCGTGTTCATTTCGGCATTGGATACTGATGTCCAAGTACACCTACAATATTCAAGTTCTATTCTAATTAGCTTCTGCATCTAGCTTTTACTTAGAAAAACCAAAAACATAGACGAACATCTAACTTCATGAAGCACTTCTCTCTTTACGATCTCGCACTAGGGTTATACCACTCGCCTCCTGCCGCTGGGAGTCCGCCCTAGAGGTTCCCTCTCTTAACCCTTCCTTCTTCCCGAGGAAATGTCGCACCACTACCTGTTTAATGAAGCTTATATCGTACGTATTGCTCTTTTGCAGTTAGATCTTTGAGCTACCGCGGAAGCAGCGCTGGTACAAGCCGAGGTCACAGACCTACGCCCGGTTGCTGAAGATGCTTGGCAAGTGCCAGCAGCCCGGTCCGGCCATCGCCCTCTTCAAGGTGATGCTCTCGGAGCGGCTCAGGTTGATGGTGGACGTGTACACGGCGCTTGTGGGCGCGTACGGCTACAACGGCCTTCTGGACAAGGCGTTGGCCACGGTCGATCAGATGAAAGGCGCCGCAGATTGCAAGCCAGATGAGTACACATTATTTGTTCTCATCAATTGTTGCAGTAAATTACGCTGCTTGGATCGGATTCTTGCGATTCTTGATGAGATGTCCTAGTTGGGGCTTGAATGCAATTCTGTTATCCACAATGCGATGATTGACGGGTATGATAAAGCAGGCATGTTAGAAGAGATGGAGAATGCGCTGTCTAATATGCTTGAAGGTGGGGAACCATGGTAGGATGGATGAAATGGAGAAGTGGTACAATGAGTTTCAGTTGATGGGTGTTGTGCCGGATACGCAGACATTTAATGTCGTGATCAAGTCTTATGGTAAAGCTCACATGCATGACAAAATGATGTCAGTGCTGAAATATATGAAGAAATACTTCTTCTCACCCACTGCCGTTACCTTCAACATAATAATAGAGTGTTTTGGACGGGCTGGCAATATTGAGAAGATGGAGTACTATTTCCGGTTGATGAAAATTCAGGGTATTAAACCCAACCCATCACTTACTACTCGCTAGTTAGTGGATACAGTAAAGCTTGGCTTCTTGATAAGGTTCCTGGAATTATTCAACAGACAGAGAACTCTGATGTTGTCTTAGATACTCAATTTTTTAATTGCGTGGTCAGTGCATATGCCCAGTCTTGAGATATCAAAATAATGGAGGAAATGCTACAGCTTATGAAGGAAAAGAAATGTAAGTCTGACAAAGTAACTTTCACCACCATGATTCAGGCATACACTGCACATAGGATGGATGAAGCTGCTAAGTTGTTAGAGTTAGAAGTGGAAAGATTTGATAATAAGTTGTTGGTAAGTGTTTCCCATTTATTTTAGTGAGCTCATATTACCTGTGAACTAATGCCTGCATCAAACTCTTACCCAATTTGTTTGGGACAAAAGGTTTTATTGTTGTTGTTGTAATGTCTGCATCGAATAATTGATTATCCATGTTAATTCATGGTATTCATTGGTTATCTTCTTTTTGCATTAGGGACCAATTTTTGAGGTTGATAATGGATAATGCCTACCATCATTTTTCTTGGGGTTGGTGCAATAAGTTTTCCCTAATCCAATATTAGAGAGAAGATGTAAAGAGGGACCTGCAGAGAATATGGCTAGAAATCCACAATAGTGCTGGACCACGATGGCCAAATTACTTACCATCCAACAATGGACCATGCACATCCAGCTGGATGCCGATGACAAGGTAATCAGAAGTTCAAAACTCTTTCTAGTGCCTGTATCTTTGGGCGTTTGCTGTATTTAGCTTAACTAAGACACTGTAATTTTAGTTTTTTGATGGTGCCCTAGTAATAAACTAATAATCAATCTTGTGAAATAGATGAATGAAGATTTAACTTTCTTTCATAAGCTGGATTTATAAGACAAAACTCTTTGCGTAATTACGTGGTAACAGATAGTGGTTTATATCGCATCATAAACAAAGCATTGCCATTATCAAGTCATCTGGTGTTGAACATCCTTCTTTCATCGGCAGATGAATTAGTGAATTTGCTACTTCAGCTACGGGCAGACGATCCATTTGTATGTGTCCAGATTTAGCATTGCGACATAATGTGACATCCAGTCAGTTTGGCCTACTGTGCTTTCGTCAAGGTGTGCTACTTCTTACCAGCTATCAAATTTTATTGCTGATGGTCAAGATCATCTCAAATGGAGACATGCACGCAAACATGCTGCCATACTATACGTGCTAACAGATTGCAGTTGTATTGTAACAGCTTTAAGCGGGAGATTGGGGATGATGAGACCAGGACGCAGTGTGGATGCTGACACTGTCATCTCGTGAGTAAATAATGGGGAGAGCCGAGTTGCAGAATTGAGGAAGTGTATTGAAGATTGCGACAATTCTGCACTTGTCGTTCCTTGACCTGTCGGATTGCAGTATTAACTATTGTCAAGACGTTAAGGATCTTGACTCGGAGCAACAATGTGCAGTTGACCATTTTCATTGAACAATCTCTACTGTTGAAAGAAAAATTCCACGGCCTCACTGTTTTTGCATATAACGGCGCAGCAATAAGAAAATGATATGATCTCGAATCCTGATGAATGAAGTCGAACATGCTATTTTTGGTGTTGTCAGGACCCTAATGCATGCATGCTACTTCGTTTCATGCAGAATCTTGATCTAGTCGACCACTGCACATCGCTGAACAAACTAGCCACTGGAACACACTGTTGTAAGATGCTAAATGCCTTTCTTTCAAATGGAAATGTCAGACTCAACCATCAAAAAGAAAAGGAACAGTATCAACACTATAAAAAAGAAATCCACGAGTTTTTTTACAATCATAAGTAATTTTACTGCTAGTAGCTGAGTCACAAGTATTTGCACTCATATATATATATATACCTTTTGCAGAGGAATAGAGCTCCTCTCGCCGTCAGAACCTAATTTACTGTAGCCCTAGGTATTTTAGCTGTTCTTTGCGTCTGTTTCCTCTTTTCCCCAACTCCAGATTTTCTGAGATTTCCACTCCCGGTCGGATTTCCTCCTGGGGATCTGACAAATTGGTATCAGAGCAAGACCTTCCTCGGCAAGGAGTGATTGGGTTGGGATCTTTGGTTTACCGTAAAATCCCCAATCGCTTTTGGTCTGATTCGGCGCTTGGTGAGGGTTCCAGATTCCCAATCCGTGGTAAAATCCCCGAGTCGGGCTTCGATCCGTGACGGATGACGAAATCCATGGCACGGAACGAGGCAGAAGCATCTGAGCTCTTTGTAGTAAGGCAAGAGGCGATGGAGGCAAGCTACAAGGTCGACGTGTTGTAGCGCCAGATGGGTGATATTCAGAAGCAAGTATCGGGAATGCAGGACCAGATGAATCGGATGGAGACTTTATTGTAAGGGCTAGCAAACTCCCAGACTAGAGTGACAGAGCCGATGAATGAGATAGTCGCCTCCAACTTAAGGCCGGTAGAGGAGATGAGGAATATGCGAGAGCTGGCTCAATCCGGAGAACTCGAGATGGAGATGACGAGGAGGATTGAAGAATTGGAGCATGCAAACATCAACAGCATGCACGGGGTTCATGTGATGAGTACCCCAGAAGGTAACTACAATCATCCATCTACTGGTTTTTCCGCAATTTCAACCGGTTGGGATCAAGGTCCGTTGCCGCGTTTGCCTTATGCTTCTCCCACCTTGAATCACTTAAGCCCTAACCAAGAACCTGCTCTAGTCAGAGAGTGGTCTCAGAACCCTAGAGAGCATATGAGTCAACCTCACTACCAATACCATGCTAGACAGTGGAATCCCAGCAATGATAGAGTCAATAGTTTTTACAAATCCATCGCTAAGGGGCCTAAATTGGATTTTCCTAAATTTGATGGTGGGGATCCTTTGGAGTGGATAAGGCAAAGCGAGACATATTTTGCAATGGCTAATGTTCCTGAAGAAGCTAGGTTTGATTCAGCTCAAATCTACATGGTTGGTAGGGCTGATAGATGGTTGAGAAGTACTGGTTTACTCTGGAACCCCCCTCACTGGCCAGATTTTTGTGCAATGGTTTGCGATAGGTTTGCTCAACATAGTGGATATGAAGTACTGGAAAATTTCCATTCGGTAAAACAGTACAACTTAAGTGTTTCAGATTACATAGACAAGTTTGAAGAGCTTATGGCTATTTACAAGTGTGAGAACCCTCTGCAGAATCCTCAATTCTTTGTCAAATGCTTCATAAATGGATTGAGGAATGATATTAAGCATTACCTCAAACCCTTGAAACCACAAAGCTTATGTGAAGCCTATTGGATGGCCAAGGACATGGAGAAAGGAGCTGGTGCAGTGGCAAAGAAGGGTGCTTATCATGCTGTTACAGGGCAGAGCAAGTCCTATTCCCAGCAAGCTAAGAGCAAACCACTCCTTGATACTACTGTTAAGAAGAAGGATACAACATTGAAGCCATTCATTCCAAGAGTTTGCAAGTACTGCGGGGATAAATGGTTCTTGGGGCACAAGTGCAAGCAGTATCAACAAGTTAATTTAATGGCTGGTGAGGGTGAGGAGGTGACTCCAGAAATACCTGAACATGAAGAAGGGGAACCTCCCCCACAAGCTGATTCAGAGGCCCAATTGATGCAGATCTCCATCCAAGCAGTGAAAGGATTGATGGGTATATCCACCTATACCCTAGAAGTGAACATTGGGGGTAAGGTTGGAATGGCATTAGTGGACAGTGGCAGTACCCATACATTTATAGACCTCACCTTTGCCACCCAAACTACTTGCAATATTCAGATAATTCCTTTGCAAAAGGTTGCAGTAGCTGGTGGGGGAACTTTATGGACAGGATCACATATACCTGCTGCAAACTATTGTATCCGAGGGGAAAGTTTCAACAATTCTTTCAAGGTACTGCCATTGAATGGTTATGATGTGGTTTTGGGTTGTGACTGGCTGTATCAGCACAGCCCGGTGAGTCTCGACTTGAAAATAAGAAGGTTAACCATTCTGAAGAACGGAGTCACTGAAGTGATCTTCCAAGAACCTGGACCGACTCCTTTGGTAAAGATGCTGAGCTCAAAAGGGGGAAACCAGCTTTCGGTGAAGGGTATTTGCGAGTATATCATTAATTATCAGCCCCCTAAGTCGAAAGAGGATGGTGTACCTGCAAATCCTTTGTACTAGCCCCTTCTTGATTCTTTCAAGGATGTATTCCAAGACCCCCAAGAACTGCCACCAGTGAGGGAATGTGATCATGCCATACCCATTAAAGATAGGGCTGACCCTCCCAATGTTAGACCCTACCGAGTACCTCACCAATTAAAAGAAGAGATGGAACAACAAATTCATAAGTTATTAGAGGCTTCGGTTATCAGACCAAGCTCCAGCCCATATGCTTCCCCTGCCATCTTGGTTAAGAAGAAAGATGGAACATGGAGACTTTGTGTTGACTACAGGAAGTTGAATGCACAGACCGTTAAAAACAAGTATCCAATTCCGGTAATTGAAGATTTACTCGATGAATTACATGGGGCAAAGATATTCAGCAAGCTGGACCTTAAATCGAGTTATCATCAAATACGCATGAGACAAGAAGACATTGGTAAGACAGCCTTTAGGACCTATTTAGGTCACTTCGAGTACCTAGTCATGCCTTTTGGTCTCACTAATGCCCCGGCTACCTTTCAATCTCCAATGAATACCATTTTTGCCAAGTATTTAAGGATGTTCATTTTGGTATTCTTTGATGATATATTGGTGTACAGTAGAGATGAAAAGGAGCATCAACAGCATCTCACCATTGTTTTGGAGACCCTGAGGCGGCATAGACTGTTTGCAAACATCAACAAATGTGTAATTGCAGTTAGGCATGTTGAATATTTGGGTCACATTATATCGGAGCAAGGGGTAGCAACCGATCCCAAGAAGATATCTGCTATTAGAGATTGGCCCAAGCCTCAAGACGTGTCACAGCTAAGGAGCTTCTTGGGGATGACAGGGTACTACAGACGATTCATCAAGGACTATGGTCTGATCTGTAGACCCTTGCATGATCTGTTAAAGAAAGGGAGTTTCAGCTCGGGAAGTCCTCAAGATGAGGCTTTTGAGGAATTGAAACTCAGGTTAACTTCAGCTCCTGTCCTAGGACTTCCTGATTTCTCTGATTCCTTTATTCTTGAGACCGATGCTTGTGCAAAAGGCATTGGAGCAGTTTTGATGCAAAAAGGGAAGCCCATAGCATATTTTAGCAAAGCTTTAGGAACTAGAACTGCGACCCTATCCACTTATGACAAGGAGGCTCTAGCGATAATTGAGTCGTTAAAGAGGTGGAGACATTACTTTTTGGGGACCCGATTGGTGATTAAAACGGATCAACAAAGCCTCAAGTTTATGGCTGAACAGAGGATCGGAGAAGGAATTCAGCATAAACTCTTATTGAGACTCCTCGAGTTCGATTACACCATTGAATACAAAAAGGGGAAAGAAAGCAAAGTTGCAGATGCCTTATCCCGGAGAAGTTCTGAAGTAATGGAAATATCCATAGCCGTTCCAGCCTGGGTAGAGACCATAGAACGCAGCTGTGCTGCTAATCCACATTGCAAAGAATTGCTAGAGCAGCTCACACTAGCTCCCGAGTAGCAGCCGGGCTTTATTCTCCACTCAGGGGTGCTGCGTTATAAAGGGAAGATCTATGTGGGTAATGATACTGAACTAAGGCAGAATATCATCAATTCACTTCACTCTTCGGCTGTGGGCGGACATTCAGGTATGGTAGCAACTATCACCGGGTTAAACAGTTGTTTTATTGGCCGGGACTGAAGAGAGAAGTGCAGGCTTTTGTGCAAAACTGTGCCATTTGTCAGCGATTCAAGTCTGAACGTTGTCATTACCCAGGACTTTTGGAACC
Organism: Dendrocalamus latiflorus; assembly: GCA_017311315.1. NCBI lineage: Eukaryota > Viridiplantae > Streptophyta > Magnoliopsida > Poales > Poaceae > Dendrocalamus > Dendrocalamus latiflorus. The sequence goes on from CM029651.1 coordinate 56,485,261, forward strand.
TTTACCCATTCCTGATATGGCTTGGACCCATATATCAATGGATTTCATTGAAGGTATGCCAAAATCAAAAGGTTATGAGGTCATTTTGGTTGTTGTAGACAGATTTATGAAGTACGCACATTTCATTCCCTTGATGCACCCATATTCAGTTCAGACTGTCACCCATGCGTTCATTGACAATGTCTTCAAGTTACATGATTTCCCCTTGGCAATTGTGACCGATAGAGATCGGATTTTTACCAGCCGACTCTGGCAAGAATTGTTCAAGGCTCTAAGGGTGGAATTAAGGATGAGCACTGTATATCATCCACAAACGGACGGACAGACGGAGCGAGTTAATCAATGTGTGGAAACATATCTCCGCTGCATGGCCTTTAATGAACCGAGGAAATGGGTATCTTGGCTTGCTCTTGCCGAGTGGTGGTACAACACCACTTTCCACACCTCACTTAAAATATCACCCTTTCAAGCACTCTACGGATTTCCCCCTCCATTGATTAATGAGGTAGCAGTCCCAGGACCAGAGGATGACGAAGTTAGGGATTTTTTTGCAAGAGAAACAGACCATGCTCAAACGGCTCAAGGAAAACCTCACCCAAGCCAAGTCAAGGATGAAAAAGTATGCAGATTTAAACCGCTGTGAGAGGCAATTCGAAGTTGGGGACATGGTGTATCTTAAGTTACAGCCATATCGAGCTTCAGCCTTTGGTCTCAAGCAAGCTTTAAAACTGACTAGTCGATTCTATGGACCGTTCAAAGTAATGCAGAAAGTTGGCAAGGTGGCTTATAAACTCCAATTACCGGAAGGGGTAGGGATCCACCTAGTATTCCATGTTAGTCAACTTAAAAGGCACTATGGCCCTAATGCAGTCCCTAGCGCTGATCTGCCTCTTGTCAGTAAAGAGGGTAAAATTAAGGCTGAACCGGTTTCGGTGCTGGAGACTAGAGCTCTGCCACGCCGAGATAGACTGGTGACCCAATAGCTAATCCAATGGATCAATTTGCCGCCTGCAGAAGCAACTTGGGAGGACGCCGATTTTATCAAAGCAACATTCCCAGAGTTTTATTCCCAAACCATCCAATCTTGGTTTCCAGATGAACATACTTGAGGGCAAGTATGCTGCCGAGGGGGAAGGAATGTCAGAACCGGCAAATTGCCTGAAGAATTGAAGTCGGAAAGGAAGCCTGGAGACGCGCTTCATATATCTCCAATTGGTGTCATCTAACGGCCAGGATGCTCCTTCATCCACTGGCGTGAAATCTGCGTTCCAGATTGCTTGCGACAATAGTTGATTAAGTAGTTTAATGAACTGGCTTTGTTAAGCGTTAATGTACTGTTAATCAGGGTGTAATCACTGTAATCCTCTTTACACTAATGAGGGACTTTGCACTCATATATATATATACCTTTTGCGGAGGAATAGAGCTCCTCTTGCGGGCAGAACCTAATTTACTGTAGCCCTAGATATTTTAGCTGTTCTTTGCGTCTGTTTCCTCTTTTCCCCAACTCCAGATTTTCTGAGATTTCCACTCCCGGTCGGATTTCCTCCTGGGGATCTGACAGCGTGGTGCCGGCTGCGGCTGTCGGCGCGCGACCAGGAGCGCGTGCCGCCATGGGACGCCGTCGTGCTCACGGCCGCCAGCCCCGAGCAGGCCGAGCTCTACGACCGTCAGCTCGCCCGCGCCCGCCGCCTCGGCCGCTTCCCCGCCTCCACCGCTGCCCTCGCCGTCCCCGACCCCGATGTCGCGCGCATCGGCTCCGGCGCCGCCACCCTCCACGCCGTCGCCTCCCTCGTCCGCCACCTCATCTCCCAGGTCCTACCACTTCTGGCCTGTCGCTAATTTACTTGTACCACAGTATTAACCTTCTGTATGTTTCCTTGACCCTTTTGGACATCTAAATTCGCAGTCTTCCAAGGAAGAGATTGCCGAATTCCTGCCCGAAGCAAATGGTTCTTCTGCAGATGACATCCCGCTTGATTCGGTAATACGCTTTATGGCGAAGAAGCACATACTGCTGCTTCTCGCTGAGGGCGACAGCAAGAGGGTTCCATGGGCGAACCCCATGGGGAAGGCTTTCCTGCCTCTCCCGTACTTGGCCGGAGACAATCCTGACGGGCCTGTTCCGCTGCTCTTCGATCACATTCTCGCGGTCTCATCCAAGCCGTGGAGGTTGGCGGCGCCGGAGCTGATGCGCGTGACATTGGGGTTGGGGACGACGAGGGCGGCGGTGGAGGCGGGGAAGCGGCCGAGGCGGTGGGCACGGGCGAGCTGACGGTCGTAGAGCGTGGCCTGCTCGGGGCTGGCGGCCGTGAGCACGACGGCCGTGGTGCCGGCTCTGGGTCGCGCGCCGACAGCCGCAGCTGGCACCACGCCTTTCGCAGCATCGCCGCCGCCTGATCCGCCGTGCGCGCCCTCCGCCGACGCTGGCCCGACTCCATCGCCTCCCGTGCCCTCCTCCTCTCTCTGTAGATTGGAGCGTTGGTAAGTCTTGGAGAGCGCGGTCACGGCACGGTGAAGTGTTATACTCGGGCGGTTCTTTTCAGCTTTTAATTTCTGCTTTTAACTTTTCTATGCTATTTATCTTTTAAACAAAGTATCTTTTTAAGATAAGGTATACTAAGTTAACAGTAGTACATACTGCACCGACTTCATTCATATCGGCAAAATCGCACGTGAGTTTCTGTTACTCTAATCTATGGCACAAAGAACCCAAAAGACACAAACCGCAGGTAAAAGCCATAAGAATTGCAAAAAAGAACGGACCCGTACATTTGGTCTCAGCCCTAGTCGGTCGTTGCCTAACGTCAAATAGGCTTTGGCTAGACCTGGCCAAACGAGGCACGATTCTGTTAGTAAGACACGGTATGAACACTACTCCGATAGGATATGTTGTGCTTGGATCAGCATTTTAACATGCACGCATAACAACTCTTTTGTGATAATATAGTAAAATTGATTATAATTAACAGTAAAATTACTTTATGTTAGAGTTATTATACTCTTTTAAGCGCTGACTGGTGACTTAGTAGTAAAATTACTTATAACTGGTAGTAAAAATACTTGCGACTTAGCCCATAGCAGTAAAATTACTTGTGATTGTAAAAATACTTGTGAATGAGTTCGTGGATTTCTTTTTTATAATTCTGTATTGTTCCTTTTCTTTTTGATGGTTGAGTCTGACATTTCCATTTGAAAGAAATACATTTGGCATCTTCCAACAGTGTGTTCGAGTGGTTGGTTCGTTCAGCGATGTACAGTGGTCGACTAGATCAAGATTTTGCATGAAACGAAGTAGCACGCATGCATTAGGGTCCTGACAGCACCAAAAGTAGCATATTCGACTTTATTCATCAGGATTCGAGATCATATCATTTTTCTTATTGTTGTGCCTTTATATGCAAAAACAGTGAGGCTGTGGAATTTTTATTTCAACAGCAGAGATTGTTCAATAAAATTGGTCAACTGCACATTGTTGCTCCGAGTCAAGATCCTTAACGTCTTGACAATAGTTAATACTGCAATCCGACATGTCAAGGACCGGCAAGTGCAGAATTGTCGCAATCTTCAGTACACTTCCCCAGTTCTGCAACTCGGCTCTCCCCATTGTTTACTCATGAGCTGATAGTGTCAGCATCCACACTGTGTCCTGATCTCATCATCCCCAATCTCCCACTTAAAGATGTTACAATACAACTGCAATCTGTTAGCACGTATAGTATGGCAGCATGTTTACGTGCGCGTGTCCATCTGAGATGATCTTGACCATCAGCAATAAAATTTGATAGCTGGAAAGAAGTAGCACACCTTGACGAAAGCACAGTAGACCAAACTAACTGGATGTCACATTACGGCGCAATGCTAGATCTGGAGACATACAAATGGATCGTCTGCCCGCAGCTGGAGGAGCAAATATACTAATTCATCTGCTGATAAAAGAAGGATGATCAACACCAGATTACTTGATAATGGCAATGCCTTGTGTATGATGTGATGTAAACCACTATCTATTACCATGTAATTACGTGAAGACTTTTGTCTTATAAATCCAGCTTATGAAAGAAAGTTAAATCTTCATTCATCTAATCCAAAAGATTGATTCTTAGTTTATTCCTAGGGCACCATAAAATAACTAAAATTACAGTATCTTAGTTCAGCTAAATACAGCAAACGCAAAAGATACAGGCGCTAGAAAGAGTTTTGTACTTCTGATTACCTTGTCATCGGCATCCAGCTGGATGTGCATGGTCTGTTATTGGATGGTAAGTAATTCAGCCATCATGGTCAAGCACTGTTGTGCATTTCTAGCCATATTCTCTGCAGGCTCTTCTTTACATCTTCTCTCTAATATTGGACAAGGGAAAAACTTATTGCTCCAACCACAAGAAAAATGATGGTAGGCATTATTAATTATCAACCTCAGAAACTGGTCGCTGATCCAAAAACAAGATAACCAATAAATACCATGAATTAACATGGATAATCAATTATTCGATGCAGACATTACAACAACAACAAATGCCTTTTGTCCCAACAAATTGTGTAAGCGTTTGATGTAGACATTAGTTCACAGGAAATATGAGCTCACTAAAATAAATGGAAAATACTTACCAACAACTTATTATCAAATCTTTCCACTTCTAACTCTAACAACTTAGCAGCTTCATCCATCCCATGTGCAGTGTATGCCTGAATCATGGTGGTGAAAGTTACTTTGTCAGGCTTACATTTCTTTTCCTTAATAAGCTGTAGCATTTCCTCCATTATTTTGATATCTGCAAACTAGGCATATGCACTGACCACGCAATTAAAAAATTGAGTATCTAAGACAACATCAGAGTTCTCTGTCTGTCGAATAATTCCAGGAACCTTATCAAGAAGCCAAGCTTTGTTGTATCCACGAACTTGCGAGTAGTAAGTGATGGGTTGGGTTTAATACCCTGAATTTTCATCAACCGGAAATAGTACTCTATCTTTTCAATATTGCCAGCCCGTCCAAAACACTCTATTATTATGTTGAAGGTAACGGCAGTGGGTGAGAAGAAATGTTTCTTCATATTTTTTAGCACTGACATCATTTTGTCATGCATGTGAGCCTTACCATAAGACTTCATCATGATATTAAATGTCTGTGTATCCGGCCCAACCCCCATCAATTGAAACTCATTGTACCACTTCTCCATTTCATCAATCCTACCATGTTTCCCATAGGCCCTGAAGATAGAGTTCATCGTGTACATGTCTGGCACATTGTTCCCACCTTTAAGCATATTAGACAGCTCATTCTCCATCTTCTCTAACATGCCTGCTTTGCCATACCCATTAATCATCGCATTGCGGATAACAGAATTGCATTCAAGCCCCAAGTAGGACATCTCATCAAGAATCGCTGGAATCCGATCAAAACAGCGTAATTTACTGCAACAATTGATGAGAACAGAGAATGTGTAGTCATCTGGCTTGCAATCCGCGGCGCCTGTCATCTGATTGACGGTGGCCAACGCCTTGTCCAGAAGGCCGCTGTAGCCGTACGTGCCCACAAGCGCCGTGTACACGTCCACTGTTGGCCTGAGCCGCTCCGAGAGCATCACCTTGAAGAGTGCGGTGGCCGGACCGGGCTGCCGGCACTTACCAAGCATCATCAGCAACCTGGCATAGGTCTGTGACCTCGGCTTGTACCAACGCTGCTTCCGCGGCAGCTCAAAGATCTAACCTAAGTAAGAAAGCAATACGTACGCAATAAGCATCATTAAACAGGTTGTGGTGTGACATTTCCTTGGGAAGAAGGAAGGGTTAAGGGAGGGAACCTCCAGGGCGGACTCCCAGCGGCAAGAGGCGACGGCGGAGTCGAGAACCTCGAGACGGTGCGGGGCCAGAGGCAGGTGGACTGTTGCCGCAAGGTCACGGCTTTGCGAGATACGCATGGGATGGTGGCCTTAGTGCGGAGGATGCGGGTGAGTGCCTCCGGCTGCTCGATCTCAGGGGTTGACGGGCAGAGGGCGGCTTGCACCTGTGGGCACGGCCGCTGCGGCGGCGGTCCATCGGGATGAGCGGCGCGGATGGCGCTGGGAGGCAGGGACGGCGAGGTGGCAGGTGGGTGCGGCGCTAGTAGGTGTATGCCGTTAGGGCATGGTGGAGTGAGGTGTAGACGGACAGATGACGATAAGGTCCCGCCAGAGCGGTAGTGGAAAGGGGGCGATGTGTCGTCATCAAGGTAGAAAAAACAATTTATCGAACTGCTTCCACTGCCGTTGGATCCCAGAATTGACCAACCTTAACAATCATTTGACCGTCAGATGCGAAAAAACTCACAAATACTTGGCAGAATGGCAGCACAAGGCACAGGCACAACAAAAACATAGCGAAACAACCGAGGGAGCGTTCTTTTGTATAGAATTTTGCTGACTTTTGCTGATTTTTTTGCTATAGTTTAATGACCAAAAGTGTAAACTTTAAAAGAAGACGCGAGTGGTATAAACCTAGTGTGATATGGTAGAGAGAGAAGTGCTTGCATTGGGGTTATACCACTCGCGTCTTCTTTTAAAAGCTACATCTTTTGGTCATTAAACAATAGCAAAAAAATCAGCAAAAGTCAGCAAAATTCTATACAAAAGAACGCCCCCTTAGTTGTTTCGCTATGTTTTTGCTGTGCCTGTGCCTTGTGCTGCCATTCTGCCAAGTATTTGTGAGTTTTTTCGCATCTGACGGTCAAGAGATTGTTAAGGTTGGTCAATTCTGGGATCCAACGGCAGTGGAAGCAGTCTCACAAATTGTTTTTTCTGCCTTGATGATGACGCATCGCTCCCCTTTCCGTTGCCACTCTGGCAGGGCCTTATCGCTGTCTCCACCTCACTCCACCGCGCCCTAACGCCATGCACTTACCGGCGCCGCATCCACTTGCCACCTCGTCGTCCCCACCTCCCGGCGCCACCCCGATGGCCCGCCGCCGTAGCGACCGTGCCTGCAGGCGCAAACTGCCCTCCTGCTTGTCAACTCCTGAGATCGAGTAGCCGGAGGCACTCGCCCGCATCCTCCGCACTGAGGCCGCCATCTCAGGCGTCTCCCACAAAGCCGTGGCCTCGCGGCAGCAGTCCACCTAACTCTGGCCTCGAGCCGTCCTCGAGGCCCTCGACTCCGCCATCGCCTCATGCCGCTGGGAGTCCACCCTGGAGGTTCCCTCCCTTAACCCTTCCTTCTTCCCGAGGAAATGTCGCACAACTACCTGTTTAATGATGCTTATTGCGTACGTATTGCTCTCTTGCTTGGGTTAGATCTTTGAGCTGCCGCGGAAGCAGCGTTGGTACAAGCCGAGGTCACAGACCTACGCCAGGTTGCTGATGATGCTTAGCAAGTGCCAGCAGCCCGGTCCGGCCACCGCTCTCTTCAAGGTAATGCTCTCGGAGCGGCTCAGGCCGACGGTGGACGTGTACATGGCGCTTGTGGGCACGTACGGCTACAACAGCCTTTTGGACAAGGCGTTGGCCACCGTCGATCGGATGAAAGGCGCCGCGGATTGTAAGTCAGATGACTACACATTCTTTGTTCTCATCAATTGTTCAATAAATTACGCTGCTTTGATCGGATTCTTGCGATTCTTAATGAGATGTCCTACTTGGGGCTTGAATGCAATTCTGTTATCCACAATGCGATGATTGATGGGTATGGCAAAGCAGGCATGTTAGAGAAGATGGAGAATGCACTGTCTAATATACTTGAAGGTGGGGACAATGTGCCGGACATGTACATGATGAACTCTATCATCTGGACCTATGAGAACCATGGTAGGATGGATGAAATGGAGAAGTGTTAAATGAGTTTCAGTTGATGGGTGTTGGGCCGGATACACAGACATTTAATATCGTGATCAAGTCTTATGGTAAAGCTTACATGCATGACAAAATGATGTCAGTGCTGAAAAATATGAAGATAATTTCTTCTCACCCACTGCCGTTACCTTCAACATAATAATAGAGTGTTTTGGACGGGCTGGCAATATTGAAAAGATAGAGTACTATTTCCGGTTGATGAAAATTCAAGGTATTAAACCCAACCCATCACTTACTACTCGCTAGTTCGTGGATACAACAAAGCTTGGCTTCTTGATAAGATTCCTGGAATTATTCGACAGACAGAGAACTCTGATGTTGTCTTAGATACTCAATTTTTTAATTGCGTAGTCAGTGCATATGCCTAGTTTGCAGATATCAAAATAATGGAGGAAATGCTACAGCTTATTAAGGAAAAGAAATGTAAGCCTGACAAAGTAACTTTCACCACCATGATTCAGGCATACACTGCACATGGGATGGATGAAGCTGCTAAGTTGTTAGAGTTAGAAGTGGAAAGATTTGATAATAAGTTGTTGGTAAGTATTTTCCATTTATTTTAGTGAGCTCATATTTCCTGTGAACTAATGTCTGCATCAAACGCTTACACAATTTGTTGGGACAAAAGGCATTTGTTGTTGTTGTAATGTCTGCATCGAATAATTGATTATCCATGTTAATTCATGGTATTTATTGGTTATCTTGTTTTTGGATCAGCGACCAGTTTCTGAGGTTGATAATTAATAATGCCTACCATCATTTTTCTTGTGGTTGGAGCAATAAGTTTTTCCCTTGCCCAATATTAGAGAGAAGATGTAAAGAGGAGCCTGCAGAGAATATGGCTAGAAATCCACAACAGTGCTTGACCATGATGGCTGAATTACTTACCATCCAATAACGGACCATGCACATCCAGCTGGATGCCGATGACACGGTAATCAGAGGTACAAAACTCTTTCTAGTGCCTGTATCTTTGGCGTTTGCTATATTTAGCTGAACTAAGACACTGTAATTTTAGTTCTTTTATGGTGCCCTAGTAATAAACTAATAATCAATCTTTTGGATTAGATAAATGAAGATTTAACTTTCTTTCATAAGCTGGATTTATAAGACAAAAGTCTTCACGTAATTACGTGGTAACAGATAGTGGTTTACATCACATCATACACAAAGCATTGCCATTATCAAGTAATCTGGTGTTGATCGTCCTTCTTTTATCAGCAGATGAATTAGTGAATTTGCTCCTCCAGCTGCGGGCAGACGATCCATTTGTATGTCTCCAAATCTAGCATTGCGCCATAATGTGACATCCAGTCAGTTTGGTCTACTGTGCTTTTGTCAAGGTGTGCTACTTCTTTCTAGCTATCAAATTTTATTGCTGATGGTCAAGATCATCTCAGATGGACACGCGAACGCAATATGCTGCCATACTATACGTGCTAACAGATTGCAGTTGTATTGTAATAGCTTTAAGTGGGAGATTGGGGATGATGAGACCAGGATGCAGTGTGGATTCATGAGTAAACAATGGGGAGAGCCGAGTTGCAGAACTGGGGAAGTGTACTGAAGATTGCGACAATTCTGCACTTGCCGGTCCTTGACATGTCGGATTGTAGTCTTAACTATTGTCAAGACGTTAAGGATCTTGACTTAGAGCAACAATGTGTAGTTGACCATTTTCACTGAACAATCTCTGCTGTTGAAATAAAAATTCCACGACCTCACTGTTTTTGCATATAAAGGCACAACAATAAGAAAAATGATATGATCTCGAATCCTGATGAATAAAGTAGAATATGCTACTTTTGATACTGTCAGGACCTTAATGCATGCGTGCTACTTCGTTTCATGCAGAATCTTGATCTAGTCGACCACTGTACATCGCTGAACGAACCAGCCACTCGAACACACTGTTGGAAGATGCCAAATGTCTTTCTTTCAAATGGAAATGTTAGACTCAACCGTAGTACTCCCCCCCACGGTCGGATCTTACTATCTTAATCTTTAAATTGTGCTGATTTTCTACTTCAGCCTTAAATATCTTAAATTTATCCAATGCTTCTGTTCTTTCTTTAATTGGATAAATATAGCCATAACGCGAATAGTCATCTGTGAATGTTATAAATGAATCATAACCATCCACACTTTTCACAGGAAATGGACCACAGATATCTGTGTGAATTATTTCTAAAATTCCTGCGCTTCGTTTGGAGTCTTTCTTTATTTTCTTAACATAGTTTCCTTTTATGCAATCAATGCATTGTTCTAAATCTGAAAATTCTAATGGCGGAAGAAGGGTTTTCTTAATCAATCGTTCTATTCTCCCCCTCGAAATATGGCCTAAACGACAATGCCATAATTTCGACGATTCATCATGATTTATCTTCCGCTTTTTACTTACATTCATAGACGAAGAGGTACTCTCATTCTCAATAGTCACATCATTCACATTATCAGAAAGTGATAATGAATAAAGCTTGTCTTGTCGGAAGGCAAGACCAACGCATTTATTATTAAACATAAGTCTGCATTCGCCATTTCCAAAATGGCAATCATATCCATCATCATCTAATCTCGACACACTTATTAAGTTTCTGCGCAAAGAGGGTACATAAAGAACGTCTGAAAGCCTAAGTACAAAACCATCATGTAATTCTAAAGAGAGATCTCCAATGGCCTCGACTTCGGCTTCCACTCCATTTGCAACTTTAATTGTTCTTTCTCCTCTTTGCAGGGTCCTCCTCGTATGGAATCCCTGTAATGAATTAGCAACATGAATAGTTGCACCTGAGTCAATCCACCAAGTGGATTTTGCATAACTTAAATACAAGGATTCATCTATAAATGTAATAACATCCTTACCATTCTTCAACAGATGTTTCAGGAATTCTGGGCAATCCCTCTGGTAGTGTCCCGCCTTCTTCTTACAAAATTTGCAGGTGTCCTTGTCTACCGTAAAAGGATTGGACTTATGAAACTGGGGGGCCTTTCCCTGTGACTTAGAGGAGGAGCTACCATCCCACTGTGGTTTTCCTTGTGGTTTGGCATTAAAGTTCTTTCTTTTGTTGTTCTTCATAAGGTTTGCAAAGTCACCCTGTGAGGTTTTAAGCCTCTCCTCTTCTTGCACACACATTGCAATGAGCTTTTCTATTTCCCATTTGTCGGGCTGCATGTTGTAATTAACAACAAAAGTGTCAAATTCTTTTGGCAGGGAAGCAAAAATCAGGTGAATTAGAAACTCATCCTTGAGCCCCATATCCATTGAATTTAGCTTAGCTGCCGTAGTGCTCATCTTTAGTATATGCTCTCTTATTCCACCACTAGAGTATCTCTCATTCACTAGTTTCTTAATCAGCGTACTTGCTGTGGCCTTTGAGGAGCCAGTAAACTGATTCTTCACTTTCTGTAGATACTCTGTGGCAGTGTCACACCAAACCGAAAAAATTGAACTGAATCGGTCAACTCGGTTTGACCGATACAGTGAAAACCAAAGTTACCGAAAAAAACCGTGTAGCCCAACTTAATTCGGCCGGCGTCTCGGCCCACCAGGCACCGAGGCCCGACGCAGGAGGCAGACGCCCAATCAAGTGAATCAACCCTAGCCGGTAGCCGCAGAAGCCAGACGCGCAGTCTCCACTCGCCTCGCCAGATCCGCGGGACCTTATCGCCGTCTGCCCGTCTCCACCTCACTCCGCCGACGCCTTTCGCAGCACCGCCGCCGCCTCATCCGCCGTGTGCGCCCTCCGCCGACGCTGGCCCGACTCCATCGCCGACTCCGTAGATCGGAGCGTTGGTAAGTCTTGGAGAGCGCGGTCGCGGCTCGGTGAAGTGTTATACTACTAAGTTTGGTCTCAGGCCCCAGCCAGCCGGTCGTCGCCTAACGACAGATGAGATAGGCTTGGTGGTTCTGCCTGCCTTGATGATGACGCATCGCTTCTCTTTCCGCTGCTGCTCCTCTGGCAGGACCTTATCGCCGTCTCCATCTCACTCCGCCGCGCCCTAACGCCATGCAACTACCGGCGCCGCTCCCACCTGCCACCTCGCCGTCCCCGCCTCCCGGCGCCAGCCGCGCGTCGCTCATCCCGATGGCCCGCCACCGCAGCGACCGGGCCCGCAGGCGCAAACCGCCCTCCTGCCCCTCCACCCCTGAGATCGAGCAGCCAGAGGCACTCGCCCGTATCCTCCGCACTGAGGCCGCCATCTCAGGCGTCTCCCGCAAAGCTGTGGCCTCACAGCAGCAGTCCACCTGCCTCTGGCCCCGCGCCGTCCTCGAGGCCCTCGACTCCGCCGTCGCTTGCTGCCGCTGGGAATCCGCCCTGGAGGTTCCCTCCCTTAACCCTTCCTTCTTCCCGACCACTACCTGTTTAATGATGCTTATTGCGTACGTATTGCTCTCTTGCTTGGGTTAGATCTTTGAGCTTCTGCGGAAGCAGCGTTGGTACAAGCCGAGGTCACAGACCTACGCCAGGTTGCTAATGATGCTTGGCAAGTGCCGGCAGCCCGGTCCGGCCACCACACTCTTCAAGGTGATGCTCTCGGAGCGGCTCAGGCCGACGGTGGACGTGTACACGGCGCTTGTGGGCGCGTACGGCTACAGCGGCCTTCTGGACGAGGCGTTGGCCACCGTCGATCAGATGAAAGGCGCTGCGGATTGCAAGCCAGATGAGTACACATACTCTGTTCTCATCAATTGTTGCAGTAAATTACGCTGCTTTGATCGGATTCCTGCGATTCTCGATGAAATGTCCTATTTGGGACTTGAATGCAATTCTGTTATCCACAATGTGATGATTGATGGGTATGGCAAAGCGGGCATGTTAGAGGAGATGGAGAATGCGTTGTCTAATATGCTTGAAGGTGGGGACAATGTGCCGGACATATACACGATGAACTCTATCATCTGGGCCTATGGGAACCATGGTAGGATGGATGAAATGGAGAAGTGGTACAATGAGTTTCAGTTGATGGATGTTGAGCCGGATACACAGACATTTAATATCATGATCAAGTCTTATGGTAAGGCTCACATGCATGACAAAATGATGTCAGTGCTGAAATATATGAAGAAACACTTCTTCTCACCCACTGCCGTTACCTTTAACATAATAATAGAGTGTTTTGGACGGGCTGGCGATATTGAAAAGATGGAGTATTATTTCCGGTTGATGAAAATTCAGGGTATTAAACCCAACCCCATCACTTACTGCTCGCTAGTTAATGGATACAGCAAAGTTGGGCTTCTTGATAAGGTTCCTGGAATTATTCGACAGACAGAGAACACTGATGTTGTCTTAGATACTCCATTTTTTAATTGCGTGGTCAGTGCATATGCCCAGTCTGGAGATATCAAAATAATGGAGGAAATGCTACAACTTATGAAGGAAAAGAAATGTAAGCCTGATAAAGTAACTTTCACCACTATGATTCAGGCATACACTGCACATGGTATGGATGAAACTGCTAAGTTGTTAGAGTTAGAAGTGGAAAGATTTGATAATAAGTTGTTGGTAAGTGTTTTCCATTTATTTTAGTGAGCTCATATTTCCTGTGAACTAATATCTGCATCAAACGCTTACGCAATTTGTTTGGGACAAAAGGCTTTCGTTGCTGTTGTTGTAATGTCTGCATCGAATAATTGATTATTCATGTTAATTCATGGTATTCATTGGTTATCTTATTTTTGGATCAGGGACCAGTTTATAAGGTTGATAATGAATAATGACTACCATCATTTTTCTTAGGGTTGGTGCAATAAGTTTTCCCTAATCCAATATTAGAGAGAAGATGTAAAGAGAGGTCTGCAGAGAATATGACTAGAAATCCACAACAGTGTTTGACCATGATGGTTGAATTACTTACCATCCAACAACGGACCATGCACATCCAGCTGGATGCCGATGACAAGGTAATCAGAAGTTCAGAACTGTTTCTAGTGCTTGTATCTTTGGCGTTTGCTGTGCTTTGATGTTCTCCCGTGCTTTGATGCCTCAAACATAGATATTCCTGATGACGCTGCTTGCATTGTCACGGTGCCAACCACTCTGGATGTGGCCTCAAATCATGGAGTGGTTGTAGCCTCAAAGGATGGAACTGAGGGGGAAAACTATTCTCTCTATTTGGTTGATAATCTGCTGCAGAAACCAACAGTGAGCGAGCCTGTGGAGGGCCAGGCCATCCTAGATGATGGTAGAGCACTACTTGACACAGGGATAATAGCAGCAAGGGGTAAAGCATGGCAGGAGCTTGTTAGCCTTGCATATTCGTCTAGCCAGACCATGATTAAGGAGCTCATAACTAGCAGAAAAGAGGCAAGCTACCATTTCCGGCATTGATATGTGAGCTATAACATTTGACGATTTAACAAACATTGTTTTCTTTCTGATGGCTTCCTAAATCACTTTTGGATATTCAACAAGAGGGCAACCTATTTCTGTGCAAACTAGGTTCAAGGAATTAGCCAATAAGGTCAATGCGAATGTTCTGCAAAAATACTTGACACATTTGTAATAGTTAGATATGTTGGTCCTGTGATGATCACTTCAACTCTTTTTAAAGACATGATCGCTTTAATTTTGGAAGTGACTCTACTGGTGACTGTAAATACTAAATACATTTACTATCATTGTTGCACTACAGAGCGGATGTTTATGTACATTTTATCATCCCTAAAAATAACCAACTTAGATGTTGATCTCGTCTGTTTTGCTCTTAACTCTTATATGCCAGAAGCCAAATAAGTTCTGTCGTAGAAACTGAATAAGTGAATATATATTCTTGAAAGCGGAATAAGTTCTGTCATAGCAACTACAAAGAAACAAACTAGCAGCAGAATAAGTTCACTCTTTGTTCCATGTTGAAAACAGATATTCAAAATTCCACTATTCTTATCTTTTATAACATGTTTAATTGAGATCAGAAATGTCAAAGCAATGACCAAAACTCTGTTCATTGTGCTCCATTACTTCCGTTAGGCACATTTCTCTAATTACAGATGTGCCTTTTTAGCTTTTAGTCTGTGTGCTCATACTTGTCAATCTGCTGCAGTTGAACTTATATGAAGATCTTGTGGCTGCATGGATACCTTCCAAGCATGAATGGTTGAGGAACCGTCCATTGGGCAAGGAACTGATTGCTTTTTTGGGAAGACACAGGATGTTCAGCTTTTGTTCATGTACGTTCCTGTTGATAAGTTAATTATCATTGCTTTGTGCTAGTATATTATGTTGATTTGCTATCCAGAGGTTAGGCATTAAGTTTTCATGTATTTATGAACAACTCGTCTTGTATCTTTGATCAGTTACATGTTATTATCCTTCCATATTTTCTTCAGTTATGCAAATAGAATGCTAAGTTGGAATTCTTTTCCTTTTCAGATGACTTCTCATTTTTACATTTTGGTACATCTTCTGAGGTTCTTGATCATTTGGCGGGTTCCTACTCATGGCTTGTAGGTCGAAGGCACATGTGTTCAATACCAGAGACCACCACTTGTGATATTGCAGCGACAGCTATCATTTTGTTTAGCAAAATTTCTGCTGGGGTCTCAATTGGGGAGGATTCATTTGTTTATGATTCATCACTTTCAGGTAGAGTACGGATTGGCTCACAGCCCATTGTTGTTGGGGTGAATATACATGAGTTACATGGGGACAGTTCTCAGGTTATCAGGAGTGGCACACGTTTCACATTACCTGATCGGCACTGCCTCTGGGAAGTACCTTTGGTAAACTCTGTGGGAAGAGTTATGGTCTACTGTGGTCTTCATGACAATCCAAAAGTTTCTTTTAAGAGGGATGGGACATTCTGTGGAAAGCCGTGGAGAAATGTCTTGGAAGATCTTAAAATCCAGGATACAGATCTGTGGAACTCAACCAACCATGACAAGTGCTTATGAAATGCAAGGCTTTTTCCCATCATGTCTCTCCCTGATGCTAAATGCAGGCATGTGGCTTATGGGATCAGCACGTGATCCAGATGGAAAAGTTGCTTGCATGTGGAGAAAATCACAGAGGGTCAGCCTGGAAGAGATGCATCGTTTGATTGACTACCATCAGCTTTGCATAGATTCAAGCAAGCATCAAGCAGATCTTGCAGCTGCCATAGCTAAAGCTTGTATGACCTATGGCTTGCTTGGGCGTAACCTGTTTCAACTGTGCGAGGAAATGTTACAAAAAGATGATTCCTGTTTATAAGTATGTAAAGAATTACTTTCATTTTTTCCAAGTCACAGTGAGCAGTATTCTGGTGTTCTTTCTCAGAGCAGAGGATATCAGGTCAAAATGGATCTGCTGAGAGCTTCTGGAGATCTTTCCTCTGCTTATATGGTTGAAGAGAAAGTATGGGCTTCCATTGCAGGGGAAACTGCATCAGCGATAAAATATGGATCTAAAGGTACAGGCTACAGAACATACAGAACAATAACAATCACTAGAACCTTATATTCCTAGCAAGTTGAATATAGTGCTTTCTGTAATCTTTCTGAAAGCACCATGAAGTCTTGATAGCCAATGAGTTAATTGTTGTTATTGTTACCGTTATTAGTATCAATGCTGCTGCTATCCTGATTAACACATATGCATCCTTTTATAGAGTCATCAAGCGCTTCCATGACTTCAAATAATGGAAACTTGCATCCTAAGAAGGTTATTGTAGAATTACCAGTTCGTGTTGACTTTGTTGGAGGTTGGAGTGATACACCTCCATGGAGCTTGGAGCGTCCAGGTTGGTGCTATGATAGAGACAACCGAAGACCACCTTGGAGTCCTGATTGAAGATGATGCTGACAGAAATGTTTATATTGATGATCTGGCTTCTATTTCTTATCCATTCGAAGAAAACGATCCATTCCGTTTAGTCAAGTCTGCTCTTATTGTTGCTGGTATTCTTGGCCATAAAATATTGTCGAAATCAGGCTTGAACATTAGGACATGGGCAAATGTCCCTCGTGGGAGTGGTCTTGGAACTTCTAGCATATTAGCAGCTGCT
This sequence comes from Dendrocalamus latiflorus, assembly GCA_017311315.1. Classification (NCBI taxonomy): domain Eukaryota; kingdom Viridiplantae; phylum Streptophyta; class Magnoliopsida; order Poales; family Poaceae; genus Dendrocalamus; species Dendrocalamus latiflorus. The sequence continues at coordinate 56,502,072 of CM029651.1, forward strand.
GTAGTTAAGGGACTATTTCAACTTACGGAAGATGATGAAAGTGATGATAATGTTGCTAGAGCTGTGCTGGTAGTAGAGCAAATAATGGGCACAGGCGGTGGATGGCAAGATCAAATTGGTGGCCTATATCCTGGAATCAAGTGCACCCAGAGTTTTCCAGGACAACCATTGCGTTTGCAAGTTGTTCCATTGTTGGCTTCTCCTAAACTGATTTAAGGAATTAGAACAACGTCTCCTGGTTGTGTTCACTGGCCAAGTAAGTTCGTATCTTCTGCTTGAATTATAAAACTCAGTAGGTTTATTCCTTTCTGACCGATGCACCAGCAATGAGCCCATGACTAGAAGTGTAGAAGTACGCACCATCCATACACATCCCACATTCATAGGAGTTTTGGAAATCTAGGTGCCGCGTATGGAGTGGTTGGTTTAGAGATTATTACGGAGAAAAAGTAAAGTGAAATTCAAGGCCCAAATGTTTGAAGATTGTCAAGTTATACCTGATGTATAAATTTGAACATGCAGACATCGTTTCCATGCTGTCCATGTTACCCATTTGCCACAATATTAGTTATTGCGCGACATTTTCCACATTCCTTCTTTCATGGCAAGATTGTGGATTTCTCTCAATGAATTTACATTCTGTGCAGGTAAGGCTTGCCCACCAAGTCTTGCAGAAGGTTGTTACCCGATACCTCCGCCGTGATAGCCTTTTGATATCCAGCATCAAGAGGCTTGCCGAGTTGGCCAAAATCGGGAGGGAAGCCCTGATGAACGGTGAAATAGACGAGCTTGGCAGCGTAATGTTGGAGGCCTGGAGGCTACATCAGGAGCTAGACCCTTTCTGCAGCAACAAGCTTGTGGATGGACTGTTTGCATTTGCCGACCCATACTGCTGCGGCTACAAGCTGGTTGGAGCTGGTGGCGGCGGCTTCGCGTTACTCCTTGCCAAGAACCTGAACTATGCCAAAGAACTGAGACAAGCACTTGAGGCTAGCGCCTTCGATGCAAAGGTGTACGACTGGAACATCGCCACGCCACGATGATATGGAAGCATATAACTCCCGGAGTATACACGTTCATTTCTTTTTCCTGCGATTACAAGATCCACACGTATACGCACCATCACCACGTATGCACACGCTGCTATGTTCGAACTAGATGAATTTGTACTTGTTATACATATGAAAATCAGCCCTTTTGTTTTCATGCTCATATGTAATCTTCTTTAATTGGTAACTACTGCATTGTCATGGGCTCGTCAATTCTATGCGCCTCCTAAGCTAGTTTCCCGTTTCTTCCAGACAAACAATGCAGTAGGCTACTCACGATATCAATTCCGGGTCCATGGAATATAATGTCTGCTGGGATGGCTACACCGACACGATTGGGCACCGTCCTCGGTCTGTCCCAGTCACCTGTTCACTGCCACATGTGGGTAGATCTTTACCATGAACTCACGGCCTAATCATCTGATAAACCGGTGGATTGCGTCAATAACACTTGCCGCTAAAGTTGTATGGAAATGCGAAACGAAATGCAGTGAGACATTGAGGACGCCCAGTTATGCGATCGATGCAAAAGGATCCACCTCGATCCACCATGATCACAGTGTAATGTGATGTAATGTAATGTAATGTAAGTCGATGAGAAGATCGTAGTACAAACGAATCAAGAAATGGAGACCCAAGCTCCGATCATCCAATGTGCCATTCTAACTCAACCCAAAAACTCTCGACGAAATAGAGAGAGAGAGAGGAGAAAATTGATCATTTGCCACTTTGAAGGGTGGGTTTCGCAAAATTACCACTTTCAAAATTGGCTTCGCAAAAATATCATGCAGTACATTTACCTCTTGATTACCATGCCATTTGAGCCATCTAACTCATTTAATATTTCTTTTCTAATTTTAGAGGCTAGAAAAGACCTTTTTGCCCTCAAGCTTGCCCACTCGCTCGTGATCGGTCAAACAGATGGGCCGGCCCAATGGGCCATCTATCTTGCGCCGTTGACTGCCTAATCTCATTAAACAAACAAAAAAGAGGAAAAAAATCACAAATAAAAACTGTCATTACCTACCGTGCACGGCCTGAGCTGCAGCCGCGACGGCGACGAGCACGACTTCTTCCGCGCGGCGCAGCTCGACGCCCTGGATGGCCGCCGACCCCGCGCTCGCCCGCCGCGCAGGTGAGGCGATAGTTCGTTCCTTCGATTTTTTGCCTCGTTTCTTCGGTTTTGCCGAGCAAAAACTAAAAATCTTATCCTTCTACATTTGCGTATGTCTGATGATTCCCCTGCAGACTCCGTTGATGTTGTCGGCCATGCATGGCAAGATCAAGTGCGTGCTCAGGCTCCTCCAAGCCGGCGCTAATGTGAGAGCAAAGCCACAAACTTTGACCCATCTCAATTCTCTGAGTTCCTTTCTGTATGTACATATGTATGTAACTCTGTCGTTTGTGCGCTATACTGCTTGATTTGGGCATCAGATCTTGATGTTTGATTCGGTGCACGCGAGGACCTGCCTCCACCACGCGGCGTACTACGGCCACGCCGACTGCCTCCAGGCCATCCTCTCCATCGCGCAGACCGCGCCGGTCGCCGATTCATGGTGAGATCCTTGGTCTTGCTGATGATGTGCATTCTATGATTAACTGCTAATAGAGGAGAAGATGCAAGCCCATTGGCTGATTGGTTGCGATGGCAGGGGTTTCGCGCGGTTCGTGAACGTGAGGGACGAGCACGGGGCGACACCGCTGCATCTGGCGGCGAGGCAGGGGCGGCCGGAGTGCGTGCACCTGCTGCTGGAGAACGGCGCCATCGTCTCGGCCCCCACAGGCTCATACGGGTACGTATGAATTCGACGGTGCTGTTGCGGCTGGGGGCTGCATGAAGTCGCAAAATTCTCATGCGTGTTGCTGTCTGTACGTTCGCAGCTTCCCCGGCAGCACGTCGCTGCATCTTGCTGCTCGCGGTGGTAACTTTGACTGCGTCCGGGAGCTGCTCGCCTGGGGAGCTGATCGCCTCCGAAGGGACTCAGCCGGGTAAACTTAGTAAGGGTAGAAACGTCTTTTCCAGCCTCTGAAATTAGAAAAAAAAATATTAAATGAGTTAAATGGCTCAAATGGCATGATAATTAAGAGGTAAATGGACTGCATGGCATTTTTGCGAAGCCAATTTTGAAAGTGGCAATTTTGCGAAGCCCACTCTTCAAAGTGGCAAATGATCAATTTTCTCGAGAGAGAGAGAGCCCTCCTCTCACAGGAGGAGAGCGAAAGAAAGAGCAGCCGCAGCGAGAACGGATCCAGCGCCGGCGACCGCCCGGAGCGCGGCCGAGGGGTGCGCGCCGGCCGGGCCGAACGCCGGCTGGGACCCGGCGGGCCCCTCGGCTGCCGCCGGCGCGAGGGCGGCGAGGTCGTTGGCGGACGGCGGCAGGTAGGTGCCGTTGGCCATGGGCACGTCGACGGCCAGCTTCTGGCACTTCTGGCAGTGTCCCGGCGCGGCACTGGTGTAGTAGAAGCGGCCGGGCGTGGTAAGGTTGAAGACGGAGTTACCGTCGTCCAGCTTGAGCACGGGGTCGGACACCTCGCAGGTGGCGAACGCCCGCACCGTCACCTGCACCACCGAGTCCTGGCTCGGCGGGTACAAAAACCCTGCACGCACGCGCGCACGGACAAACACACAAGTTTTATCAGCGATCGATGCCGCAAAAGTACTAATCAGAGCGGAGCGCCAAGCACTCGTGCGGGTGCTTACAAATGGAGTCGCCGAGCGCGAAGTGGATGGATTTGGCCCACTGCGAGTAGACGTCGGGCTTGGAGGCCGGCGGGATGCCCCAGGCGTCGAGGTCGCCCACCTTGTACATCACGGCGCCGCAGCTGTCGATCAGGAGGAGCGCCACCAGAGATGCCAATACCGACGACCGCTCACGCATCCTCCTGCGTTGCTCCAAAGGTCGGTGCTTTTCTGTTTCTTTCCCTTCCTTTTTCTCGTGCCGCTGTGCTGTACTGAGCTTAGCTTGTTCTGTGGCAGTGCAGTGCAGCCGCAGAGTCTATGTATGAGGGGCGGTGAGGAAAAGTGCAGCGGTTTGGACGGCCGGCGGGGGAGGCAACGGGCGGATTTGACCGTTGATCCCATTACACCTGTTCTCCCCATCAGAGGCAGGAGCACGTGGATTCGGAGATGTGAGCTGACTCCTCTCTAGATTTCCAAGTGGCAGCCAGCATTCGCGGTTAGTTACGGAGGAGTCTTCTTTTTTTGACTAGTTAGCTCGTGGGGGGGACAAGGGCTCGTGCAGGTCGAGTTATACTAGCTAGAATAGTTGCTTGGTACAATCTGGCCGTTATGGCCGCTGCAGCACCGTACTGGCAGGATCATTAGCTTACTGCTAACACCATGCTACCAGCTGATGGTACGCACGGCTGTTTGTCGAGATTTAACACGATGCGCAGGCGAATCCTCCATCCCATCCCATGAGCTTCGGCAAGGCACGGTTGCGCCATACGTCCGCACCCACCATTTTCCCTGAACAAAGCTTTCGTCGAGCGGTGCGTCTGCTCCTCCACATGGCCCGTCCCAACTCAAAAAGGCCAAGCCCATCCTTGCCGACGACACCGCCCCCAAGTCCACAGCCTTCCTGACATCCTTCCAAGCTCCGTGCCATCGTCACCCTCCTCTCGGCCTCTCCTCTAGTCATTTCCTTCTTCCCTCTCACGCACCTCTACTCTACGACCTCCTCACCTCCCCGGAGTTCCCCTTCCAGGAGGAGTCCCTCGAGCAGCGCCGCTCCTAGGGCGAGAACCTCACCTACTACACCGGGATAAACTACCTCTTGTTGGGGAAATCGCTCAGGATCTAGACGATCGATGAACGACAACATTTGAGATCACACATGTGAACAAGAGTAAACTCAGATTGAATTTGTTTCTTTGTGACGCGATGCAGTGTGATGCGTCTGTGTCCTTTTCTTCTTTCTTATATAGAGAAGCAACATACAAGACTTTGAAACTAATGTGGCATACCACGCTGAGAATCTAACATGGAAACATCCCAACTTTTCGTTTACGACCACTATGAATCCTAAATAGACTCTGAGTCCTGACCCCTTATGACTACGACTGCTACAGTATTTTTATGACTGCTACAGTACCTTTACGACTTACGACCGTTACAATACCTTTACGACTTAGACCGCTACAGTACTCGAATGTGGTCGTAAAACATGGTCGTAGATTCGACCAGATCTGAAAACAACTAGATTAATTCTGTCAATCTCTTTCTTAAGCTTGTTATCTTTCGTTGATGTTCCTCACACCGATCTTCTCCCTTTTTCTCAAATCCTGAAGGTTGCACAACATAGACTTTTTCTTCTAGATCATCGTTGAGGATGGCTTCACATCTATATGATGAACCTTCCATCTTTCACATGCCGCAATCGCAATCAGCAGTTGCACCGTCTCTAGTCTTGCAATAGGGGCAAAGACTTCGTCGAAATAAACGCCTTGTCATTGAACGTACCCCTTTGTAACTAGTCTCGCCTTGTGCTTTATGATCACGTCTTGGGTGTCTTTCTTCACCTTATACACACACTTCAATCCAATCGGCTTGTGATTGACTGGCAATGGAACAAGCTGCCATATTCTATTTTCTTGGATAGATGACATCTCCTCCTCCATAGCTCTTCTCCACTCTGGTTTCACCTTGGTTTCTTCAAAGTTTGCAGGCTCCTTCTCTTCGAGTAAGCAGAACTCTGAATCTTCCAGCTCGATAGAAAATATGGTATCATAGATAATTTTTAATGTCACGCTCTCGTTGAGGTCCTTCAGACGAGCTTTCATTGAGTTTCAATCTTCGTGGAGCACCAGGTGAGACCAGCATTCCCACCGTTGCCGCAGGGGTACGTGGTGTAGTCGAGCCGGGCATCTCGATTCCCACGCTCATTTTTGCCATGGTCATACCTGGAGTTTCTGCAATGTGACCGTACCTTTCGATTTCATCCTGCATGGTCGTAGTGTCAGAAGCTACTACATGGTCGTTAGGATCTACGACCACGTTGTGGTCGGATCCTCCGACTACGTCCACCGTGGTCGGTGTGTCGGTTACGTGGTCATCAAGACTTGCATCAGTATTAAGAGGATAATGAACTGTGAAGATGTCTTCTATAGGTCGTACCTCTGCTGAGGGATATCTGCTCCACTCCCACTTCCTCTCCTCCTTGAACACAGCATCACGAGTCACCACAACTCATCGTGTTATCGAATCAAATATACAATAGCCTTTCATCTTTGAATCATACCCAATGAACACAATTGGCTTGCTTTGATATGCTAGTTTGGAGAGGTGTGGCGTGGTTATCTTTACATGTGCAATGCACCCAAAAATGCAGAGATGACCCACACTTGGCTTACGGTCGTAATAGGCTTTGTAAGGAGTTTGGCTTTGTAAGGAGTTTTGCTAATGACACTTTTCATTGGCACCCGATTTAGGAGATAAATGACATTTGAGACCTCTTTCACCTAAATCCTCCTGGGACACCCATGCTCTTCTACAGACTACTCGCCATACGGACCACCATCTGGTTCCTCCTTTCGACCACTCCATTCTGTTGGGGCGAGTAAGGCGCTATCAGATAATGCCTAATTCTCAGCACTCATAATAGTCATCGAACTCATTCGAGGTAAACTCGCCACCGCAATCGGTGCGCAGAGCTTTTAGCCTCCGATGCTTTTCTATTTCGACTGCAGTCGGTGTTGCAATGTAACATCTTCTGGAGTAGTTAGCTGGTATGGACACAATAATACATTCGTTTGTATTATGCTGGAGGAGTCCAGGACATTGTGAAATGTAATGTTCATTGTAGTGTAGTTTTGCTAGATTATTGTGGTGACTGCTTCGCTAGTGATGGAATAGTTCGCCACAGAATGGTAGGTAAATTAGATCTTTCTCTGATCTGTCCGTGGATGTTTATTTGCATTGGAATGTTGTACTGCTCTTTCGAATAACTTGAATTCATGAAAAGTTTGGATGTAGTGAGCTTTTTACATTTTATTGCGCAACGCATTCAGGTCACAGGATCATTTAGAAGTTCTCCCTGTATACACAACTCAGATCGTTTTGTCCATTTGGATCCTGACAGTTCTCAAAGATTTGCGAATGCATCCTTTGTGTACATTCGTACTCTTTGCAGATAGTTGGATCAGCTGTTGCTCTATTGCCACCATACATGAATGTTCATGTTTGCATGTCTTGCGTTTGAATCTGACACTAATGATGTTATGCTATCTATGTCACTGAGTATTATACTCTTGATGTTTCAATGTATAACAACCATTAGATTAGTCTTAATTTGCATGCTGCTATTACAGTCTTCATACCTGTTTAGCATTTCTTGTTCAATGCTGGTTTACTAAATTGCAAGTAGTTCCACCAAGATTGGCGTTGTCAAACAGATAATTTGCCCTTTGCCCACCACAATACAGTTGTTCATGCTTTGTGACTGTTGCAAGCATGTGCTGCTTACATTTTAGGATTTGATCTCTAATAGACCATGCTGACTGTTCTTGTTCTAAAATTTCCGAGTCTTCCGCTGATTTACTGATGTCAATAGAAAGCTGAAATGAGTAGTAACTTCCGATTTTCAGGTTCCTTCAATTTATTTATTATTGATGTTAATAGAAAACTGAAATGATCAGTAGCAATGGAAATCACCATATTTTAGGAGAGTTTATGTATTTCATAACGAGCTTCTGTTTTCCCCCTCCTTTGTTGTTGCTTTCATAATATAAGTTGGCCTAATTCTTTTTCCTCGTTTTGGTTCTCTAAACGTTTGTAATTAACTCTTTTTCAGCAATATGTTTTGGACTGCCCCATCATATTCCGATATTACCTTTCATTTTTCTATACACAACGGTCATGCTGGTCAGGCAGACACAACTGTTCCTTCTGTTGAGCTGTGCTGCATCCTGGGCATTTCTGATGTAGCTATCATTTTATTTTTTTGCAAGCCATCTGTTATATTCATTTTTTAAGGCATCTGTTATATTCCTTGGTGTGTGATGATCTCGAACTGTTCACACAAATAACATTGTAGATTTTTTTCTTCAAATTTAGGCCTTAAATATCCATTTTTGCAAACTTAGCCTTCTCTGTGGACCTACCGAACTTGATATATACCTACCGAGCTCCCCAGCTTGATAGGTGCCTGTCGAGTTACAGTAGATTAGGAACCCACCGAGCCCCCATTACGGTAGGTCACCAGCCAGCCACTAAGCATACTTAATTAGCTCATCTAGTTTGAAAGGTACCTGTCAAGCTCGGTAAATGCACGGAGAGGACTAGATTTACAAAAAATGGATGTTCGGTGACCAAATTTGAGAAAAAATTGTTACATTATCGGTTATGTGAACAGTTCCATGATCTCAACGTCTGTGACCGATTTGGCTCATATACTTTCTCCCTTTACCCCGTAAGATTTGGTAATTTACATGGACTAAATGAAAGCATCATGATCAAATACCATTTCCCCTTCCCTTTACTCGAGGCAATTATGTCTTGTTTATTTATTAAAATTTTAAAAACACACTAACTTCTTACAATTATCATAAAACCACACTTTAAGCAGTAATTTTAGAGAACAATTATCATAAAACCACACTTTAAGCAGTAATTTTAGAGAACATACTTCTCTTTGCACAACATTTCATAAAACCGTACTTTTTTCATATCCAATGGGCTGGGTCTATTTGTCAGTTTTACAAGTCTATCTTGTTTCCATTTGCTAATATGAATAGGTTTGTGAGATCGAAAAGTGGACCCAGCCTATTGATACGGCGATAATACTTGAAAGTTTGGTTTTATGAAATGTTATGCAAATAAAAATATGTTTTTTTCTGAAATTGTTGTTTAAAAGTGTAATTTTATGATAGTTTTATCAAAGATAATATGGTTTTGAGAAATTTGCACTTATTTATTCTATGTGGCTGTCATGAACCGGGGTAAACACCACCAAGAAGATGGCTGGATGACGTCGGCATAGCGAGAGAGGGAGAGAGACTAGAGATTTAGACGAGGAGGACTATGTTATTACTCTCATTCCTCCCAATAGCATGCGGTAGCCCTCTTATATAGATGGCTCCCCCTAACAGATAAAATCTATTTCCAATTATAACTCTAACAGATATAGTAACTAATATCATATCTCTAACTATATCTCTAATACAAGGAAACCAATCTCTAACTCATATAGAAATCAATCTCTAATTTCTAATAATAACCCGACTGGGCCTTGGGCCCAAGGCCCAGACCCCTGACACTACACCCCTCTCGGACATGCAGCTCATCCTCAAGCTGTTAGATGGCGGCCAAGGCGCCAACGGATGTCCTCTGACGCCGATGTAGAAGACGAACGTTGGCGGGGTGTTGCAGCGGATGGAGACGACCGGCCAAATCCAAACGGAACAAGGCTAGACGAAGTGTCGCGCCTTCGGTATATAATGCCTGCAACATAAGCTTTTTATTTATTTATTTATTTATTTTGTTTTTTATTATATTTTTTAATTTATTTATTTATTATTTTTTTGGAAAAGATTTTTTTGCGAAGCCTCAAGCAATCGGTCGGTTAAAACCGACCGAAACCCATCAGCCCACCGCACCCCACACAGCCCAACCCGATTGCGGCTGAAGGAGCTGCGGCGGCGGTGGTTCCGGCCGTCCCACGGCGGCCGGCGACGGCGGTTCTCGGGCTGAAGCGGGCCGGCGGCGGCGGCAGCTGCGACACGGGCGGAGGCGGCGGCTCGGGCGGAAACGACCCAGCGGCGGTGGCTGCGAACGGAGGCGGACCAGATCCGGGCGGCGGAAGCAGAGGCGGAGATGACCCAGGCGGCGGCACGGGTGGGACCAGCCCGGGCGACGGCGGCGGCGCGGGAGGAGACGGCCACGGGTGGAGACAGCGGCGCGGCTTCGGGCGCCCAGGGGCCTTGCGGCGGCGACGAGGGAGGCGGAAGCGGCCTGGGCGACCGAGGACAGTGCGGAAGCCAAGGCGGAGCGGGCGGTCCGGGCAGCGGCGGAAACAGCCGGCCTGATCCCGATCTCGCCGACCGGGGGCGGCAACGGCGGAAGAAACGGCGGTTGGTGCGGATCGGTGGCGACAGTGGCTCCGGGCGTAGCAGCGGCCTGGCGACGACGAAAAGTTGTGGTCGGCAGAGCAGCAGAGACCGCAGTGCGATTTCGGGCGGAGCAGCAAGGGGAGGGCGTTCGTGGCCTCCGACGGCGGCCCGGGCGACAGCGCTCTCGGCGGCGGCTGCGGCTTTGGCGGCGAGGGATTCCGAGGTCTAGCAGCTCCGATCTGACCGTTGCAGCTTCTCCGGTCAAACCTTCTTCTTCCGCAACTGGAACAGATCTACGCTCAGAAGTAGGCGGGCGAGGCGGAGGCGCAGGAGACAGGAGGTGGAAGTCGGAAGAGGGATCAGCCTCGTCCTCCTTCAAGACCGGCGGTAGTGAAGGAGACAAGTCGATGTCGGGCTCGGTTGATGCCGGCGATACGGTTCCCAACACCTTTGATGTTGTGTCAGGATGTATCTCTGCTCTACGAGCATGCACTTGTTGCGCCTTTTCTCTGTTCGCGATCATCTTCTGCAGGATAGCATGTGTATTGAGGAAGGCGTCCGCCATCCCCTTGTCGACGCTGGCCATCCTGTTGGCGCTAGCTTTTATTATGGCCAACAACTCGGCAGCAGGACGAATCATAGAAACCATGGTAGCAGAAGTCGTGGGAAGAGATCGACTGCTCTGATACCAAGTTGTCATGAACCGGGGTAAACACCACCAAGAAGATGGCCGAATGACGTCGGCGTAGCGAGAGAGGGAGAGAGACTAAAGATTTAGACGAGGAGGACTATGTTATTACTCTCATTCCTCCCAATAGCATGCGGTAACCCTCTTATATAGATGGCTCCCCTTAACAGATAGAATCTATTCCCAATTATAACTCTAACAAATATAGTAACTAATATCTATCTCTAACTATAACTCTAATACAAGGAAACCAATCTCTAACTTATATAGAAATCAATCTCTAATTTCTAATAATAACCCGACTGGACCTTAGGCCCAAGGCCCACACCCCTGACACACCCCTGACAGTGGCCCATAATGGATTACTTCATCTTTTCCTTGCAAGGATTATGCCTGACGCAATGAACGGTGACAGCCTGAACAAATTTGCATGGTATTAACGTGGTAGACAAGCACCACCTATGATGATGCTCAGTTAGGCTAAATTTATGTGGCTTATGGCTAAATTTTCACTGTAATTGACTAAAATTATATTGTAACTGATGGTGACTTATTTGGTATAATTAAATTTTAAAAATTTAAAAATGAAAAAAGGGTTAGCCCAGCACGTATAATGCAAACGAATACGGAAAAAATCAGCAAAAAAGCTCACAAAATCTGAAAAGTTGAAAAAAGACAAAATTTAGGAATAATGAAAAATAAGCCGAAAATCATAAGCCCAAGCTCAAACGAGCGAGGCTATAAGTTGTGATGAACTCAAATAGCTGGACCCAACTAAAATGGGCCTGACTGCCAAGTAAAATGATTAAGCTGCCAAGTAAAATGATTAAGACAAACGGGAATATTTCCTGTGATAAATAGTACCAAGCAAAATTCCTGGTAATTATCAAGGTATAGTCGCTTCGAAAGAGATCTAGCAACACGTTGGCTAGGGTGGAAGCGCGAGAACAACTCCCATGTACGTCAGAATCACAAACGTAAACAATAACAAATTTCTCAGCAACACACAAATTTGAAGGTATCAGCACATGATCTCTCAGCAGGCTTTTTATTTATACCCACTCAACATTGTCATCTGAGTAATATAGCTTCAATGAAGATATTCATAGCATTTAAACGCAAATAATGTCATGCTGGTGAACAGCAAAAATAACAACAAATGACAACAGGAATAGCCTATATCGACTCACCAAGCTCTGTTATCTCGGGAATAGCTCTTGCTGAACTATATATATTGCCCTCGTGCCTAGCCTCGCCCAAGGTGGAAACTAATAGCCAATGGTCAATCTACATTACAGAAACAAAGTTACAAACAAAAACAACTGGCTTCTATTCCAGGCTTTTCTGACTTTCATCTTATTCAGCAGCCAGGTGGAAAGGAATTGCAGTATGGATGGCATCCTTGTATCTGATTTGCTCGTATGATTCTGTTGATCTTTAAGGATTTAATGGCTCTTCTTCTCCAATCATCTCTTGTGCTTCTGCAGAGAATGTTAGCAGTTAGGGAGACTGAATTGATACGTCGATCAGACATGACAATGTAGCCTTTATCTCTGCTGGAATAGAAGAAAGAGAACATACTTGGTTGTGATTTGTGTAGGTCAGAAACAACCATTAGCCGCCTCTGCAAGATTGCTGCCATGAAGAGGAAAATAGAACACATGCTAAACATGACAGTGATAGGGAATGCGTTCACCTGCAAAATATATTTATAGGCAAAGTATTATTTCCTTACTGAAATCTCTTATGCCATTCTTACCAACAGAATTTGACAGATCAGGATCAATGGATACGGGCACAAAAATATTTCGCTTACATTATAAAGCACCACACAGACAAACAAGTTCAGTGGTATGCGGAAGAAATTCATGATCGTGCTTCTTGCCTCCTCAGGAATATATTGAGATCTCATTTTCATGATAGATGGCCAAAATATGCCAACACATGCCTCAAAGGTACAGAAACCAAGCAGCTGTAGAGAGCCTCCAAATGAGATGCTACCTCCTTTCACTGAAGAAGGTGGCACTAGAAACTGTTGAACATTAGAAAATTGGTATTAGTGATCTTAGAATGGTGGAGAAAATAAATGAACAGTAGCGAGCCATGGTCTTACATTGGTGACAACAGGGAGGAAAAGGGTGAAGGCTGATATTGAAAACACTATCTGCATATAACCTTCGACCTTCTGTTTTCGGGCTAATAGGCGTGAAGCAATGGAGCTACCCAACATAGAAGATAGCATGAACGTAGCAAATATAAAGCCATGAGGAATGTCTTCATCATTTGGGCTCAATGCTGGAGTCCAGAGGAAGACGAAAGTGTACATTGAGCCCTCAAACAATGACTGTATGGCTCCCAGCAATGCAATTTTTTTATCTGTAGGTATGGATAATGTTAGAATGCCAATGCTAAGATCAATATATATTTGATTGTTTTGCAGTTTGATGATGCGTTAAGCATACCTGAAGCAATTGCCTTAGCCGCAACCTTGAACTGAGCCATCAAGTCCTTGCTTCCAGATGGATCTCCATAGTTTTCACTCCATGAGGACATTATGATAGCCATGCCTATTGCCAGGAAGCATGCAGCAGCATCAAAAGGAGCCACAGGACCAAAGCCCAAGTTGTCAGCAAGCAGGTTTGCAAATAGCCCAGCTACAATGGCAATTAGACCATTTCCAATAAATATAGCCTTGGAGAATGTAATTGACAACCATTGAGGATCAAAACCCCTCTGTAAAAGAAAATAGCAAGGTAAATATTCACATTGCCAGTACCAATCAACAAGGTGCGATAATTCCATAATTCGCAAATGACAAGGATCAATTATTAGTTAATTAATCAATAATACAACTTCATCACGGGCTGAATAGCACTGCATTGTGTATCACAGGCAGCAGATACTGTACTGGATCCTTGGATTCTCAAGGATAATTGTGTGTACGAGATTAAAATCGACAGCACATGGCCGAATAAAAGGACAATTCCCAGTAAGGCCATCCTGAAGAGCTTTATTAAACTGGGCCATGCTTGTTAAATGCTCACCCTTCTGGCCATGGCAACCACCAGATCCACCGACACAAGGACCAGAGATCAAACAGACGTGGTAGATTTGAGCTTGCAACCAGCAAGATTTAGCTGACAGAGACTTATTTAGCATAATTAAATTTAAAAAAATATAAAATATGTTAGCTCATTTCGTATAATACAAACAAATACGGGAAAAAAAGAACCGACAAAAAAGTTCAAAAAAAACGAAATTTATGAATAGTGAAAAATAAGCTGAAATCTAGAAGCTGAACAGAGTCTTTTCAGATCCTGACAAAGTGACGTGTTACTGCACAGTGTCCTAGACCTACAATACTCTCCAATTTTAAAACATCTGCTCATTTTATATGTGCCTTATGCATTAGTAGTCAAACATCCAACACATTTAGCTGGCTTAAGGTAAACACATTCCAAATATGCATACTTTACACTACAACTGGTACATGCCTTCCAGATAGAGAAATAAAAAAAGAGAAACCTTTGGATTAAAGTTAAAGACAGCCCAGCTCAAAAGCATCAGTGAGAGAGACACTGACACGCGGATCTGAGTTGCGGTTAATTACCTTGTTGTGCTCCGCGACGAGCCAGGACTCGAACGCCGAGAAGAGCAGCGAGGTGGCGATGCCGCCAAGAACGCGCCCGATCATGAGAATCTTGTACTCGGGCGAGTGCTTGGTAATGCAGCTCAGTATGTAGCTGATGCAGTAGGTGATGCACGCCCTCTTCCGGCCCCTGGTCACACAGGATTCTTGGAACTCAACAAAATACATCCCAATGCGGTAAAATCGAGCACAATTCGAGGAACCGAGAGCCGTACTGCTTGTCGGCGAGGGATCCGACGATGGTGCCGAAGAGCATGGAGGATCCGAAGCCGGCGATGAAGAGGCGGCCGATGTCGCCCTTGTCGAACCCGTACTGGCTGTAGAGGTAGTACACGTACGGCCCTTGCAGCCAATCCCCGGCTGCATCGCCACAATCCATTCACAAAAGGAAACACCATCAAAACCACAGCACCGCGTCTCCATCCCAGATCTGAACGGAGGAAATGCGCGCCGGATCGACAATTTGGGGGGCAGCAGCAGGAGGAACCGAGGAAGGGGGGGAAAGGAGAGATTTTTTTTGTTGAAGTTTCGTGTACGTACACATCATGAGGGAGTAGACGAGGACGTAGTTGTTCTTGAAGGAGTTGAAGGCCGGGGAGGTGGTGACGCGGTCCTTGCCGCTCTTGCCAAGCTCGAGCCCCGCCACGACAGCGGCGAGCGCGCCGAACACCAGGTAGTAGAACACCTCCATGGCCAGAGAGAGGGGAGGTACGGATCGGCGAATCGATTCGGCTGGTGGTGCCGCGCTGCGTTTGCGCCTGGTTAATTATGGCCCGGCCGCGGCGTCGATTTATACGCGCGTTTCTTTGGGATTTTTCGGTGCTCTGCACGCTGGGTCGGTGCCGCTTGTGATTCCCTCCTGCGGCGGAGTGCGGTGCCTCTGTGTAGAAATTCTCGATGGGCACTGGAGCGGAGCGGAGTTAGTCTGAACGATTTTTCTAGATAAAAAATAGATTAATTATAGGATAATATAAAAAAAAATACAAGATTAAATACAGAGAGATAGAGAGCTTATTCTTCTTTCTTTATTAATTTCTCCTTCCAAAGTATAAATACAATGATTATGACTCCTATTTATAAGCTAAGTGGTGAGGTGCCTACTATAGGCTAGACTTGCAGGTCTAGGTTCAGATTTCCGAATACTCCCCTTGAGCACTCATCCAACAAGTTTATGCCTCATCAAACTCCATAAAAATTCAGTGAAAAAAATTTAAAGAAAAAGTACATGATACATGTTAAGCTGTGTTGCACGAATGGTCTTATTAAAAACCTTAGCCAAGAAACTTCAGAAAAACTCGTCAATGGAAAAAAAAGAATGCAATTCACTCAATACTCGATTTTCGTAATCAAGTTTTAATAGTGAGCTCGAGAAGAGTCTCCTCCTGAGTTCTGCACCTCTTTAAGTCTCATCATTCCAATTCCACATGCATACCTTTCAAAGTTAGACGCTAGAAGTGACTTAGTGAATAAACCTGCAGAATTTTCATACTACTTGGTATGCAGTACTTTAATTTCATCCATCTTTTATAATTCATGAGCATAAAAGAATTTAGGGTTGATATACTTTGTGAGATGACTCTTTACGTAATCTGTCTATATTTGTGCAACATAAGCCGCATTATCTTCATAGATAATTATGGAAACTTGCATCATGTTCAATCCACATGATTGCTGGATGTGGTGAAGCATCCGTCGAAGATAAGCACATTCTCACGCGGCTTCGTACAGTGTTAGAATTTCCGAGTGATTCGTCGAAGTCGATACAAAATTTTGCTTAGACAATTTTTATGAAATTACAGTTCCACCACATAGGAATACATAGCCTGTTTTGTGACATGACTGTACGCGGATCTGTTAGGTTTCTGCATAACCAGTCATATTTAAGGTCTTGGTTCTTTCTGTAAAATAGTCCAAGATCTTTGCTTCCTTAAAGGTATCGGAAGATGTCATTTATTCCCTGTCAATGTCTTTTGATAGGTTCTGCACTATACCTTACTAATAGGTTTAAGGCAAATGCAATGTCCAGTCTAGTGTAATTTGCTAAATACATAAATGTTCCTACTGCACTTAGGTATAAGAATTCCGGTCCCAGAACTTCCCCCCTCTTCTCTGCGTCTATACGAATCCTTGTCTTGCTGCAAAGATTTTCCGACCATTGCCACCTATGCCTTTTCAAAACCAAACCTTTCTAACACCTTTTAGGTGTAGGGTGACTGTTGCACTAATATCCCTTCCGGGACATGCTTGGGCTGTAACTCTGTAAGCCAAAGCAATATTTGGTTTTGCCCAAATATTTCATTTCGACCTCTGACTTCAGGTAAGAGCTCGCTTCTTTTATATCATCTAGGGTTCCAATGATATTCAAATCATCTATGTACACTGAAATTATACAAAATCCATTCAGGAATCATCGTATAAATACGCAGGGACAATCCTCATTGTTCATTTAGTCCTTCTTGCATAGAAAGCCGAGTGTGGGTGGCTCGGACGGGCAGCGCGACGGCTCGGGTGGCCGACGGGGTGTGGGCTAGTGCATGCGGACAGCCAACTAACGGTTCGTGCGACGCATATGAGCGGCGCGCGCGTGTTTTTTCAATCTACAGTGCAATCAACATTTACTCTTTTGCACAAATCTACCGATCGGCTTGGCCAGTGACTTCAAGCCTGCTCGTAGTAGATTTAGAGCGGATTTGCACTGTAGAAAATAATCTAGAAAGTGAAATTTTACAAAATTTAAAGTGATCTAGATAGACAACTCAATCTACGAGTGCTTCGATGATTACCTTTCCATCCACTAGAGCGACTCGTGCTGATAACGTGTTTAGGAACCGTCGCTATGAGTCCAATACAAGCGATTCCTCCTAGACAGAAGATGGATCGATCACAGAGTGGTGCAAGAAAATACAAGATTGAACATAATTGGTTACTCCCTATAGCTGATGGCTTGGTCATGATTGACATTTCAAGTGGCAGTGGTCTCTCAGTCATCTCTGAATGAGCTCTCCTCTTGGTCAAGGAACCATACGGTGCAGACCTTCCCGATCGAGCTCCCGGCATGTTTGGTCCCAGACCACTGCAGGCAGCACGCCGTGGAGAAATTCTAACACAGTCGATTTAGCTCATGCCCCTAGTGTGGGCTGTTGAATGTTGATAGCTTGCCCTCCTGTGCTGGCTCAGCAATTTTTCTCAAGGCTTTCACTCCCATGTGAATCCTTTTTTTTTTTTTGTATTTTCCTGGGCCGAACGTGTGTGTCGTTATTCTAAGGAGACAAGCATCCTAGTGTCCGTATTGCTTCCCTATTTTTTTCAGTCATTTACCCGGGCTGCATAAAAAATTACAATATCCTACATCCTCTATACACCAGTCAAGAGAGATACGTCTTCCTAGGTCTGTAAAATAGTCATATGACTACACAAGAAAATATAGATCAAGAAATTTTTTCTATTGCCTAGCATTTTTGTCCAACCCCCTCAGTGGGTTCATTTTCTTCCTGGTGCTTTGAACTAGTTCCACTGCTTTTATTTCCAATATGCATCTGCAAAATTAATTCATATTCAGAGTTTATGATAAAAAAAAAAGCTACCTTTGTGAGTTTGGGAAAACTTCAAAACTTATCATCAGTTAGACCCTAAATTACCGTCTACGATTTTAGCAAATCACCACACTAAAATTTGTAAAAAAATGTCAAAACATACCATCAGCTGGACCTATGTTACCACTTGCATATTTAACATAGCACTCACCTTTTATTTTCTTTTATGAAATAATCTTAGAAGGACGAGACTACGGCGCACTTAGAGCAACTCCAGCAGGGCTCCTAGTTTTGAGGGCCGAGGGGCAAAAAAACTCACTCCAGCAGGCCCCTACTTGAGCCCTCAAAAGTAGGGGCCCTCAAATCTCCCCCTCGAGCCCTCATTCCTCGGGGGTCTGGAGGGAGCTCCTACTTTTGAGGGCTCAAGTAGGGACCCTGTTGGAGTGAGTTTTTTGCCCCTCGGCCCTCAAAAGTAGGATAAGGATGAGGGTGGGTCCTATGTGTCATCCCCTCTAAGAATGAATTTGAGGGTCCTGTTTTGAGGCCTGCTGGAGTGTAGCCCAAAAAACAGAGCCCTCAAATAAAAAGTAAGGGCCCTGTTTTGAGGGCTACTGCTGGAGTTGCTCTTAGACGCATTATAGCCTTAGCGCGCGACCCCCTGGCCTACTTCCTTCTTAGGCACGTGACCCCACGTGGCCCAGTTTACTTCGGCCACAATTCATGTGTCATATGTTTACAATTACAACCCAATCACGCAGTGTTTTTAAAAAACAAGCAGAAAAATTTACTAAGAAATTATTTCAAAATACAGATCTCACTATAAATTTGTCTCCATGAGTACAAATTGTTATGATCTTCGTGTGAGCAAAATTACCAAATGTGTCACTTAGTTGCCATCTACATGAATTACCTTACACCCTCACCTAATTTAATGTCTATATTAATCTAAGTGAGCATCCTGTAAAATCTAACTTACCACCATTAAAAATCACTTTGTAGGACCGAAGATGGTAATAAATGGGGGTAAATGCTGCATTAAATTTTTTTTCTAAGTATTCACTTACCCCTTACTCCGATAGCTATAAAGCTATGAAGATCAGGATAGCAATCCCACTGGAAAACCAAAGACTCCCAGAGTTGAGCAAAACCAATCAGAAAATAACTTGGTCGAATTTCGACTACATGGTCGGAAGTCCCACAAAGCTAAGTGCAACCTGATCAAAAATCAACGTGGTCTGATTTTGACTATGGTGGTCAACGACCAGACAGCGGTCCAGAACCAACATGATAAAAAAACAAACGTAGTCGTGGTCGAAAACAATATGGTCATAACCAACATGGTCAAAACCAACGCGATCGAAACCAACATGGTCAAAACCAACGTGGTCGAAACCAACATTGTTGAAAACCAACGCGGTTGATGTCCAGTGTGTGGTCGAAAAACCAGCGTGGTCGAGGACCAATGAGTAGTCGAAAACCAACGCGGTCAAGACCGATGTGATCATAACCTTCGCGGAATCGCGGTTGATGACCAGGAGTCGCGGTCAGAAAACCAATCGTGTATATGATAACCAGAGTAGTCGTAAAAGTTTAGAATATGACCTGAGTGGTCTACGACCAATGAGTGATCGAAACTAAGGTTGTCGAACCAAACCGAACTTCGACCAATGAGGCCGACGACCAATGAATAGTCTAAAACCAAAGTAGTCGGAGAACAAGAGTTGTGGTACCATCGCTACACAGTCTGCGGTCGCCTCGCGGGTGCTGCCGCCAAGCCCCCGACGGCAAAAACGATATTTTTATAAATACGGTGGACATACCGCTATTTTTGTAAATACGGTGCAAAACAGTGCCAAAAGTGACTTTGATTCCAGATGGCCAACCGGAGCTGGAGCCGGACAAGTATATGCTCGACTAAGGTGGTGATCATTTGGGCTTTTTTGGTGGCTTATGGCTGAAAAGCACTGTAGCTGGCTGAAAAAACACTGTAACTGAAAGAGGCTTATTTAGCATAATTAAATTTTAAAAAAATTAAAAATATAAAAAATATGTTAGCCCATTACATATAATACAAACACATACGGAAAAAGAACCGGCAAAAAAGCTCAACGAAAAGCCAAAAGTTCAGAAAAAGACGAAATTTATGAATAGTGAAAAATAAACCGAAAGCCAGAAGCTGAAGCCCAAATAATCACACCCTAATTCCCCCATGACGATCGATCGATACAGCCGGTCGTCGCTAGGCTACAACGGGACAGCGAAAGCAACCAGAATTGAACGTGCAGACTATCATCTGGCTAGCTAGCTACACAGCGCCGGCCGAATCGTCCGTGGCCATGTGCTACGACTTAGGATAGATATTTTAATTTTGGAACTAGATTGCTTAGAGACGTCGATAACATGACACACCGTTTTCCATAAAACACCGATAAAACGATTTGTATATATAGATATAATAAAAATATAAAAATTATAGAAATTAATGATTTCTTACGAGAAATGGGCGACATAAGGCTAACATAATGATATGAATTAAATATTAAATTATAAAGATTAATGACAGTCATATACATTGTTGATCCTGCCGCTTTTTTTTTTTTTGCTCTTTTCAGTTCTCTCCCACAAAGATTTCAAATTTACAGACATTTTCATTTTTTTTAAAGCTCAAATATCTACAAAATCAAACATATATCAAAGATCAGATTTGCAAATAACAGATTAACAAAATCCTTTTAAAAAATATTCATGAGTGATGACGAAGAATACCTATGCTAAGTCACCACATTTTTCACAGGTTCACGCAAATAATTGTGTGAGATCAACAAAATAGACCTGTACAGCAGCACCAAATTCAAGTCCATAACACTTACTCCATGTATTCACTGAGCATCGCTAAAAAGAAGTTTTGACAAGAATAACAATTGACAAGGACATTATTACTGCTAGCTGGTTTTACTGATTTCATAATTGACAATTGACAAGGACACCAAGTTCAAGCTCAATGTTAGTTTTGTCAACAGAAATAGATCCTTAGTTTTGGCATAGCAAAGATGAACATATAACCTGAGCATTGCTAATTAACTTCATGTTTGTCATGACACAAAAAGCACTAAACCAAGCCATGATCTCTGATTGGCACACCACTATTTTCTTTGTTAGGCTACACACCTCATTTTATTAATAGCAATTAGAGTATGTCGTTCTAAACAAAAACAAGGGTGAAATTTGTGATTATTGGAGGGAGTAAGTCTGAGATTACAATAATTTCATGTCATCCATTTCCTGATCTGATCATAGCCAAATAGAGTACTCATTAGGATCCTCAAAGTGTGGGGTGCATGTCCAGTTTAAAAGAGATTCAAAGCTTTGTAATTTCTTGGTTTAATAAGATTGAAGAGTTCAATTTCAATAATTATTAACAAGAGTATATTATTTTTCAGATCATAGTACCTGATTCAGTTTGCAAAAGAAATAACCGTGTATTTAAAAGAGGGGAAAAGACCTCATAACTAACCACCAAAATACTACTAGCAACAACATTGGAGCTCACTAGAACTGTAATATCAAGAACAGATTGATCCCCTATTCCC
The DNA here is from genome assembly GCA_017311315.1 of Dendrocalamus latiflorus. Classification (NCBI taxonomy): domain Eukaryota; kingdom Viridiplantae; phylum Streptophyta; class Magnoliopsida; order Poales; family Poaceae; genus Dendrocalamus; species Dendrocalamus latiflorus. The sequence goes on from CM029651.1 coordinate 56,523,629, forward strand.
CTTCTACATAAATAAGCAATCATATTTTCTAGCTCATGGCTACTTTGCAAACAGCAAGAGAATATCTCCACAATGTATTGCAGCCAGTCCTACTGGATAGAATGTGAACCCATTATTTGTCTTAACTTTAAGGAATAACAATTGTAAGAAACTTTTTATTTGGAATATTTATCCCAAGTTCCCAACTAAATAGTGGATGTATATTTCTTGATGTGGTTGCAGGATCCCATCAAGTTTGTGCAAGAGGTGGTATTGGAAGACAGGACTAAGTTAAAGGGGATTCCCTCTGATTGCTCCCAAATCATGGTGTGGCAGTCAGGCAGTGGCAATATACCATGTAATCATGTAAATGTGGTGAATACAGAAGAAGGGTGGAAAAAAGGAAGGAGGCTGTTTACACTGAGTTTTCCCCTTTCTCTTTCATTTGTGCCAGCTATGCGACGGCGGACCGCCGATGCCCGACGGTGAAGGCGTGAAGCTGAGCAGCCGGAAGGCCCAGAACACGCGCGACGGGCGGCAGCGCCCACCCGACGGCCAGCGCCCGTGCCCGTGGGATCTGGCCATCTGGGACTGGGATGACCACGAGCCATGAGGGGAAGACCGGAGACGGGAAGCTGAGCTATGCAGGCCGGGCCGGTTGTCGATGTCGGTCGTCACCTCGTCAGAGACTCGAAGCCTCGGAGGGAGGACGAACACGGAGAGAGTCAGAGTGTGAACGGTCTGAGAGAGGAGAGAGACTCAGGAGCGTATAATTTTTGCTTTTTAGCCCAAAATTTGAAAGTTTTTTACATATGAACCCCTGGAGAAAAGATTTGCAAAAATGGACCCTTACCACGGCGCCAAATCATATAGCGCTCAGGGTACATGTCACGGCGCCATATGCTTTAGCGCCGTGTATTGACACGTCGGAGCCACGGTGGCACAGCACGGCGCCATGGTCTGTGGCGCCGTTTCATGTACCCTAGGCGCTAACTGTGATGGCGCCGTGCTTCGTGACTTAAGCCCGAGCGCGGCCCCCGGCCCCCCAGCTCCCCCTCTCTCTGCTATGTTCAAACAGTAAACCGCCGCCGCCTCCCCTCTATTCCCCCTCCAAATCCTCTCAAATCCACCGATTTTTCTCACGGTTTTGCTTCCAAATCGAACAAGTAAGGTGAACTCTCTCCCCTCCCTTGATTTTTTGCAATAGATATGGATTATTTGAGCTACATTTCGTGGGGGGATATTTGAAACCCTAGATGAAATTAGTTCAATTTGGATCGGTTTTAGGTTAGATTTGCAATAGAAATGCGTAATGTAAGAGTAGTATTGTGTATACAATCGTTTTTAGGATTTGATTTTTGTGAGATTGATGAATATTTAGAAATTTGAGTAAGATTGATGTCGGAGAATAGATGCATTTATCGTTCATTGGTGAGACTTATATCATTTTGTTGCCCTCATTATCAATAAGCTAGCAGTGAAAACTATTCATAAAGGTATTTGCAAAATACGTAAAAAAAACTATGGAGGGTAAATCATATACAAGCTGACATGTATTTAACCAAGGGTAAATCTCTAATACTTTCATTTTGATTCAAATTTCATAATTCAATTTGATTCTTATTTTTATTTGTAAATATGTTTTATAAATTTCTTATTTGAATATTTCTTAAACATTGAATTCTAAAATTTATCATAGGATGGCGAGATACCGGCTGCTAGACGAGTTCTACGAGAGGGAGCACCGTGGCAGGCTCACGGAGGACGGCCAGGTATGTGTGTGGTCGAATTGTACATGTGTTCAACTTGATGGTCACGCAGCTAACTTTTATAGCAATTTTCAGGACATACCCATACTTCGTCCTCGAACCCATGATGCGGTCCAGTTGATGAGATACGACAACCGCTATACCCCCACTGCTGCGTCGTGCTGGGCTTCACACGGTCGCTAACCTAATACGGCGGGGCATGCCGGTTTTCAACCACCCCGCTTTGACCGCACTTGTCGACAGGTGCATTTTCTCTATCGGGTCTATTTGTTTTCGCTTCTATATTTTTACATACGTAACTAATTCTTTTCTCCTTGTACTATTAACAGGTGGAGGCCAGAGACACACACGTTCCACCTACCCTGTGGGGAGATGACCGTCATGCTGCAGGACGTGGCGATGATACTTGGACTTCCCATCAGGGGACAGCCGGTGGTCGGCCCGGCGGTGTCTGAGGGCTGGAGGGCACGTGTGGAGGCCTTCCTGGGCACGCCATTGCCTCCTGTACCAGATAATCCCAGGCGAGGCCGCGTCTCGGGGGTCCACCTTAGATGGTTGCGGGCTACCTTTGGTGAATGCCCTGATGCCGCGGACGACGCCACGGTGACCTTCCACTGCCGCGCTTGGGTCCTGCACATGTTCGGGGCAGTGCTGTTCCCGGACGCCACGGGGGATGCTGCTTCGTGGATGTACATCCACTGCCTCCAGGACTGGGGAGACGCTGGACAGTTCAGCTGGGGCTCGGCGGTCCTCGCGTTCCTCTACCGCCAGCTCTGCGAGGCCTGTAGACGCAAGGCGCCCACGTCGACGCTTGGTGGCTGCGTCTTCCTCCTGCAGGTGTGGTAATGCATTTATTTTTCCTACAGTTCTTTGTTTTCGTACATGGCTAATCGTATGTTTGCCCCTATGTTCGCTTGCTAGGTGTGGATGTGGACACGCATTCCAGTGGGGCGCCCTCGAGTGTTGCAGGCGCAGCCTTGGCATCCACAGGGTGTGGATGACCTCGGCCCCACTGTTGCGTACCTGTGGGATGCAGTGTCAGTCCCGTTCGCGACTACTCAGCGGGCGTACGTGGATTTCAGCAACGAGCTTGACACCTTGTCTCCCACGATGGTAAGAAATTGGTACTGCATTTATTTTTTCTACAGTTCTTGGTTTTTGTACATGGCTAATCGTGTGTTCGCTTACTAGGTGTCCTGGGAGCCTTACTCCGAGGCACAGGTTCTAGCGCTACCGCTCAGCACCATGTGCCGCAGGGACTCCCATATTTGGAGGATGAGGTGTCCGCTGATCTGCTTCTACGCCGTGGAGATTCACCTCCCCCACAGAGTTGCGCGTCAGTTCGGCCTCGTGCAGTTCTTCCCCCCAGAGGGGATGTCGACTTCTGTTGAGTTGCACAAGTAAGTAACAATTTGTGTTTCATTTAAAATTCTTTTTGTTCGTACTAATAACTATTGTTGACATCTGCTATATGTATAGGTTCGACAGGGTCCGCCAACGAAAGGTGACGGACTTCGCTCATTACCACCGAGACTACGTCCAGTGGTGGAGGAGGATGGAGGACAACTGCGAGCCGGACAGTACCCCTCACAGCAACGCCAGCTTCCGGGATTACTTGTCCTGGTACCACGGCGCCACCCGCTACAGGCTGAGGCAGCAGTGGACCGATGTCGACTACGCGGACCTCGCTTCGTCCGAGGACGAGGACACCGCGTACGACAAGCGTGCGAGGGAGGGCACAGTGGTCGAGGCCGCTCCGATTCTTGATCGAGTGGTACGGAATGCATGATATTTACACTTACTTTGGTTCAATACGTTTATCTCGTACTTACTTATGTTCAAACCTCGGTGCATGATATTCTTTAGGGGACTTCTCTCCAAACCTCGGTGCGGGACATCGACGAGGCTCTCAGCCACCCAGTTGGTGACCTGGACAGCGAGAACCGCAGCCTGAGGGACCTCCTGCAGAGACTTCGACGTCGCCTCAGTCGGGCGGCAGGTCGGTGTGGTTGCCGCGCACGCACGGACGTCGCACCACCGGCGGCCTCCCAGCGCTCGGGTGCCGCTGCAGCCTCGTCGTCACACGTCGGCACGCGCCAGTCCACGAGGAGCTCGTCACGCACTCCGACTTTTAGTCAGGGCGACGACGACGACGACGACGAGGCGGAGCAGGGTGACGACGTCGAGGAGGAGCAGGGTGACGACGTCGACGAGGAGCACGAGGACGAGGAGGCATCTACCCACGACGAGATTGGGATGTCGCAGATGCCTGACGCACCGTCTACTCAGGCTTCGCAGCGGCCTCGTCGTTCGGCTCGTCCCCCGAGCACGTATACTCCAGGGAGTGATGCTCTAGCCAAGGGCAAGGGGAAGGCCAAGAGGCAGTGATGTTTTGAGACTTTTTCTATAGACATGTCATATTTTCAGACTTATGTGATATTTTGAGACTTTTGTATATTTATGTGGTATTTTGAGACTTATTGATAACGATGTTGTTATTTAGGTTTTCAGATGTTTCATGTGTGAATGTATGTGTGTATGTCTGTGTATGTGCATATGTTTTACAGAAAAGTTTGCTGTTTTGCTGTGTTTTTTGTCAGGTGTAGCTTACACGGCGCCATAACATGTGGCGCCGAGATGTGTATATACGGCGCCCAACTGTTTGGCGCCAAAAGAGGCGCCAAACAGTCGAGCGCCTTATATACACATCTCGGCGCCACATGGTATGGCGCCGTGTAAGCTACGTGCGGCGCTCGTATGTTTGGCGCCGAAATAGGTGGACTTAGCAAGGCACGGCGACCACGCTTGAGTGGCTAAGGCAGTACACGGCGCCACTACCTTCAGCGCCGTACGTGCATAGCACGGCGCCGTGTGACATGGCGCCGTTTTGTGCCACCGTGGCTCCGACGTGTCAATACATGGCGCTAAATCATATGGCGCCGTGGTAAGGGTCCATTTTTGCAAATCTTTTTTCCAGTGGTCCATATGTAAAAAACTTTCAAATTTTGGGCTAAAAAGCAAAAATTTTACCTCAGGAGCCGGGGTGGAAACGAGCCGAGCCGAGCCGGCTCGAGTCAAGCTCGCTTCGGCTCGGGGGTGAACAGTTGGCTTGGCTCATTACCGAAACGAGCTACAGACCGGGCTCGGCTCGGCTCGAAATTGGGCTCGAGCCGGCTCGCGAGCCCAAACGAGCCAAACCGGCGCACAGGTAACAAAAGCAGAAATTGAGCCAAAATGGCTCGCAGAGCCCAAACAAGCCAAAACGGCTCGCAGAGCTCATATCGTTACACATTCTTACCATCCTTGACTCTTGCTTGCTCTTTATCACATTGCAAAATTGGTATGCAACAACATACAACCAGATAAATACGAGTACGTATGACCACTATTTTCCAAACCATATTAATAAACAGCAGGATTACAATGGAAGCATGCGCATATACATGTATCTCTAGCAGTTGAAACATATTTTGCAAATAAGTGTGCCGCTAGATCATCACTTCTATGCACTAAATACAGACAAGAACCATTGCACAACTCAACAAAATAGGAGCAAAATAGGAGCGAGCAAACTCACTGAGGCTACTGGTGCAGGGGGACGGACGGCGGCCGCGCGCGGGTGGAAGGACGGCGATCTCTTGCGGGGGAAAGACCGCGGCCGCGCGTGGGGGAAGGACGGCGGCCGCGCGTGGGGGAAGGACGGCGAGCGCACGCGGGGGAAAGACGGCGTCGGCGGCCGCGTGTGGGGGAATGATGGCGATCGCCGATCGGGGACGGACGGCGCCACGGCGGCCGCGCGAGTGACTGGGGTTAGGGGTAGGGTTGGCCCGACCGAGTGATCGGTTACGGACTTATGGTTGCAGTCGAGATCGATCGGAGTCGAGATCGTGGGCCGACTGGGCGACTGGGCCAGCTCGCACGAGCCAACGAGCAGCTCGCGAGCGGCTCGAGCTCGGCTCGTTTTTTCCCCGAGCTACAGACCGGGCTCGGCTCGGCTTGAAACTTCTCGAGCCCGAGCCGAGCCGGCTCGAGCTCGTCACGAGCCAAGCCGGCTCGCGAGCCTCAAGCCAATTGTCCACCCCTACTCAGGAGAGGGAACCCTAGTTCTACCGTGGAGAGTGGCCACGTGGGCCAGCAACTGGGCCATGAGCCTATGCGGCTGTGCGGTTGGGTCACGGTCGGTCCGCTGCCAAGTTGGGCCCGGAAGAGAGAAATGTGACGATTTAAGCCCATTTACTAGCATACATATGTATTATACTTGGTATATAGTGTATTTTTATCAAAAATTTTGAATATTCAGCTGAATAACTATGAATTTATGTAGATCCATCCCTGATGCAGGCAGTGATCTGTAGTCAACTCTGCAAGATACAGCAATAGGTTACAATGCGTGCCCTACTGTCCACTGCAAAGGATGCAGCACTACTCAGCTAAAAGTTTGGGCCTTCCAGGAGTAACAACTACCAACAACGGCCTGCGGTACAATGGCATCTACAACACGAAGCACAAAAACGCCGATCTACCTAACCCATCCTCTTGTCTTGTTCCCGCCTGGTTGCTGCCTAGTGGCTCTTGAACTAGGAGCCATCTTGTGTGTAGCAGTGGCCGTCTTTGATGCTGCCATTGACCTTCCTAGATTCTTTGCCTGAGGCTCGGTTGATGTTCTCCTGACCCTTGGCTCACCTGGCAGGCTCCTCTTCCTTGCAACATTCTGGCTGGCAGCAATGTTGTTCTCCGGTTCCCCGCCAATCGATGCATTCCTTGCATCTCCTTTTCTCTTCTTCTCATTAACAGCCTCTGGTGGCCCATCGAAGGAAGAATTGTTAGCGAGTCGCTTGTTAACAGAATCTGAGCTTCTCAGAATGTGATGCTCCTTCTCACTCATTGCTTCCTCTCTTGTGAACGGCTGCGCCTTTGCCTCTCCAGGAGTACCAACTCTTATAGAGTTGGCGGAATCCAGCATCATATTTGTGTCTTGAAGCTTCGTCCTATCTTGCAAGTTGTTCTCAAGATCTCTTAGCTGAAAAATGGAGAGGTCAAGCTCTGTATGGCTAAATGCAACAATGAGTATGATGCAGCAGCTTTGAGAAAAAGGCTACCTTAATCTGAAGCATCGACTCTGTTCTCTGCGTTTCCAAGAGTTCTTGTCCTATTTCCCTTGCCTATATTTTTTTTGTGGGGATACTAGTGTCAGCTACCTGGTTTGAAAGTATTTACTAGGGTCAAGGACACCACATGCTGTTAGAAATTACCTTTGATTCTGCAACTGATCGCTGGTGTTCCTGTTCCTTCAGCTTGAGCTCCAGCTCTTTGATCTGAAACAAGAAAAAATAACGAAACCAATCTAAGTATGTCGTTAATCCCCATTGATGATCTTTATTACTAATATAAAAAGACGAGTTGGTGGCAACGCATTCTCCCCTCCTCTCCCATCCCACCTAACAAATTCGCGCGACCCACACTTTACCCGCGCGAGTCCGCGTTCTCAGCAACCGTTCGCCCGAGTCTGCGAGTTCCTCTGTCCCTTCGAGCGCAAACGTCTTGCCACCATCCCGTTCTCAACAACTGACGTCCCACGTCTCGAGCGATGAAAAACTGCGCCGTACAGCCCCCGCCGTGCTTCTTTCTCTATTTCTTGTGCAATCATACATCCCATCACAATTCCCTCCCGATCCCAACGTCCAGCACGCATGACGCATCTCCCCTTTCCTCACATGTCAATCTCTACCTCTCTCCCTTTGTTTCTTGATTCGTTGCAGTCCAATCTGGTGCGGACAACGCAGTGGCACTGGATCGTGGTCCGGCGATGGCAGATTAGGGCTCGCGGGATGGCAGCACACGATATGGAGGAGGCAAGGGTGCATGGCCAACGCATCAGATAGTGAAGGCCACCATGCACGCGAAAGCGTTCCTTGATGCCACGTCCATGGTCCTCGGCGATGGCTGAAGGTGAGCAGCGACATTCTGAATTTGAGGTGGCGGCATGTAGTCTACAACGATGTCGTAGATCCGAGTTGAATGGCTCGTGCTGTCAAGATGCAAATTTGGCTGTTGCGGCGGCAGGCCGACGGCCTGACTAGATCGAAGGGAGGTCCACGGCCCACAGGCGTTCACCGGTGGTGACGATGTCGTCTTTGTGTCGGTTGACCAGATGAGGGAAGAAGGGTGGACAGGGTGAAGCATAGCTTTGATACCCACGCAAGGGCGCGCGCACATAGCTGGAGCTTGGGCTTGGAAGCAGCGGTGTACATAGTGTTCGCCGGCCGCAGTGTAGTGCTAGCTCTCAACTGGCATCCTCTATATTCTAACTACTGAAATGTTCTGCTTGATTCCTATTCTCAACTTCCGTAAAATTTTTACGGTTTTCCCACAAACATTTAAATTATCTTAGTTGATTAAACCTGCAGTTTGTTTCTTCATGCAGGGAGTTAGTTTCTTCGATCTCGATGTGCTATATCGATAGTTTCTTCTTTCACTGTCTATATGATGTAGCTCAAGCAAAAGGTGGTGACTGGAGTAGGAACAACATACTTCTGGCCAGTTCAATTAGCTGCACCAGTGAGACTTAGTTAGCAGATGGATGTTCTTTCTACTCACTTAATTAGCTGAGTTATTGATCCAAGATAACATACAAATATGTTTAGGCGGTGCAGGAATTATGTTGGCTATATATTCTATAATAACTACTTGTTTAGTTGTCATTTTTTTTTAAACAATTTGTCATTTGTTATGTATGCACTTCAACACTTATGCACGGGCACTCAACTAGTTACTGATAAATTGACTGCTAAGTTCCATACCGTTTGCTTAAGAACTGCAATCTCAGAGTCCGATTGGTGCTGCTGTCTAAGTTTGCGCTCTAACTCCACTATCTGCAAAAGGATAGCATGGGTATATATCTGGTCTTTCCAATTCAATAGCTACTAACCGCAATAACTGCTTCCGCTCATACCTTCTGTTGAAGGGTAGTACACATTTCTTCTTTCTCCCTTAATTTTCCGGAAAGCTGATACTGCTGTTTCTCTGATGTAATTTGAGAATGCATCTTAGAATCTAGCTGGCTTTCAAGCTCCTTTACCTATGAGTCACAAAAAGGCTCAGGTACAGCCGTACAGGTGAAGAACAACAATTGAGAAACAACAGAAGAATCAGCTCTTCAAAATTCAAATATCGCCCTCAATCATATGTACCTTTTCTTGCAAATTTTTGCAAAGTTGCTCTTTCCCTTTGGCTTTGTTCTCTAAATTCTGGCAGTTCTCTTCCAGCTTTCTCAAAGAATCATCCTGAAGTCTGGCTTCTTGCTTAGCCCTTTCAAGCTGACATACAATCATAGCAGGAAAAAATGCAGAGTTACATGTCATCAGGTCAACTTCAAGCAGGCACAGAAATCAGCTTCAGGAAAAGGCAGTGTTAACACTCACCATCTGTTTGACCTTTTGAAGTTCAGCAGTGTCAACCTGCTTCTTTGCTGGGCCCAATTCTATACCACGAACACGACTAGCAAAGTTTAGTGAACTCAAAGTTTCTGACACATCGTTGTCGGATGGGCTAATTTGCACAAACATTAATGCTTTTGAATCCCCTCCTATTATCAATGTGAGCCACAGAAAAGAGCAAATTAATCATGTAGCTATGTAAAAACAAAGAAGATGGGAAATAAGGACGACTGATAAATTATGGACATGGTTTTATTTCAGAGCAGCAGATCAAGTTACCTAGTGAATCTTGTAGCAAGTGTGTCAACTTGGAATTCCTGCCCAGGAAAAAGTATCTAAATAGTGAGAAGCAAGAGCTGATGGGTCAGATAAACATGTTCTTTATGAAGACGCAAACCTGTAGGGAATATGGCTGCTTTTCGTAGCAAGAGCTGAAATGACATCCCCCAAAGCAGAAAGTGACCTGTTAATATTTTGTGCTTCCTTAAGCCGTTCACCTTGCACGTCAGTCTTGGCTAACCGCTCACTTCCAGCTAAATCTACAAGCCAAAGCTTACTTCTTGTGCATTCTCCATTCATCAGGTTCTTTGCTCTCACCATGATGCAAAGCATGCTGAAGAACAAAAACAAAAGGTAAAACATTTTGACCAGAAGCAACTAGTCCACAAAGAAAAGAAGTAATTATTTTGTGACCAACCAGTGGGAGCGACTGCTGTGCTCGTTCACATTGTTTGACCCTACAGCCCTTGCGTTGCTTCCAGCTTGCAAGACATCCCAAACCTCCTTTATGTTCTCAACTTTGGCCTCCACTATGCCAGGCACATGGTGGGATCCTTCACCGGCTTGTTTGATCTCCAACCTAAATGCAAAGATGTGCATGTACAAGTTACCTCAAGCTGATAGTATTGTGAACAAAGAAAGAACCCTAAAATAAATGGCCATACTTCTTAGACGAAGGGGACGTTACAAGCAGGTCTCTGATTTGCTCATTGTAAACCTCAAGCACACTGACAGATATGCTGTACGTTACAGTCTCTTTCCTCTCTTCAGAAATTTTGAACAACTCTGCCAGAGTTCTGTAATTTACTCCCCTGTTCCTCTCAGTCCCTTCCATGGTGAAGGTCTTCCCGGTTCCTGTCTGTCCGTAGGCAAAGATGCATACATTGTAGCCATCTAAGACTGATGTGACCAGTGGAGATGCATCGGCGTACACATCAGCTGCTCATTAATACAAATTTCTAGATTAGACAAATAAATGGTTTTTTTTGCACACTAATGGATATAATGCAACATAACTTCAAAGTTTAAACTGTTAGACTACTAGTAACCTGTAATTTAGCGTTGTTCTCACTGTGTTCTCATTGTAAGTTAGCCACAGAACAAATATTGATACTCAGATACCAATATTGTCCCGAATTTTAAACACAAAGAGCACCTAATACAAACTCCAAAGTAAGGAGAAATACCTTGATCATCCTTTGGTGTGTACACTTTGTCAAACTTGAATGACTTCTTAGTTGTTCCACCACTCACGATCCCGATGTCACCGTCTTTTGCTCCATCAAAGTCCACTACACATCTGTGGCCTGATGATGTCTCATCTTTGCTTAAGGGGCGGCACCGACAGAAAACCCTGATATTTCCTGGAATAGAAGAGATAGCCAGACAGGAGAATGGAATTCATTATGTAGAAAATTCTGGAAGTAAGTGTAAACATCTGAATACAGAGAGGAGAATAGGCACCTTTAGTCTCCTGGATAATATTATGAAGTTTCTTTCTCTTGGCCATCTCTTCGTTGTATTTCAGTTTCAGATCTTCACATTGTGCAACTGTAATCACAAAACCATACAATGCTTACAAACTTTTTGATCAAACACACCTGTAAAGCTATGCAAAAATGCCACTCCAGATATTACCTAAGGCTTGAACAGCTCCAATCATCTTACTCAAATCAGGAATTGCGTTTGCACAGTCATGTGCTTCAAGAGATAACAATGTCTGCTCTTGTTTCATAGCCTGAGGATTAAAAAAGTGGTACAATTAGTAGCGACAACTACTGCAGTTACCGGTACTTGTAGTTGTTGTGAACTTGTGATATTGCAGACAGTAAATCAGCTTTACCTTGATTTTTCTTTCCAAGTTAGATATGGCAGCAGCCCATAGTTTCTTGTCATTTTCATAGTTCTGAGAAACATTTCTTAGTTGGTCGGTCTGTCTATAGAGGGCTTGTTCTGTTGGCAAAGGGAAAACAATGATGAGTTTATATAAACAATTAGGATAGGATGATGTTTTACTGCGTTAGCCTAGTGACCTAGTCCATACCAAAATTATCACTTTGGACGACCTTTTGGTGAAGCTCAAGCCTAAGTCTGTCAAGCTCCTGATTGGTAGATTCTACTGAAGACCATGCCATATAACACTCATCGGACTTCATGTTGCATTGGCTGGTTAGCTCCTCAATCTGTTTCTCGTACTTTGAGATAAATTTACTTGTTCTAGTCTGCATTTTTGTAGACCGATAATGTATCAAGATGACATCAAATATGACATTGTAATAGCTTGTGAAGGTACTGACCTGTATAGGTGAAACCTCAATATCAGCTGAACATTTTTTGCATAAGACATTCCCAGTTGTAACTGAGCGTGCTGCTACAAGTTCAAGGCTAAGATCATCTCTCCGAATGTAAGACTTTTAATGTGCAAATTGCATCTAAAATCAAGTCATTACCTGCTAACACTGGGGCTTTTCGAATACATATGCCACAAACCATGGGACTTCCTCTTACTCCTTTGAAATCGATCATAATGGCACCATTGCTCTCAATAGTAACCCTAATATCAAGCACTTGAAGGGGCCTGTTACCTCCAACCACCGCATACACATCGAGTCCAGACAATATCTGTGAACCGAAAGGTAAATTTTTTGAGCTAAACCTGAAATGAAATGGAACACAATTACAGGTCTCTGAAAAGTTAGTATATTTGCCTTTTCTTCTTGCACAAGGACATCAAATGATCTCATTCCTTTTGGCCCACAAGTGTTGACTATCTCAGCAAAATGCAGATCTAAAAAATAGTCTCCTGGAGCGAGTCCATCGAATTTGTAGCTGAAGTTGCCATAGCGCGCTGAGCGGTAAAGCGAGGGATAATCACCACCTTCAACTATGTTCTCAGATGTCTCTATTGCATCCCCTCCTTCAAAGAAAGAATCACCAGAAAACTTTGCAGAGGGATCGCAACCTTCAATTGCACTGCTGCCGGCATTAATGAACATAACAGATTCATCTGCTTCATCACAAGCACCAGAAGGAGAATAAGAAGCACTGTAGTGCTACCAAAACATAATTTAAAGACAACTTGTTAACCTACTTCCAATCTTCCATTGAGAATTTGCAATTGGGAACAATCCCCTAGTCCTAAAGAATTTGAAAGCACATGATCGATGGATCAGAAACAGCTATAGAAAAATTCATAATTCCAATGCCAAAGTGTAGCTGTTCCATCCAAAAATGCAAGGCCAATCAAGGGACCCAATCATAACATGAATTTGACAGAACCGTGGACTTAGCATTATATTCTGAACAATATGGGTCATCATGATCATTTTTACACAAATGGTGGCAATCCTGTAAACAGATTAGCATTGTCAAAAAAAGAAAAGAAGACTATATTACAGGAACAGTTACGTAGTATTGTAGTAATACAAGCCTACTTTTTCCTATCAAAGCTTCATGATATATTCTGTTCAACAATGCTACCACACTTCAAAGCATGCAGCATTACTGTAAACTCCTAGACAGAAAACCTGTCCTATTTTCTTAACTTCACATAATCTAAAGCTCATAACTGTACACTACTTCCCACAAATATCTGTTCACTTTGAAGGCGCCAATTCAGGCCAGTGCATTGATCCACTTGAAAATAGCTAACTTGGCAGAGATTGTAACAAACCGAAAAATAAATTCTTACGGTAAAGGCAAACCTAGCAAGTTTTAAGCAGGGAAACAGTATACTAAATCTACCAATAAAAACTGAAAAGTTAGATGTGTGGTTGTTCCACCCAAAACAGATTCCTCTTTTCTGGAGGACCTTAATAAGCTCCCGGTGCTGTGCCGCATAACATCTCACGACCTCTAATTGGATATTACAATTCTGACGTCAAGAAAGGCAACAAAACCGCAAAATCCCCAAATCCGGGAGATCCAGCTTGAAAAACTAAACCCAATTTGGGGAGGTATAACTCCTAGGGTTTTCTATCCGAACCAATTGAAGAACCCTAATTCGATCGACCGTTAAATCCCCAAATCCCAATAGCCCAGAACAAAGAAATAGCACGATTCACGGTAATCTAAGCCATGATTAGAGAAGCCTAAGAACAAGATCCGTTCCCTAGAAATCTACACACAAGCGACCAAGAGCGGAGAAACGACGATGCCACAGCTACGAGAGCAGCACCTGCGCGGCAGTAGCCCTGCCTCAGCCCGGACATGACGACGCTCGGCCCGGACACCAGGATCATGGACTCCACCGCTTCCTGCGGGACGGGCAGCGGCGCCGCCGCCGCCTCGCCGTCTGGGCTGGCGCAAGCCCTCTTCTCCCAGTCCGCGCTCCACGAGAAGTCCATGGGGTCGCCGGGGCACCCCTCCTCCCCACCTCCCACCAGATCCTAGACCCGCAGCAGCGAGCTAGAGGAGGAGGAATGGCGGCGATGTCCTGGGATGGATTTGATTTCGCTCTCCGGCGTTGCCCTACGTAACGTTTCTTGGCCTTGCCTCTCTGGCGCCGACAGACAGACAGCCCCGCGCTCCGAATTCGAACTGCTCATCATGACCTCCGACCGTTGCATCCTTTCTAACGCGGCCCGGCCCATTTCATCATCCGGCCTGGTTTCTATCGGCTAGCCCCTGCTCTGGCCCATCTGCACCGTGTCCTATATTTCACCGCCCGGCCCATATTTTCGGCCCATGAAAAGCTGGCAGATGATCTCGTAAGACGCTCGCGTACTAGCGTCATTTGCATCTTGTCTCCTCTTAAAAGGAAAGTCGTCCACTTCAAAAAAAAAAAAAACCGTTTGCAGCGTCTTGGCAGAATGGGTGTTGCCTGCATATCAACTACATTGCGCCAATGATCAGAAAGTGACGAATCGGATCGACCATATGCGAGAAAATTGTTACTTTGCCATCCTATTCGGTGGGCTTCGACAAAATGCCACTCCTAGAATGACCACTATAAAATGCCACTATTAACATTGGCACTTTGATTATTTACCATTTTAAGGGTTTTTTTAGGATTCTGCCATGAGAAAAGACACATTTGCTCTTGGACTATTTGCTTGTTCTCATCGTGTAAGCCCTGGCTGTAAGAACACATTGATTTTGGATGGTTGTTCATGCAGCTGATGCGCCCGCGCGCTGCCGCGGGGCCCCCCGTGCCGCGTCTCGGAGGAGAAGCGTTTGGCAAGTTTGCAAATCCTCGATGTGGCCTCAAACAACCTTTCTGGAAGTTCACATCCAAAATGGTTTGAGAATCTAGAATCAATGATGGTAAGTTCTAGTGGTGAGGGCTATGTTTTCTAGAGACTAAACGGATTGTCCAGGGAATTCTATCGAGTGTCGTTGTAACATTCAAAAGGGATTGCTTGTTCGTGCAACCAACCATCCAAAATCAATGTGTTTCTGCAGCCAGGGCTTACACGATGAGAACAAGCAAATGACTTAAGGGCAAATATGTCTTTTCTCATGACAGAATCCTAAAAAAACCCTTAAAATGGTAAATAATCAAAGTGCCAATGTTAAGAGTGGCATTTTATAGTGATCATTCTAAAGAGTGGTATTTTATCAAAGTCTACCAAATAGGATGATAAAGTATCAATTTTCTCACCAGATGCAACGGTCCTACATGTTATCCTATGAAGCATTGAAGGGAAGGCTAGCTACAAAATCACGCTTGCCACACCGCTAGATACTCCGTCCATCCGTCCCCCGGTGTAAGTCCAAGCCTACTATAGTGGTGATTATTTCGGCTTCGATTTTTAGCTTTTGGCTTATTTTTCACTATTTATAAATTTCATCTTTTTCTGAACTTTTAGCTTTTTGTTGAGCTTTTTTGCCGGTTCTTTTTCCCCGTATTTGTTTGTATTATACATAATGGGCTAACATATTTTTTAATTTTTTTATTTTAATTATGCTAAATAAGCCTCTATCAGTTACAGTGTTTTTTCAGCCAACTACAGTGCTTTTCAGCCATAAGCCACTCAAAATAAGCCAAAATGATCACACCCTATATGGATAGACCGTAAAGAAGTCTAAATCTACTTATTATATGCACAGACCAAAGAGATACTAAATCTTAGAAAAAATTAATGTCATTAGGTCATACATAGTCCAATTAAAATTACATACTATACAGTATTAAAGCAGGAATATATAGCAGAAAATATCACAATAACTATATCTTTAATACTTATAATGAACTTATATTATAGGACGATACTTCTTAAGAATAGAGGTTTATATTACGGCACAGAGGGAGTAGGTAATTGCAAATGGAGATCATACAAATGCATAATTTCAATGTTACGAAACCGCACCAGTACCTTCCAGACAATTGTGCTGCGAAATCGGAATGAAACCCTGCACGTACACCCAAGCTGCAAAGGGTTTTTTTTTTTTGCCCCTAACGTATGTTCTGATATTTAGGATGGCTCGACGTTTGGCTTATCTTCTTTTACAAACAATCCGATGAGTTTTGGACTGTGTATCACACCATACGGATCGTTGCACGCAAAAGATATAGAAAGATTGAGAAAGTAGGCGATGTCAACATATCAGGATGTAATGACAAGGTATGCAGTTGCAGTACATGCTAAGCACATTGTCTTGTTGTTCATACGGATGCCAACCTTCTCTTTCTTCGACCAGGAGATTTACTTTGTCATTTCCTAGATAAGTCACTGTCGCGGTATAATAATGCAATAGATTGCTATCGTCCCAGTATAAAGATCACGCGTGGCATCGACTATCGACCAACGAGTACGTAACACACTCCACAAACCTGAGACGCGAACATGATAGATTCTTTCAGAAAAAGATGAACATGATAGACAGTATTAACTATCCATCGATCTATCAGCCACTCATGAGTCATGACACGGACAGCCCAAACTTACACGGAGGAGGCAAAAAGGACAGGCACACGACAGCACACAGAAAATTACTGAAAACTAGGGCCTGGAACCGGACAAGCACAGCATAGGGATCTGAATATGTGATTTCTGATCTCCGATACTGAAAGCACAAGCCGTCCAGCCGCAACTGGCTGCAGAAAAAAAAGACACTGATGCAGAGTGTATGTACGTGCGCCAGCAACCCAACCCACCCCTTGGACGGCAGAGCTGAAGAGAGGAGGAATGCAAGAACGATTGGAATACCTGAGCTGACCGGATTATTGGCTTCCACGTTACACCCATGTTACAGATCAGATTATAATTGCTGATTGAATGAATAAGTACGAACTAAGTTGCATCATAACCACCTAGGTGCAGATGCTAGTGCATTAGAGGCTGGTTGGTTGATCGATTGATGTAGTGTTGTGTGGTTTATATTATATATTGCCCACGTCAAAATCATGGTTTCTGTAGAGGCAGATGAGCCCAATTGATCATAGAGTATCACAATTCACAATAGCCTGTCTAGAACATTACTTAGTACTGTGATTGTTGCACTGTTGGGACCCGGATTTACTTAAAAAAATGTGTTCACGCAACTATTCAGAATTTCAATTGTGCACATATTAATAAACAACATATTTATTAAAAAAAAGGTTTATTTTGGACCTATCATATTTAGGTTGGAATTTGTACACAATCCAACTTGTAATTTTTATTCTGAATATTCATTGTAGTTTTACTTTGAAGTTCATATGGAAATTAAATTGTTAGTTTTTTTATTTTGAATTTCAGCTATTTTTTATTATACTTGATATGTACTATTTCTAATCTTAGCTGTTATAGCTTAGATGCGTCAGATGAACGGCTAGATCTTTTATCATTTCTGTCTGATTAATGTGGTAATTACTTACGTAGTGGCTTCTTTTACATTTGCTCTAACAATGCAATAGATAGATTCAGTTCAGGTGTTGAGACATTGATAAGGTTTGGTTCTGTCACACTGAAAACTGGGGGGCATGCAACTGAAATGACAGAAGCTGATCAAGATCAGATGATTGGAGGGGACCATCTCATCAGCCTTCTTCAGAGGTCGAGGAATCCAGTCTGCTGGAGGATGGCGTTGCGGACGCGGCGGAGGTCGCGCCCTTTGAGCGTCCGCCCGACGCCCTCCAGCACCGACGACGACCGCGCGTGCCGCCGCGCCGCCACCACGTGCGGTGGCACCATCTCCTCCTCCTCGTCGGACTCATCGATCTTCTTGGCATCCTTCCCGTTCTCTGCGCAGTGCCCGGCCTTCCCTGGCCGCACCGGCACCCTCACTGGCGCCGACTGCCTCGGTGCAGCGGCGCCAATCGGCGCCACCGCCTTCACAGGCACGGCCACCCCCGCCTGCTGGCCGCCACCGGCGAGGAGGGACGACAGCCCGAAGCTGTGCGGCACGGCGTGGGCGCGACGCCGCGCGGGCGGCGGGCCCTCGGGAACCGGCACGTCCCACCCGTCGTCTCCACAGCCGCCGCCGCCGGCCGGCCACACCACGTCGCTCTCGTCGAGCTCGAAGGGAGCGTCGGGACCCGACTCCGGCTGCTTCAGGAGGCCAAGAAACCGGAGCGCGCCTGCGCCAGGGGACTGCGGCATCGCCATTGGCACAGACCAACTCAACAACTCTCCCTTTCGCCGGTTACGCCACGCTCATGGGCTCGTGATGCTGTCGACCTGTGCGTCCGTGTCCAAGTGTGTGTGTTGCGTTTTGATGCTGCTCGCTTTGGCTTTGGTGATATATAATGCTGTGCTGGGGTTGGAGCGAGCTGGAAATGGAGAGGAAGGCATGCAGGAGAGTGGGCAAAAGGAGGGCGATGATGAGCCATCGAGGTGGCGGAAAGAGGCCGGGAATCTCCAGATAGATGCAGTGGGATTCCTCTGTGGATTTGGACCTAGCTAGTGCTGACATCTTTTTCCGTGGCTAGCGTGAGTTTGTTACAGCACTTGCTCTACTCCCAAGAATAGATGACAAAATTGCTTTTATTGTTAACTTGTTATCGATATTCATACGTGGATTATATGGTTGATTCCGTCTCTTTGCATAGGAGAGGAATCGATCGGGCTGAACTCACCAGCAACAATTCCTTAACAATATCTTATATATATAAGAAATATCTCTACTCTCTTTTTCTCTCTTCCTTAGCTGTACTTCTATATAAGCTTTTATCCTACTCGGCACCTCATAAAAACCGTTTACATCATTGCATTAGAGCAAGTTTAATAGAAGAGGTGGCTGTCACCTCTAGGACTAGCCAAATAAGCAAAAAAAGTACAAGTGGTTACCTCTACTAAAGCACTCAAACATTTAATATTTCGCTAGAGGCGACCCTAATCATTAGTGTACTTGCTCTAAGAACTAGCATCGCCTCCAAGTCCTTGTATGATGTGCTAGAGGTCACCTCTGCATGAGGGGCAGCTTGCCTCTCTCTACTCTTTTCTCTCTCTTCCACTTAAGATTATGTTGAGGTGGATTTCGCTAGAGACGACCTAGTCAGCATTATTGTGCTTGCTCTTAGGAGTGTAGTGTAAACCTTATTTGGTTCTCTTGGGATTAATGCTGGAACAGCCTACAATAACTACTGCTTAAAGATGCAATAAACTTGGCGGTGGTAACTTAGTTTGATGATGGTGGCAGCTGGTTGGTTCTGAGCCTCTCTTGGTTGCGGTGGCTACATCTCGAGGAAATTGTTTCGATGGCGACGTGGCCTATGGAACGTTCCAAACGACCTTCCCTCGGTGCAATGTACGTACCCGGCACGTACTCCTTTTTAATTACTCTCAGAAAAAGCTAATGCCAGCTTGTGTAATGAAAAACGCATTCACGCTCGTCATGCCTACGGAGAAGATCGAACACTCCTTTTTTTAATTAGAAATAGAAAAACTCATAACTGAGATATCATAGCACGTTGAATCCCGCACAAAACAAAACCACAGCAATTGTTCAAAAGATGTGTTTGCTTGCTTCACAGGAAAAGTCTGTAGAAATTTTGAGATTAGATGTTAATTAATTAGAGAGAAAACAGAGAGAGGAAGAGAGAAGGTGCATTGGAACAATCACAGTAATTTGCTAGCACGAGGTTAAGCCTTTTGCTGAAATTCCTTTAAAATTTATAGCAATCTTTCCTAGGGCCTGTTTGGCTGGCCACAAGTCAGGTCGGCTTTTCGCAGCCGCTACAGTACCTAACTTTTAAACGGAGTATTTTCTCAAGACGGAGTCTATAAGTTAAACGTAGTACACATTAAAAACCCAATATTTGTACCAGCCAAAATTGCAAGTAAGTATCGATCTCTCCGTAATCTATATCGTAAACAGCTAAAATTCAAAAATTTCAGTTAAAAGCCATAAACTACAGCTAAAAAGAATCTAGCTAGCGCCTTGCTTTACTGTGCGCTGATCGGAAACGCGCGAGAAGAGAGAGAGAGAGAGAGACCTGGTACGTCTAGCACTCACTCATGGCGAAAGTGAAACGGGCGGACGGACAGCTGCAGAGCTGCTGCTGGCTCCATGCCTGTGAATGATTGGTGGCGGATGGGGAATTGGAATGGGACGACACGACAGATTTGTGCATGATTTGTGATGGGTACGCGTGTGAGCAGAGCCGGACGGGCAGGCGCGCGCGCCGTGCGCTGCTTGCTTAACAATTTAGAGCGGATCACGTCACACAACCAACAGCCAGCATGCGTTGCGTTGCCTGATTGAGCGTGGCGTTCAGCGTGTGAATCATGTACTGCACGGTACAAGTGTAAGACACAACAGGGTTAAGTACTTTGGTGCATGCAAGAGGTTGACGATGACGATGATGCGTTTGCAGTGTGAATAACTAGCCACATAGGCGTGGCGCAACGCCACGTCAGCCAGAGGAAAAAATTCGCAGAAAAAAGAAAGCGAAGGGTTTTTTTGAAAAAAAATCGTAGGCCTTTTCGCAATAAAAAGAGATCAGAGGGGTTTTTTCGTAAAAAACCGAGGGCCTTTTCGGAAGAAGTAAGGGCCTATTCATAATTACGGGAAACCTCGGTCGCAACCCAGCAGAAAAAATATGCAGGGGCTTATTCAAAAAATACAGGGACCTTTTTGCGATAACGGAGGACCTATACGTAATTTTCCAAAAACTGAGGGAAAGTGCCTCGGCCGGCCGTACGCAGATTCCGCTGGACACGCGCCGGCCGACCGAGGATTTGGGCGACGTGGACGCGCTAGGGGGGCCGGAATCCCCCAGCTTTGTATCAGGTATGATGCTCAAGTGAATGCAGGAAAGGGAGGAAAGGATGCAGAGTGATCCTAAGGGATGACAATAGATCGGATAGTTTTTTTTTGTCAAACCAAACTATTTCTGAGTACGAATACTATTGCCCGGATATTTATCGGAACAAAAATGAATATAGAATCGGTGGCTCACTATTCGTCGAATATGGATCTAGATTATCTGGATATTTAGAGGTTGGATATTCTCATTATATATCCTTTATTTCAGCTTAATCCATTTACATGATACTTCCATAGTTCATTATACATTAACATATACATCAACACAAGGAGTTAGGGAAAGAATCTTAGTTTACATGAAGATTTCATGAAAGTTGTTCGTAAATGTTTGGTTCAAATAAACTATTTATATTAATTTGCTTATTTTATGCGTATAGTTTAAACGTTTTTCATGTTCTGAGAAATAGAGAAATGTTTATAAATATATCTGATTCAATCCATATTCGCTCCATATTTATACTCACCTTAGGTGCGGCTACTCTGCAAAGAAAGAACTACCCTACGAAGCTGAGGCCCTTTTTTATGCAGTAGGCTTTCCAGTTTTGTGCACGCGCGGCAATGTAATACTTATTACTGCCAACCTGGACCTTCTGGCTATTCACAATAGCGTTGTACTATCGATCATAGGAGTTTAGGGCAGCGTGGCAAATATGCGCCCATGAAGGTTCTCGCTGGATGGCCAGACATTACCAGTAACTATGTACGTTTTCAGCTTAGAACTTTATATTATAGTACTAACTTACTAAGACTTGTTTAACGTCTTGTCAAATATAAGGCTTCGACAAGGAGCATTCTTCTCCAGCCACGCCAACAAAGAGATCCGTGACTGGAAAGACCCCACGTTAACACAAGATTCATTGTGCTCCTCCCCCTCAGGTGGGGGAAGATTCACCGCACCGCTGCATGCTAGTCAGCGAGTGAGAGGGACATACTAGTGGGTCAGGGGCTCCGATTAGTCCTGATCATAGCTTCTAAAAATCAATTTCTGTGGTAAATCAAAACCATGTTCCTCTTGGGACGGCTAATAACAAGAAATGCTAATGCCACGAGTGTTACGCGGCGGACACGTCGGGCCCTCCCGCGCAGTGCAAGTGCAAATCGTGTGGCCTCGGGTGAGGCCGTCCCGGTATAGCCAACCTGCCTCTAGATTCGTCGCGTCATGTCAGTTTCCCATCGCACCGCAATCCGGCGAGACGTTGCGTCACTTTTCATTGTGGAAACAAAGCTTTTCCTGCCATGATGCAGCTTTGGCTCAGTCAAGTGTTACATCCGTCAGGTAAAAGCCATGGTACATCCTGACATCCATGGTCTGCGAATTCGGGCCGCAGAATTGCGTTAGTTCCGCTTCCTCCGCGGCTCCGCATAGCACTACACATATTGCGGACATATCTAGAAAAAAAAAATTTATCCCAATACTTGCACTGTTATGTGTAATTCGGAACCATTTTTATCCAAATAATTAATTCGGCATTAGTCCTCCAAAATTGTACGCTGGATGACATATAAGATGCTGCTGTTGCTGTTTACAAGCATGGACAAAGGAAACATATTGGTTACTAGTACAATTTTAGCGAGAAGCACAACAAAAGTCCGGAAGTCCCAACCACAACCGAATTACACTGGTGGCTTTGACCACAACATTTCAGCTATGCACAATTTTCACTTGGGCTTTGACCCTGAATCCCTCGTATCCCCAAAGGCTCAATTTCGGAAAGTTTGAAATACAAGTCACTAAATACGCGCATTTGAAGGAGATGACAATCTCTTAATGCATCTATTATGGAGTCGGTACTTCAATGACATGGGCATGTTTTACAAAGACAAAAGGATATGTAGCCTATGATTGGGAGGGGAAACACTACAGATCAACTTATAGGCTCCGTTTGGAATGAAGGAATTACAAAGGAATTCCGTAGGATTTATAATACTTCTTGTGAAATTTCTACAAAAATCCTATAAAATTCCTAGGTTCCAAACGGGGCCACTCTATGAATTGAGAGAGAAATCACACCGGAGCAGTCAAGCAGACAGATAAAAAAAATTACGGGTGGCTGAATTGACCACACTGCATGATATCTGCTGCTTTACCCAGTCACACATACAAGACATCCAGTGATGATACCTGTCAGGACAACACTTTTTCCTCTTGCAAATATGTTGTTCACGAGGCGTATAGCATCTAGCCAACCGTCAGGAGACTCCCAGGTATCAGCAACCTGACATAGTGAGAAGTAAACATGAAAAGTGAGTTCAAAACCACAATTTCGTTTGTTTCCTATGGCCTTTTCAGCTTGCAGAGCTGTGGTGATAATTACAAATATGATATTTCATTTGTTATACATCAGATAGAGGGAGAGCCTAGGGAGGGAATAAAACCAAGTACTGCTCCAGGATACAGAAAATAATTCTCGTTTTCATTTTAAAATCTCAGCAAGGCGAAAAGTGTAAATTAAGGCATCAAATCACGAGGAGTAGAAGAACAGGTCCTTACCAAATACAAAGGCCCACGTGTTGTATTTATACAAAGGCCAGCCCCAGGTGGTAGTGTTAGATCAGAGCACGAAGACACCGAAACTATATCCGCAACATCTACTTTAATAAATCTTTTGCTTTTCTCCACATGCCCATGCGATTTGCTAGAAGGGCTTTCAGAGGGATTGGCCTAAATTTGTGATCACAAAATTAATTTCAAATAAGATAGATCCTGGTGGTGACATGAATACCAGTGCAGGAGTAGGTTTGTGTTATCAGTAACAGAACTACCTGCTGGAGTCCCTCATGGTTTAAGATAAACTGGGACCTCTCCCAATGTATATGTGGTGCGATGGTATTGTCTGCTGGAGGAGCACTCAAATATCCCACTTTTAGATATGGCAAAGGTAGCTGCAAAGCATAGCATGACAACAAGGATATCACAAACACCATAATTAAGAATTTGACATGAGATCTAGATGATATGACTGACCTGATGTATGCATATTTATCCAAAAAAGAAAACAAAAAAATGAAAATATTAAGATAAAGACAAAACAAGAAGGATAAATATTTTGTTTAACACACTGAGGGCACACAAGTTCACAATGTTTAGATTCTAATTTGCTGAATCATCTTAACACTGACGCATTTCATGATTTGTATTTTTTTGTTTCTATACCAGTTTTTTATGATTCATTTTGTGCCCAAACAAAATCAAGTCCAATGCATTTCAGTAGCTATGAGTTTTGGATATCACAGATAACTCGAAAAAAGGGATCATATATTCCTCTTAAATGTTAGCCCTGACGCCTGGCTAATAGCAACATCACAGGACATCTCAGGTTCATCTATGATCTACCAGACCACCAACCACAGTCCAACATTGCCTTAAAAAAAAAAGGCAAGTCCAACACAAGAGATGGACCGTTTAAAGATACACTTTAAAGATGAAGTAGTATAATTGTACAGAGCAAAACAGAACTTGAAAGAAAAGAGCATGCCAACATACCATTGAGCGGACTAGTCATAGAGTACTGCAATAAACCTTCATTATGCAAAACAACAGCATTTCAGTAGGTTTTGACAAATGTTATGCCTAAATATTCATTAATTGAGCAATGGAACTCAAGCCTACAGCTACATCATGATGAGAGGCAAACAATCTTGCATATGACAGGAATCAAATTCAATCGTTGGAGCATCACTGGAAGGCAGTAAGATGCCATATTGCCATCAAAGGCCATCAGCTGCTGAAAGCATAGAAAAAAAGGAGAGTCTATTTGACCCCCATGAACTATTGCAAAAGTTTGGATTTCAAACTCCAACTACGAAACAAGGCATAGGACACCCCCAAACTCTTGAAATCGTTCACCCCCCCCCCCCCCCCACACGGGGACCAAAACCACCCTAATATCGCTAACGTGGCATCTACCTTAGCATCCATGTCACCGGATTTTGCCACCTCATCAGCCAAATCACCCCTCTTTCTCTCCATCTTTCCCTTTTCACTCTCTCTCTCTCTCTCTACCCCATGGAAGCAGCTCGGCTAACCTTAGCGCCGGTGAGGATGGGTCGACAACGCCCGATGAGGACTCAAATGGGATACAGCGGCCACAGAGAGGGAGACGAGGATTGCAGTGGAGGAGGTGGACCACGCTGAGGTAGGTGCAGCAACCGCGTTGAGGTAATCACAGTCTAACTAACTGAAGTCTAAGCCTCTAGAAAATGGCAAAAATGGTATGGTGGGGGCTTAGGGTTACCTTGCCGACGTTTTCGGGCTTGACTTGGGGTGGTTGGTGATTGACCCTAACCTCACATGGTTGTGGGTTCCATTTTTGGGTTCGTGCTCGATGTGGCCCGGCAACTTGCGATTGCCGTCCTTTTGTTGTCGTCCCCTCCTCTGGTGGCCTCCGGTCTTGGCTCCTCCTTTGCTCTCCCTCTCGTCTTGTTTGATTCTTCGATGGTTATAGCTGGCGTGGTGGCTTAAAATGGGTGCGAGCTTTGTCCTCTGGGTGTCAGCTTGCCGGTGCTGTGGCTCGTGAACTCGTGGTACAGTGGTGCTGTGTTTTGGGTGTGATAGTGATGCCTTTGGCTGCTCTATGGAGGCTTTGGGAGGTGGCCGGTTTTCCTGTTGGTCCGTGGGTTCGGTGGCGCAGTGAGCTCAGCTGCTCAATGGAGGCTGTGGGCGGTGGCTTGGTTCTCCTTCTATTCTCTCTCTCTGTGTTGGTCAAATGGTCATACCATTGAGCAGTGCGTGTTGGTTTTATCTAGCTCTCTTGGGTGTGCTAGAGCAGTGACCCATGGGCTCCGGTCGTGTCTTATGCTGGTGTGTGGTCAAATGGTGACTTATTTGAGGTGAACGATAAAATGGTAAAATGGATGGGAATTATTGTTGAATGATGAAAACCCACTAGCGTGAGAGGTGCCGATTGGCCCTAGACAATCTGGTATCTCGATAAGCGATTGCCCTCACGCAATTTATTTGAAACCTGGTTTTGATGGCAGTTACTTAACTTGTTCTATTTGCTTTCTTTTGCTTTTCTAGTTGTTGTTTTGGATTACAAGTAATTTGCAGATGCTCTCATTACTTTGGACGGCAGCAAAAAACTAGGGTTTATCTATCTATGTTGTAAATTTGCATTTTTTATTGTATCTTGAAATTGTAATTTAACTTTGGACTTCAGCATTGTAATAAATGTATGTAATTGGACTTTTGAATAACTGTATAATGACACTTATTCCGAGATGATTTACCTTAATTCCTGTGTTGAATGATTTACTTAATTCTCGTGTTGATTTAGTGTTTATTTTCTTAAACGCATGATTTTGGTTAAATGAGTTTGAGGGTTATCACATGGAATCATTCTGAGGCATTCACAAGATCTCTAAATAAAAAGTCATTTGAGAGAGGTGTAAACCATTGATGGTGAATTTTTTCAGGAGGTGCATAAAAAATTATACAGATTGACTGCTCATAAACAACTATACAGCTTCATATGATTTTCCGGGATTTGAAACTGTGACCTGTGGGTTGGGAGTCTTAAGTTGATTGCACTAGACAGTTGTTCTCAATTTTTTTTAAAAAAACTATACAGCCGCCTGGAAGGCTTTCTGCAGTGCAACCTTATAATTAATAAATGGTCCACAAGTTCACAGTTCATCATATGTTCGATGATGATCTGCAGTTTATGTTCCTGATATTCTTGGTGACTATTGCATGCACCTTATTGCATTGGTTCCCTACGGTGAATATTTATAAGTGTTTTTTTTAAAAAAAACTCCAACATTTAAAATCTAGAGAGGGGCATTTATGATCTTACCATATCAATCAGTCAAGAGAGTAAGTGCTGACTTGGGGACTGTTCCAATTTAACTGGACTGCCTTGTCGTAATTCAAAATCCAACAAAGTTTATACAATATAATAGAATATCCAGCATGATAGTTGAAATAGTGATCAGACTTATGGCTAGTCAGGAATGCCATGTATTAGTGAGTTAATAGATCCTTATTCTAAACAAAGAATAATATGCAGAATGAAAAAAAGAACAATAATACTAAAGCAACTAGATATTAGGTTTGGTTCAATGCTGGGAGTTGCACCCAAATTAGCTCGTATGAAAATTATGACTTGTTTGGCTCATATGTCAAAAACTACAAAGAAGACAAACATTTTGCAATGTAACTATGCAGTCAATAATTCAAATTGCAAAATTGCCAGCTCATAAATTTGGGGCAGCAACTAAGAAAACACAACTTCTCATTTTTCACTTCACAATTTGAACAACATACAACAACAACAACAACAAAGTTTTTTATCCCAAACAAATTGAAGTAGGCTAAGAATGAAATATCCTCAAAGTCGAAGAAACGAAACTTGAAATAAAACTTACAAGACTAAAACCCTAAAGCCTACATCCTACCATCTGAACCAAGAGCCTAAAACACCGTCTCTAAACTTTATTCTTATGTCATGGTTCTAGTACATGGATCGCTAATTTCCATGCGCTCCTATCCAAAGCCAACTCTTTTGATACATTTTAATCATTAAAGTCTCTTTTAACTGCTTCATCATGTGTTAGTCTTGGTTGGTCTCTGCCTCTTTTTATGTTTTCAATACGTCTTAAAATTCCACTACGCATTTTGGTCTATAGCAGAACAAGAAAGATTAGCAAAAGTTAAAAATTTAACCATTACATAATGCAAGCAAACTTATTAACATTGTTTATGACCTGCTTCCAGAGTTCTTCAGTTTCTTTGGTACACCCACGCATTTTGGCCCTATCAGCGATAGCAATAGCCCAGTTGTAATATGCCTAAAAGGATAAAAGAGAGGCATGAGAAACTACGAGATTTCTCCATGGAGTGGCAAGTTGGCATGGTGCATAGGCACAAAAGAAATTCAATAGGATCTCAATGGTCTCTATATATTATTAATAGTGCAAGCCATGGCATCATCTCTGTTTGGACAAATGAGGCCAAAATTCTCAATAATCCCCAATAATCCAGTTCAGCAAATCAAACTAATAACAGTTTGAGAGAAACAAACTTACATCATACAGTGTTGAGCAAAGTCATGTAGCTTCAGCATACTTTTTGCAAGCCTCCTCAAATAATGAATCTTTTGAAGAATTAGAATCAGGATCCACATTGTCTGCACTTTCCTGCAATTATATTTTAAAAAATATTTTAAAATACAAAAAGCATTCTGCTTGTGTTTTTTTTGCAATGTTCATTTAACTCGCATGCTTGAAGCAACAGAATAAAGTCCTGCAATGGTCATCTTTAAGCAACATAAGAGCTGGTACATACTGTATATAGGGAATGCAGTTTACCTGAAGGACTAGGGCCCAATTATAATATGCATCTGGGTCTTCTGGATTTCTTTCGATGGCACTAACATATCTGCAGAACATATCTTTTAAGAAACATGCAAAGTTTGAGCTAATTATAATATTAAGACAAGATTAGGTTAATCAGGTGAGATAAACAAAAACCTTTTGGCAGCAAAGTAAAGAACACGTTGACGAAAATGACCTTCCTCATCAACTCCAGTGACACTATTTATCAAGTCCATGGCAACATCATGATGGGACGAGAGCTGTAGGTTGTCCTGGCTGAAATGGACCAAGGAAAGTATTGTAACTCTTATCTTCTTTTTTTCAAAAAAGTATCTTAACTCTCATCATCGGTAGCTATTTTTGGGAACATTTGAACGATCGAAGGGTATAAATGTTCCAATATTATTTCCTTTTTGGTAGTAGATAGATTGACAATGTTACAAAAACAGATAGCATCAAAATAAATAATCATATTGATATTGATAACCACCAAACCTCATGGTGGTCAATTTTTGAAACAAATAACCAATGACTATAATGAATATTGCATGGAAGTGCTTACATCCAAGTATAAATTAGCTCCCGAGGATCCAGCAAGCAGGTGACAAAATTTTTTCTTTGTTGGTATGTATGGGTCGGGAGCAAATCGGTCATAATATGGTCAATCAAAAATCTACAATATACCACTGAATAACTACATGATCTACAATATGTCACTCATTGTGAGCTTGAGATGTGGGGACTCACGCCCACATGCAGTGGCATATTTTAGAGGTACGAAGTTATTCAATGGCATACAAGGGATTGCCCTTTCAGGATTGTAGCCTTTTAGAGGCATAAGTTACAGGGTACCATTTAATAGCCCTTTCCATATGAAACACAGCACAGTTATAGAAAATTGAAGACATTCATATTGACGGGCTACACACGAGGAAAAAATGCCTACGACAAAGACAGCTACTTGCACTAGTCAAGCATCCTTAGTGTATTAGATTGCTGCAATAAGACTATAGAATTATCGATGCCTACTAGCACCAGCCATCTGAAGAAAGCAATTCAATGCAGCAACGACGAGAACTAAGCACTAGCAGCGCAATTCACGTAAGCGGTATAGATCTTAACCAAGCTCTGCAACCAATCAACCCAACGCAGCAAGCGATGGAACTAAGTCGTAGCAGCACAGCTCGCTCACTTACCCGAGATCTGAATGGCTCGACACCAAGAAAGGCGGATCCGACAATAACCTGGAGCCCTCGGCGACGACAGATCCAACCCCATTGCCCTCCACGAACGCGGATCTCCCGGCCACGGCCTCCCCGCCGTCCTTGAGTCCGCCGAGCAGCTCCCGCATGGTGAAGGGTAGCGAACCCTCACCCGTAGCGCCCAGAGCCGTATCCGTATCCGCCTCCTTAGACGTCGCCGATCTCGTCGGCTCCCCTTTGCCGCCGGCGCAGGCGCCTTCGCGGCGGGCGACACGGCTCCAGCTCCCCTGCGCCGTTGGAGAGCTCCGAGGGATCGGCGGGCTTGGGCTGCGCGGACTCCTCCATGGGTGACGTACGGGCTTAGGGTTTGGGGCGCGAGAGATCTGGGAGCGGAGGGAGCAGACGCGAGTCGCTAGCCGCGAACGGCATCGTCGCGTACAACTGTAGGGGAAGGAGCGAACGAAGCGACGGGTGGAAAAAGCTCGAAGCGCTGACGTGGTGCTCAAACTCACTTTGGTTTAAGTTTTTAATTGTATTTTTTAGTTAAAATTGTGTTATAGCAATGATTAGTTTTTTAAAAAATAAAAAAAAATAAAAAAAATAAAAAACTGTTATATCATCATAAACAATATAAAGAAATAAGAAAAAAATAAAATAAAAACCTAAAAACCAAAATAAATTGAAATTAGAAGTTAACACGTTCCAAGTGGCTTCTGATTTTAAATAAACTAGAAACCAAAAACTAGAATTTGAAGCTGTTTGGAGTGAGGCCGTCCTACTTGCCATGTTGTCATGAGGGGTGGAGACTGACATGATGAATGGTCCACCGTCAGAGACTCAATTGCTCTGCATCACCTACCAGATGGTTTTGCCCTCGGCAGATGCGACATAGGTTTTTCTTGCCTTTTTAATGGTTTTAGCTTTTAGTTTTTCTCAATAATTACTATTTATTACACTAATAAACCGCAGCTCAAAAAACATGCCCATAGCCTAGGGTCGTTAATCGTCTTTTGATTTTTTTTTCCAAAAGACAAAACAAACGAGATGACTTCTTAAAGAGGATTCTCTATATGATTTTCTGAACCCAAAACCGTATACACCATCCGTGTTAACATCTCCACCGTCCGCTGTCATCTAAAAAAACATAGACAAAAATCATTAACTGCGTACCAAAAGAATAGGGCCAACATCAACAAACTCGTGGGTTGGACCTCCTCAAATCCAGCGTAGCTCCGATGACCCCGATCGAGTCTAGGGTGCAAACTTCAAAGCCCAGGACACACGATGATGATACTATTAGATATCTGTATACGACCATAGACCACGTTGTGTCAACCGTGGTCGACCTGCCATGGTTGTTACGTACCATATATCACACGTATCTTTCAGGTTGTTTCTTTCCTTATCTTCCAGGTATTGTTTCTATAAACCAGTTATTCAGATATAGAAGGAAGAGACCTATATATAACCCTTGATTCATTAATCAAGTTATTGCGGATTTCTCCAAAACACTACACGTTTTCATGGTATTAGACGCGATCGCTCCTTCGACCGCACGTTTCCACAAACCCTAGCCATCGGCCTCCATCTTCCGACCGACCTGTCCCTCTCTCTCCTACGGCCGGCTCCACCGACCTCTCTGCCAACCAGGTGGCTCAAGTCGAGCAGGCAGCTTTGCCCGCCTACGCAACTTCGACCGACGTCGCTGCCACTGAGGACTGTCGGGTTCAGGCCATCGTCACAGCTATCGTCGATCACGCGCGCTAAGAGGTGCTCGCCGCGATCGCTGCTGAACGCCAGGAGTTCCTAGCTGCTGATCTCGCCCACGGTGTTGACAACCAACCGGACTATGCCATCGCGGCTCTTCACGCCCAAGCTATTGGCATCCTCAACATCAAGGCCTTCATCCCGGTCACCCTCGACTTTACCTCCGCTAACTATGGAAATTGGTGCAACCTCTTCCTTATCACGCTCGGCAAGTACACCCTGACAGACCACGTCCTCTTCGACGATGCCCACTTCCCAATCAGGCAGATTGGACACGCATGGACTGCGTGGTCTTATCGTAGCTTTATGCCACCATTGCTTTGGACCACTTAGAGATCGTCATGTCCCTCACCACTATTACCTGCATCATGTGGACGAATCTCGAGCACTAATTCCTTGGCAACAAGGAGAACCATGCTCTGTACATAGAGGCGGAATTCTACAACTTCGTTCAAGGTGATTTATCAATCTTTGATTTTTGCCGCAAACTCAAGAGTATGTCAAATAGTCTTGGTGATCTCAATGAACCTATCTCCAACCGGACACTCATGTTGTCCGTCCTTCACAACTTCAATGAGAAGTTCTTTCATATGGTGTCAATCCTCAAGATGCAACGACTGTTTCCTACGTTCGTGGAGACTCGTTTGCATCTTCTCCTCAAAGAGATCACCAAGAAATCCAGACCGACCGTGTCGCCCTCCGTTTTCCTCGCTGCTGGACAGCATGGTTCCCGTCCTCCGAGCCCAGGCAAGGGTGACAGTGGGAACGGTGGCTACGTGAAGAACAACAGCCGCACCTATCGCTATCACAAGGGCACCAACAGCAACAGCCGGAACAGTGGGGCCAGTGGGCCACCTAGGGCTGGGCATTCGGTCTTTTCGGTCTATTCGGTTCGGTCTATTCGGTCTCTGGAAAATTCGGGTTCTAAAAAATGAGGACCAAATTTCTCAGAAAAAAACAAGAACCGAACCCAAACAGACCGAATTTTTTGTTCGGTCTATTCGGTCCACCGAATTGACGGAAATAACTCTGAGCTTCCAGACCAGTGTTGTTTGCGAACTCCTTTCTTGCCGCTCGGATAAACAAATAATATTCATGCATAAAGCAATGAGTAGCCAGCCAGTAAATAGATGATAGACACACCAAATAAGTACATACATCACATATTAAGTTCATGAATTCAAGAGACAAGCACTGCTCGACTAGACAAATAATGAAATAACTAACAAATTCGGGTTATTTGGTCTATTCGGGTTTTGAAGGCCAAAGACCGAACCCGAACCCGAAAACCGAACTAAATCAAAATATTGACCGAACCCGAACCCCGAAACCCGAATAGACCGACAATTCGGTCTATCCGGGTTCGGTTCGGTTCGGTGTTCGGTTTTTGGGTTTAAAGTGCCCACCCCTAGGGCCACCCCCCACCGGCCATGCGTCCAGCAAAGCCGGACAGATGAAGCGGCCATCCTTTTTTAACCTATGGACCAGGGCTGTTCAGGTGTGGCCACATCTACTGTGGTTGACCTCCCGTGGTTGTTATGTACTACAGATTACGTGTATCTTTTCAGTTCTTTCATTTCTTATCTCTCCGGTATTGTTTTTACAAACTGGTTGTTCAGATGTAGAAGGAAAATATTTATATATAACTCTTGATTCATTAATCAAGTTATTGTGTAATTTATCTAAAACACTTTACATGCTTTCAGATACAACAAGAACACTGTGAAAAATTGACACACACGATGATTTCTGTATAGACGCATGTACGATGTGAGCATTTCACGTGAGCTAGCAGGAAGGAAAAAAAGTTAAGCAACCTAAAACCCAAGGCCGAAATATGCAAGGCCTCATGCGGCTCTGCTGCAACCTGCATCGTCGTCATCTGTCGACATACACGAATCATAAGAGCTCGCTTGGTCAGGCCAGTATCCGAAGTGGCCAACCAAAAGAGGAAACTTTATTCTTGATCTCGGCAAGGTTTGCCCATATGGACCGGAAGAAATTTGCCCATATGGACCGGAAGAAAGAGTTTGCTGCAGACTTGTGTTGTTCTGCGCAAGGGAAGCGAAGCCAGAAGAGGCTGTAGCGCTCACGTGAGGGCAAGCATTGTAACGGGCAACGCTGGGATAGAATTTGTGTGTGCAATCTCAGGTCCGTTTGGAACGCGGCAATTTTTGCGAAATTCATATCAGATTGGTGCATTTCAAGTGGACCTCCAGTCCCCCCGGCCAGTGGTATTCTTCTGCTGCAAACCGAGTTTTGGTGGTGGCCTGGGCTGAATAATAGATCAATTTATATTGGTTTTATATAGAAAGGTTAAAAGTTAATATGGATATTTAGTTTTTTAAGACAGTTTTTTTACTTATCTTGCTCATTGAGGATAAGTTAGTAAGTCATGGGCGCATCACATATCCTATTTCTCGGAATCAGATTCTCTAAAGTCAGCAAAAACAACTTGTCTCTCCAGTCAAGCATCTGAGCCATCCAATTCGTATCCAACTGTGAGTCAAGAAAACTGGAAACAAACCAATCTCACGGGCCTATAACCAGCCCAACATCAGCACGGCCACGTATAGAGCTGTTGCTGCGGTAATCTTCGCTGCTTTGGCGCCGGGCTCACACATTTTTGGCGCGAGAGGTGAAGATCGTGCAGCGGATCGGCCGCTGGTGCTCTCCATCGACAAACTGGTGCCAAAATCTTTGCACTCATGTCATCTATTGCTGTGTACTTAAACTAGTGTTGTTCTAATTTGATTGTTTTTTTGCCCTCCCTTATTGGATTGTGCTGGAATTGATCAATTGAAGGAAAACTGATATGGAACTATGGAAGCTTGAAGGAAACATTAACTTACTTGCATCAAATTAAAATTTGCATATTTAAGATGGACGAAAATAGGTGCGTAATGTCATGGTTGTTTCTTTTTATCCATCTAATTAGGGTATATATTTTAGTTGTTTAATTCGCCACTTAATATCATGTCATCTTTATTTGTTTTCTTGTAGGGAGGGCTTGCTTCCTAGTCTTTTACCTCAAGTTGGCATGGAGTTCAGTACTGTAGATGAGGTTGGATGTTTTGGATTAGCTATGGGGGTCAAAAAGGCTTTGAGGTTCGAAAAATGTACACAAACAAAAGAAAGTTAGATGGGAAAGTTAGGTCCTGCAGATATGTTTGTGCAAATGAGGGCCATAGAAAGCCTGACAAAAGGGATCACCTAACAAAGTGTCCAAGAGCTGAAACTAGAACCAATTGTCAAGTTCGCATGGGACTTGTAATGGACAAGAATAAGGGAAATTATAAAGTGACTGATCTGATTTTGGAACACAATCATACCCTTCAGCTGCCACAAACCTCACACTTGATGGCATCCCAAAGGAAAATTTCAGAGTTACAAGGTTTTGAAATTGAGACGGCTGACGATGCAGGAATTGGGCCCAAAGCTGCACATGAGTTGGCTTACATCCAAGTTGGTGGCTCAGCTAATCTCAGTTACACTCTTCAAGACCACAAGAACTATTTACGGGGCAAGCGACAACGGGAGATGACATATGGTCAAGCAGGAAGCATGCTTATGTATTTTCAGGAAAAAATTGCCGAGAACCCATCATTTCAATATGCATTGCAGATGGATCGGGAAGAACAGATTGCAAACATATTCTGGGTTGATGCTAAAATGCTCACTGACTATGCATATTTTGGTGATGTTGTCAGTTTTGATACTACTTTTGGTACAAACAAGGAGAGTAGGCTCTTTGGCGTATTTGTAGGGTTCAATCATTTTAGGGAAACAGTGGTTTTTGGTGCTGTTCTCATGTATGATGAAACATTTGAATCCTTCAAATGGCTATTTGAGACCTTCCTGAGAGCCCATAATGGCAAGCAACCTAAAACAATATATACTGATCAAGATTATGCAATGGGAAAAGCAGTTAAGGAAGTTTTTTTAGAAGCATGGCATGGTCTGTGCACTTTTCACATTATGCAGAATGCTGTCAAGCATCTAGCTGAACCGGACAATGAAGAATCAGGTGCTTCTCCCAAACAAGAAGTAGAAGACAGCAATAAAGAACCAAGTATTCTCGCAGATTTTAGTGCGTGTATGTATGAGTATGAAGACGAAGCAACATTTGAAGATGCTTTTAACATCATGAGGTCAAAGGCAAGCAAGCAAACTTGGTTGGATAGTATATACAAGGTAAGAGAAAAATGGGCCGAATGTTATATGAAGGATGTGTTCACATTAGGGATGAGAAGTACACAACTCAGTGAGAGTCTGAATAGCGATCTGAAGCGACATTTCAAATCTGATTTTGATATAATCCGATTTCTTAAGCATTTTGAAAGGGATGTGGAGTATAAAAGAAAGAAAGAACTGCATTCTGAATTTGAATCAAGGAAAAAATTACCTAGAATCAAAATGAGGACGCCTATGTTAATCCAAGCTAGCAAGCTGTACACGCTATCTATTTTTGAAGCCTTTCAATGTGAGTATGAGAGGTCAATGGTAGCATGCACCATAGCATTGGAAGGCGAAAATGAATATCTTGTAGCAATTGGCAGTCTTGATGAAAATTTTACCTTTGAGAAGGAGTACAAAGTTATTGGTGATCCTTTAGAGCAAACCAGTACATGCAGCTGTGGGCAATTCAATAGAATCGGAATATTGTGTGGCCATACTCTAAAAGTCCTTGATTTGATGAATATCAAATCACTTCCCACACAATATGTACTAAAGAGATGGACACGAGAAGCACGCAGTGGAGCAGTACAGGACAACCACGGCCGAAACATAATAGAGAATCCAAAATTAGATGATATGCTTCGCTACAAATATATGACTCACAAATTTCTCAATTTGGCACATCGAGCTGCCAGCCATCCAAAGTGCACCTTATTAGTAAACAACACACTTGACATGCTCAGCAAGCAAGTTGAAGAAGAAATCGAAGGTGTTACAAGCCCTATGGATCCCATCATCGCTCTCACCAATATTGTGGAAACAAAAACCTCGAAGCGCAAAAAAACTTGGCTTGACAAGAGGCGCAAGTTTACAAAAAAGGGAGGTAACAAAAAAGAAAGCAGTTCAAAGGTGTGTGACAAGAAAAAAGGAAAAAGTTCAAAGGTTTGTGACAAGAAAAAAGAAAAATGTTCAAAGGTATTTGACAACACAAAATATATTAGATTCTCTCTAATTGTATCCGCTACAAAAAGTTTCAATTGTATTAAACTATTTGATTCTCTTCTATCTGATCAGGAGCAACAAACTACAAAAGTGGCAATCGATGATGGCGCAACACTACCAAATGCATGCCTGAACCATACATCTTTGCCTGAGGAAGGGATCTCTGAATCATACACAACCATCAATAGTTTCTCTCAACTATTGATGGTAATATTTCAAAGTAATACATTTTTTCTCTGAATCATACATGGTCACTATGTTGAATTATTTTTCTTCTATTTTTCAGGGAGTAATGACAGATGGTGTTATTGGTGAATTCTAGTAGTACAGATTATGTCCCCTCTGCAATTGTCCTGCAATGACAGATGGTGTTCAGATAGTTTTGGTTTTGTGGTTCAAGTGTAATCAACCAAATGGAGCTTGCAGTAATATGCATCATTTTGTGCAGCTTGATGAAATTGTAGTAACCAGCAACATCTTTTGTGCAGCCATATGAAATTGCAGTAACCAGTAACATCTTTTGCGCATTCCATTCACAATAGCATTCCAAATCATTTTACAACACAATGGCGATATTTACAACTTCTATAGTCACAATTTGTTTGCTAGCACTTGAACAATTTACAGAAGGGATTCCCTTTACAGAACTGATAGCAATATGCAAACACATTACAGTCTCCTTCCAGCACTAAATCTTTTACAGACCACCGAAGAGCCAGTCCATGGGCCGGCAGGGCTACGGCCACGAAACCAGAGCATCGCGGTGGCAGAGAGGGGAGCGTCGGCGAGGTGGGGAACGCCGCCGCCACAACCAGCCACGGGCTGGCAGCGTCTGCGGTGACGACGCTCGACGGCTTGAGCGCGGTAGCGGGGGGCGGGTAAGGGGAGCGCTGGCAAGGTGGAAGCCCTGCTGAAGTGCCACGCCGTCGGATCAGGGAGGGGAGGGGAGCGCCGGCGAGGAAGGTACCTACGAGCGTCGCGCGGCGGCCAGTTGGGAAGGGGAATGCCGACGCAGCCACTGGGCTGATATGGGCCGATTATAGGCCCGTGAGTTTGGTTTGTTTCCAGTTTTCTTGACTCACGGTTGGATACGAATTGGATGGCTCAGATACTTGATTGGAGAGACAAGTCGTTTTTGCTGACTTTAGAGAATCTGATTCCCTATTTCTCTCGCACTTATCTTATGCACATATCTTTTTTACTTTTTGCATCATTCATACGCTCTTTTTTAAAAACTATTTTTTCAATAACTACCACTTATTTTCAACTAAAAACCATTAGATACAACAAAAGCAAAAAGATATCAGCTAAAGCCGATAAGAACCTCTGAGCCTGTTTTTTATGGATGTGGCTTATGGTTTTGGTTGAATTTTTTGCATTTTGATTGTTTGTGAGAGAGATACCTACATACGATTTTAGTTGGTGAGCTTTTAATACGTACTATAATTAATTTATAGATTTTATATTAAAAAATACTATATTTAAAAATTAAATATTATAACAAAAATCAAACGCCGATTTTAAAAAACCGGATAAAACATGCCCAGGTCTAGCACGGCCCAGAATTACACGACGAAAAGCGTCTCAAGCACCGCCAGATGCGCACCGCGCGCTGTTCTAGAGCATTCCACCGTGCACTGCATTCCCGCTACCAGACGGGACTCGAGCATTCCACGGCCTCCCGCGACTCCTACAAGGAAGGCGCCGCACTGCCAGAGGCCAAAACCCAAAACCCTTGCCTCCCTCGCTTCCCGTCCAGGCCATGGCGGCGTCGTTGCTTCTCCGAGCCGTGCGCCGCCGAGACCTCGCGTCGCCTCTCGGAACCGTACTTCCCCCCCCTCCCTGGTGCTCTCTCCTCTTTTGCGTAATCGTCTTGTGCCGTGCTTTAGTGGTATGCGCGCCGGTGGATTTTACGCGGCGATCTGCACTAGTGTGGTTTATTTTCTACGATTCCGCGCGGATTTGATCGAATCGAGGGGTCGTTGCTCGATTGCGTGTACTTATGCGGCGGTATTTGGATTCCCGAACTGGTTAGGTGTTCAAGACATGCTTTATCTGTGCGGCTAACGTCCTGCTGCCTGCTCTACTTCCTGATCTTATCTAGTACGGATGCAGCTTTCTACTTTCGTGTCGCGTCTACTAGTAATGGTGGTTACCCACTGATCAAAATGCTCTCTATTTTTGTAGAGGTGATTGTGATTTTATTCTCTACATGCATGGAGAAATTATGGTTCCTACTGATGGTGGTGTGATCATATGATTTGTTTTCAGTTTCTTAGTAGTATGACTAGAGAATAATCTGTAACAGACTGGAGAAGGATCTGTTCAGGAGCTTTCTCCTGTTGGCATGGTAACTGGTAAGGAAAGTCGAGCAGGGCTCTGTGCTATTAGGTGGAGATGGCCAGCAGTGGGCGGTGGGGAGGGGGACAGAGCAGGCACCAAGATTAGCGAACAATTTATGATTTATGACAGTCTCTGTTGCTCATGGTTGGGGTGGACAAAAACATGAAATAATATAGGTGCATATTTGTGTACTTACCCATTGTTAATGTATGTAACTTGCATTTGCATGCATAAACATGGATTAGTAGTAGTACCTGCTGTGGAATGTAGAGCTTGTTTGACTTGGCCCTGGATGCATTAGTGCATAGATTTGAATTCTTGCGCATGGTTGCATGTACCGAATAAAAAAACATTGTTAGCCCAGCGCTTACATTTGATGCCGTCTTCTGTCGGACATGCCTCCGGAAACAGAGAGGAGATTCAGATGCTGTTTCAGCAGTTCAGCTAGCTGCGATGGGACAGCCATGTTCAGCATGTGCAAGCTGAGATGCTGTTGCAGTTAGTGACCATGGAACTGTTATGCCCATCGCATCCAAGCTAATGTTGCAGAACTTTATGCAATCTTTGTTAGTAACTTGTATATATAGGTACGTGCTGTCACATGATAGAAGATCTCAAGTAGGAGCTAAGTGCATTTGCATCTTATACTAAGAAGTGTTGTTCCACTCAAATGTTGTCAAATTCCATTTCTCACATGTCTATGTAGTTTTTTCTGTGAGATCCAATTGAAGGTGTGGTGTAACATCTTCTTCACCCATCAGCTAACTTAATTAGTTATTTATTACATAGACACTTTGGATGCAGAGTAAGTGTGCTTATGTTATAGTGCAATATTGCCAGAGGTACCCAACTTCAGGTTCAATAAAGCCTGAATCTTACACAACGCTATACGTTTGATGCTTGTATTTATATCTTCCTTCCCTGGCGGCCTGCCTCTTCTGTTACATTCTAATGCAAATTAAGAGTATTTCCTTTTTTTTTCCATTTCAAGAATGTTCCTTTTTTGTTTTGGACTGTGCACAGGTTTGCCCACTTAGACCCTAAAAGGTTTTTAGGGCTTAATTTTATTGATGAGATCATATACCCATGATATAGATAGCTTCATGTTACCTTCTGACTGTTCATTATTCACATTACAGTTGACCGCCAATGTTCAATCAACATGTGCTGCAAATGTGTGTTCAAGATGGGGTACTTTTGCAAGAACTTTCAGGTAATGATCTTATTTTGGTTTACACACAACTTTAGTCAAGATTCTTTCAGCGTGCATATAACCTTTTTTTTTTGTGTGTATTTCTCAGTGCAAAACCAACTGGAAATGAGGTTATTGGAATCGATTTGGGAACAACTAATTCCTGTGTTTCCGTTATGGAGGGCAAGGTGAGTGGCAGATATTTTATGAAATGTTTGGTTTTCTTCTCTCTCTTTTCATTTTGTTTATATAAACCTCTAAATGATTGTAGAACCCAAAAGTGATCGAGAATTTAGAAGGCACCAGGACAACACCGTCAGTTGTTGCATTTAATCAGAAGGGAGAGCTACTTGTTGGAACTCCAGCCAAGCGTCAAGCAGTGACCAACCCACAAAACACCTTCTTTGGTACAAAACGTCTGATAGGCCGGCGCTTTGACGATCCGCAGACACAGAAAGAGATGAAAATGGTACCTTATAAAATTGTGAAGGCTCCAAATGGAGACGCTTGGGTTGAAACAACAGATGGCAAGCAGTACTCACCTAGCCAGATTGGTGCATTTGTTTTGACCAAGATGAAGGAGACAGCTGAATCTTACCTTGGCAAGTCTGTTTCCAAGGCTGTGATTACTGTTCCAGCTTATTTCAATGATGCTCAGCGTCAGGCTACCAAGGATGCTGGCCGCATTGCTGGACTTGATGTCCAAAGGATCATCAATGAACCAACTGCTGCTGCTCTGTCCTATGGAACAAACAACAAGGAGGGTTTGATAGCTGTATTTGACCTTGGAGGAGGAACTTTTGATGTGTCCATTCTAGAAATCTCCAACGGAGTGTTCGAGGTCGGTATTGTAACTTCTTACTCATAACTTATGCAGTAAGAACAGTTGTTACATAGAAATTCATTCCACACTGATCTGTTGATTATGTTGCTGTCAGGTCAAAGCAACAAATGGTGACACTTTTCTGGGTGGAGAAGACTTTGATAATACTCTCTTGGAGTTTTTAGTGAGTGAGTTTAAAAGAACTGAAGCTATTGATCTGTCAAAGGATAGACTGGCTCTGCAGAGGCTACGTGAAGCAGCCGAGAAGGCAAAAATTGAACTCTCATCAACAGCCCAGACTGAGATCAATCTTCCATTCATCACAGCTGATGCCTCTGGAGCAAAACATTTGAATATTACACTAACAAGATCAAAGTTTGAATCTTTGGTGAATAATCTGATCGAGAGGACTAGAGACCCATGCAAGAACTGCTTGAAGGATGCTGGTATAACTACTAAGGATGTTGACGAGGTCCTTCTTGTTGGTGGAATGACAAGGGTTCCAAAAGTGCAGGAAACGGTTTCTGAAATCTTTGGTAAGGCCCCTAGCAAAGGAGTCAACCCAGATGAAGCTGTGGCCATGGGTGCCGCTATTCAGGGTGGCATTCTCCGTGGAGATGTAAAGGAGCTGCTGCTGCTTGATGTTACCCCTCTTTCACTTGGTATTGAAACTCTTGGTGGTATCTTCACCAGACTGATCAACAGGAACACTACAATCCCCACAAAGAAAAGTCAGGTTAGGAAGAATGGTTTTACTCCTGAACTAGCATAACATTTCTTAGCTACTATACTGTTATCACAGTTATCAGACCCGGACCAAACCGGCGGTCCGACTGGAAAAAATCGGACCCAGAGCCTAGTCCGTTCCGGGCCACACCAGTGGACCAGAGATGCAATCAGCTCACTTTAGACCGGTACGAACCAGGTCGAACCGGCCGGTTTCCCTGAACTGGCGTGGTCAACCCGGTTGGGCCAAAACCCATGTAGAAAAATTACTCTAAGACACGCCCCGCCAGGCTTCGAACCTAGAACCTCATGCGTGAGACATTAGCCTCTGAGGTGCTAACCAACTGGGCATTCATCTTCATGTGTTATTGAGTAGCAAAGAAATGTATACATGGTAAAATAGAAGCAACCTGTCAATCTGCCAGGATACAGTACTAAAGGTATAACATTTTGTTGTCCATGCATCATACTACCTTAAATAATAAACATAGTTATACTCAACTACTTCGTACTAAAAAAATTATAGAGATATCTTTGTATATGTAACTTACAT
Source organism: Dendrocalamus latiflorus (assembly GCA_017311315.1). Classification (NCBI taxonomy): domain Eukaryota; kingdom Viridiplantae; phylum Streptophyta; class Magnoliopsida; order Poales; family Poaceae; genus Dendrocalamus; species Dendrocalamus latiflorus. Next base: position 56,565,386 of record CM029651.1, read on the forward strand.
ATAATATGTAATACAAATATTTAAATAAAACATACGGTCCGACCGATGACACCGGTCTGTGACCCCGAGACCTTAACCGGGTCGATGACCTCGGGTCTGATAACTATGACTATTATACTATTATTATAAAAACCCAGATGACGTTATGATCGTCCCAGTGGGTTATGCCCCAACAATTATTTCATTAGCATCTGATTACATTATGTGTTTATTTCATATTTGTGTGACTAAAGCATTACATTCTTTGTATGGTATCATTATCTTTCTGAGATGATTTTACGATGGCTTCCAGTGAGGAGTCTCATGCATTGATGGTGCTGACTCAGTTTTAATTATGATTTTCATTCTACTGTAGAACATCAAATCTTTTGTTAATCGCATTCTTTGATAGTTTCTTCTTTTCTTTTGACCTATGTAATGTAGCTTGGCTTCTCTTGGGTTCCTTGTATAGTGTTGGCCTTAACTCTGGATGTGCCTTCTGATAATCTGATGATATGCATGGTGCTGGCTTCTCCATTTTAGTTACAACTATCATTTGACAATAGAACCTTAATATTTGTTTACATGTTCTATGACAGGGTTTTGTTGTTCTGTTTGATGTTAGCTTGCTTGCCATCTCCGTGTTTTTTTCTTGTTCATATAGTTTTGGCCTACTTAACTTTTTCTCTGGTTTTCTGCAGGTGTTCTCAACTGCTGCTGACAACCAGACGCAAGTGGGTATTCGTGTGTTGCAAGGTGAGCGTGAGATGGCGACAGACAACAAACTTCTGGGTGAGTTTGATCTTGTTGGCATTCCACCAGCACCCAGAGGTATGCCACAGATTGAGGTCACATTCGACATCGATGCCAACGGAATTGTGACAGTCTCTGCCAAAGATAAGGCGACTGGAAAGGAGCAACAAATCACTATTCGATCCTCTGGTGGGCTTTCTGAGGCTGAGATCCAGAAGATGGTCCAGGAGGCTGAGCTGCATTCCCAGAAGGATCAGGAACGGAAAGCCCTCATTGACATCAGGAACACTGCAGATACTACCATTTACAGCATCGAGAAAAGTTTGGGAGACTTCAGGGACAAGATTCCTGCAGAGGTTGCCTCCGAGATTGAGACAGCAGTTGCTGATCTCCGCAGTGAGATGGCCTCGGATGACATTGAGAAGATAAAGAGCAAGATCGAAGCAGCCAACAAGGCTGTCTCAAAGATTGGGCAGCACATGTCTGGTGGTGGGTCTGGTGGCCCGCAGACAGGATCACAGGGCGGAGGCGACCAGGCACCAGAGGCTGAGTACGAGGAGGTCAAGAAGTGAAGTTGTACGAGGCGACAGTTGCCCTGCAATTTCGAGAGAGCTAATTTTGAAGAACTCTAGATATACTATGATCTTGTGCGCTGTAATAGTCTCTGTGGATTTTGTTCTCCAATCCCATGAAACGTCGTGAATTCTTAGGGCGTCCAATTGTGATGTATTGGTTTGCATGGGATCCTTGCTCGAGAAGTACATGATCAAGGCAGACCGGACGCTATCTTGTCAACTTTTACCTTTTGTTAACGCCTGGAGGTAAATTGTAGTTCCTGCTTGGAGTGATGCGTCGGTGGCATGTCAGTGTTATGCTGTTTATCTGGCTTATCAACAACAGAAATATGAGTTGTGAGAATGCAGAATATTTTACCAATATATTTAGTACTACATTAGTATCTTACACATGATTAACACCAGGATTGAGTAATTGACTGAAACGCCCATACTCTGATAAATCTGGTGTTGCCTTGATGGTTTTTCTATTTTTCATTTCGTGAAAGCTGTCAGCGACCTACTCTCCATCGGTCCGATAGTTAGGGATAGGATCAATATATTCAGTTAGTTGGTTAGCTCCTCCCTAGTCTTCAGCTGATCCGATCCTTTAGGCGTCCGTTGGACTTGATGGACTGGTAGTGCTCCGGCACCTTGTATATGTACCTTGCCTCTGTGAATGAAGAACTTGAGCATTCTCCTCTCTTACATGGTATCAGATTCCTTCTCGATCCACACCTTCTGCTTCCGCTGCTCCTGGCCATGGCGAGCCCAACCAGTTCTGCTTCGTCGGCGGCCACCAACCCGTTCGCCATGACTTCTGATCCCATCCCACCTCCAGCCTCCACAATAGTGCTGATCAACATCCACAGCCACGTTCCCGTCACCCTCGCTGCGGATGACGGCAACTTCCGGCAGTGGCGCTCCTTCTTCGAACTCACCTTCAAGAAATTCGGCCTCGTCAACCATGTCGACGGCACGGTCGACGCCGCCGCCATGTTCGATGACCCGGAGTGGCTCCAGATCGACTCATGCATCATCTCCTGGCTCTACTCCACCGTATCCAAGGAAATCTGGAACGACGTCTACAAACCGCGCAGCTCCGCCTACACCGCGTGGACGGCGATCACCGGGCAATTCCTCGACAACAGCCTCCAGCCCGCCGTGTATGCCCAACAGGAGTTCCACAGCCTGTTCCAGGGTGACATGTCCGTCAGCGAGTATTGCGGCCGCCTCAAGCATCTCGCCGACACCCTCTACGACTGCGGCGCTGCCGTCTCCGACACGGCGCTTGTCATCAACACCTTGCGTGGCTTGAACAATAAGTTCAGCCAGGCCATTGCTGTGCTTTCCACCATGTCCCCGCCACCCACATTTCTCTATACACGCTCCTATTTGATGTAGGAGGAGAACCGCATCCGCCACTCTCTCCAGATGGAGGCGCAGACGGCGCTTCTCGCGGCTGCCAACACCTCAAAAGCATCCAAGCCCGCCCCACCGTCTCCAACTCCATCCCAGGCGCTGCACGCCGGCAGCACTGATCGCCGCAAGAAGCGTAAGTCCTCTGATGCTCGCAACCGCCAGAGCACCCCCGGCGGTCAGGGTGCGCCTTCCGGCGGCCCCTCTGCACCCTCAGCTGGTGCGGCTCCACCTCAGTGGGCGCCGGCCTACAACCCGTGGCAGGGCGTCGTTCAGGCGTGGCCGCTAAACGCTTGGCGGCCCAGTATCCTCGGATCGCGCCCCGGTGTCAATCCTCCTCAGGCCATGACGGCGCTCCTGGACACAGGTGCCACGGCGCATATGGCTTCCGATCCCGGTATTCTCACAACTCCCTCCACCTCTACTGCTTCTCATCACATTGTTGTCGGCAATGGCCATTTCATTCCTGCTCAGTGCACCGGCCATGCCTCCGTTCCCACCACTTCTTCTCCACTTCAACTTCGCAATATACTGATTGCTCCTCAGTTAGTCAAGAATCTTATTTATGTTCGTTCACTCACTCGTGATAACTCAGTTTCTGTTGAATTTGATCCATGGGGTTTCTCTATCAAGGATCTTCGCACCAGGACGGTTCTGCTCCGCTGTGATTCCTCCGGAGACCTCTACCCCCTTCGCCAGCAACAGAGTGCGACACTGCGTCCATCGACAGCTGTCCTGGCTTCGCACGACAGCCCCCTCTGGCATGCGCGTCTTGGTCATCCAGGCCACGCCGCACTCCAGCGTCTGTCGCGCACCATTGGGTTCTCCTGTTCTAAGTCCAGCAGTCATACTTGCCACGCCTGTCGCCTCGGCAAGCATGTCAGATTGCCCTTTCGCGATTCCACCAATGTTTCTCAATTTCCCTTTCAACTGCTACATTGTGATGTATGGACATCCCCAATAATGAGCAATTCTGGTTTCAAATTCTATCTTGTAATTTTGGATGACTTTTCGCACTACACCTGGACTTTTCCCTTGCGTCATAAATCAGATGTTCTTCCCACTCTCATCTCCTTCCATGCGTTTGTGCGTACCCAATTCCAGCTTCTCATCATGTGCTTCCAAACAGACAATGGCAAAGAGTTTGATAACTCGGCATCCCGCGCGTTCTTTGCCACGCATGGCATTGCTCTCCGTCTCACGTGCCCATACACCTCCCAGCAGAACGAACGCGCGGAACGTGTCCTACGAACACTCAACGACGGCCTCCGATCTCTCCTTTTCCAGGCCTCGATTCCGCCCTCCTTCTGGCCTGATGCCCTTGCGACGTCCACATACTTACTGAATCGCCGGCCATGTCGTCCCCGTGAAAACTCCACCCCTTTTGAGATCCTCTTTGGCGTACCACCGGATTACGAACACCTTCGAGTTTTTGGGTGTCTGTGCTACCCAAACACAGCCGCCATAGCTCCGCACAAGCTAGCGCCGCGTTCGGCCCGTTGCATCTTTCTCGGCTATCCGTTAGATCAACGGGGATACAAGTGCTACAATCCGGTTACTAAACGTGTGCTAATTTCACGTCACGTCTATTTAGACGAGACATGTTTCCCCTTTGCGCAGGTCAACACTTCGTCACCACCTGCTACGCGACCGTGCCCCCCGTGCATGCCTGACGTGATCCAGATTCCCACCGAACCACGCCAACCTCGATGCCGCGCACAGGTGCCTGCCACCGCCGCCCCAGCAGCGGGGTCTCCCCCACCTGACCCTCCGTCGCCTCCTGCTCCGGACATCACTGCTGCGACGCCGGTGGCCTCAGCCGCGGACCCGACGTTGTCGCCTGCGGCCCCGGGAACCATGGCGTCATCACCACCAGCACCCGGCTCTTCACTGGTACCCAGGGTGTCACCTTCGGAGATTCCAGCGCCGCACCGTCGACATCCCATGGTCACGCGTGCACGGGATGGCATTCGCCTGCCGAACCCCAAGTACGCACATGTGGCCACGACCTCTATGCCCGCGCCGCCGCCGCCGTCTGTTCGTGCTGCCCTTCGAGACCCGGCGTGGCATGCGGCAATGCAAGAAGAATTCGACGCCCTGCAGGCCAATGGGACATGGACACTCGTTCCACGGCCACCGCATGTCAATGTCATCACCGGCAAGTGGCTCTTCAAGAACAAGCTCAACCCAGATGGTATGCTCGAGCGACGCAAAGCACGGTGGGTTGTCCGCGGGTTCTCTCAACGACCCGGCGTCGACTTCCATCAAACCTTCTCGCCGGTGGTCAAGCCAGCCACTATTCGCACGGTGTTGCATCTTGCGGCGACTCGACGCTGGCCTGTTCATCAACTCGATGTCAAGAATGCATTCCTGCACGGTGATCTGGCGGAATGCGTTTACTGCCACCAGCCTGCTGGTTTCGTCGACTCCAACCGCCCCGACCATGTCTGTCTGCTCGTCAAGTCTCTTTATGGACTCAAGCAGGCGCCGCGGGCGTGGTTCCAGCGTCTCGGCAACCATCTTCATGGCATGGGCTTTACCGCGACAGGCTCCGACAGCTCCTTGTTCGTCTACAAGCAAGGCATGCACACGGCATATCTACTTGTTTATGTTGATGATATCTTACTCACGGCGTCGACCACATCTTTCCTGCGACACGTCGTCGACCAGCTGCGTACAGCCTTTGCCATCAAGGATCTTGGCGCACTTCACTTCTTCCTCGGCGTCCAGGTTCGTCGTGATGATGCTGGTTTCTTCCTTACTCAAGCACAGTACACCGAAGATATACTGGAGCGCGCAGGAATGGCAAATTGCAAACCTGCGCCAACTCCTGTGGAAGCCAAACCGAAGTTGTCTGCATCTGATGGCGAGCCCGCGACAGACAGCACATTCTACCGCAGCATCACAGGCGCTCTCCAGTACCTCACCCTCACGCGTCCGGATATCGCCTATGCTGTGAACCAGGCGTGCCTTCATATGCATGCTCCACGGGATACTCACTGGAATCTCGTCAAGCGTATTCTCAGATATCTCCGCGGATCAGTCAACCACGGCATCCTGATTTCGGCAACTCCATCGACAGAACTGACGGCGTACTCTGACGCGGACTGGGCTGGTTGCCCGGATACTCGGCGCTCCACGTCGGGGTACTGCGTGTTCCTCGGTGACTCTCTGGTATCTTGGTCCTCAAAGCGCCAGACAACGGTCTCTCGTTCTAGCGCCGAGGCGGAGTATCGAGCGGTGGCCAATTCTGCTGCGGAGTGCTACTGGCTTCGGAACTTACTTCGGGAGCTTCATGTCATCATCGACAAGGCAACAGTGATCTACTGCGATAACGTTTTAGCGGTGTACTTGTCTGAAAATCCAGTACATCATCGGCGGACGAAGCATGTAGAGCTTGACATACACTTTGTCAGGGAGAAAGTGGCTCTTGGGCAATTCAAGGTGCTGCACATTCCTACTCGCCAGCAGTTTGCAGATATAATGACCAAGGGCCTACCAGCGCCATTGTTCAACGAGTTCAGGGACAGTTTGTGCATCCGGTCTCCCGATGCTTCAACTGAAGGGGGGTGTCAGCGACCTACTCTCCATCGGTCCGATAGTTAGGGATAGGATCAATATATTCAGTTAGTTGGTTAGCTCCTCCCTAGTCTTCAGCTGATCCGATCCTTTAGGCGTCCGTTGGACTTGATGGACTGGCAGTGCTCCGGCACCTTGTATATGTACCTTGCCTCTGTGAATGAAGAACTTGAGCATTCTCCTCTCTTACAAAAGCAGCAGATGCAGTATTGAACACGAAGTCTGTCAGTGCCACACCAGACCCTAGACTGGAGACTGGTGAGGTTTCCCCTCGCGTCCATACCATGCATGTTTCGACGTGTATTTAGCTCCCTGATTGCGATTGCAACGGGAGATGCATGCATTTGCTGCTTTCAACATTTCAGGGCTTCTCTGCTTCATCGGCAGGGCCGTGCTGAGGCGCGTGCGAGCAGTGCAAAAGAACATGGCCCCCAATTTCCAGGGGCCCCAGATTCTGATGGAATACGTATCTGGACTAGACTGGAGAAAGAGAGAGAAAGAAAGGCAGGCTCACAAGGCCTGGACTGGAGGCTCACAAGCTCCCCGCAAAGCAGAGCAGAAAGAGAAGGACGACGACAATACGTACAGGATTCACACTTGGACAGTCGCAGGACGATCGGATGGATTATACATGTCGTTCCGCTTGCTAGTGACTTGCATTAGGTAATAAAAGATTCAGGTCAAGCCAACCGCAACCAGTGCTTCTTTCTTTGCTGTTTGCCTGTTTGCTTAGAGTTTTGCTGGCCTTTTGTCAGAAGACTCAGAACAAACAGAGCAGAGCACAAATTGGTTGGCTCTGTCTCTGCGTACACACCTCTTTTTTACTGGTACTCTAGTAGTAGTTCTTTCAGGAGTTGGAAATTTTCATGTCGTTGGCATTGCGGATCAAACTTTGAGTGTGTGTACATATATATATATATATATGTGTGTATATAACTGTACATATACGTACGCACATACACACATATATAGGCATTGAAGTATATTATAACTAGCATATAACTTTCGTGATGGATTATTAGCACTGAACGTAGACAGGCATCAGTCAGAAGTGCAGGAGCAGGACCAGTACGCCTGGAGTCAGCGACAACTCCTAGGTAATTTAATCTTTTCCTTCAATTTGAATCCTTTTTTTTCTAATTTGAATTATTTTTTCGAGGACATTGAAGAATTCTACTGTCCATATCATTATATGAACTATAATTATCCTTCATATGATCCTTATAAAAAAACTATCTTTCGTATGATAGAGGATTTAACTTAGCTTCAGAAGTGCTATGGATTGATAATTATAAGAGAATATGTACGATTCTTAATATTTACTATGTACGTAAGATATGTATGTAGAATTGATAATTACTATAATCCTATTTATAAAAAAAGGCTTCATTTTGTAGTTTGGTACAGGGCCCAAAATTTTGCCGGGCACGGCCCTGTTCATCGGATTTGGATCCAAAAGAAAATGGGCGACATGCATTTGCATTCTGAATGAATGAATCACTGAATCGACTACAGAGACTTTTACAGAACAGAACGAGGTGCCAAATTAAGCAATGTTTTACTGCTTCCACCTGGACAGTTCAAAGAAAGCTCTGTAAGGATTAGACTTCAGAGCCTTGGACTTTAGAGCCGATGTGAACAGTTTTGAAGGCTTCCTGGGTCCAGAGAACCACCTTGATGTCTTCGTTCGGCTTTGACATGGTCGATAGTCGTAGTTGAGAGTCAATGGGTAGTCGTCAGTGCATACTCGGAGGAGTACTGTGGGCGTTATACTCAGATGAGTACTGCTTATGTCATACTCGGAAGAGTACTATGGACGTCATACTCAGAGAAATACAGTAGATGCCATACGTGTATGAGTATTGAAGCACCCGGAGGACTCGAAGCCTATGTGTGGTCGTAATGCCGTGGTCATAGCGACTATGTGTGTGGTCGATTACGACCAGCGTCGTAGTGTCTGTGTACGTGGTCGGTTACGACCACGTTATGTGTGGTCGTAACGACCAGAATAGTAGTCGTTGGCGTCGCAGTCGTAGCACCTGCATATTCATGGTCGAAGTTCCAGTATAGAGTGCTTGTTCATGGTCGTAGCACCTGCATGTTCATGGTCGAAGTTCCTCATTTACATAATTGTCGTATAGAGTGCTTGTTCTATCATACTTCACTAATGTGATGCTTGTAAATATATATGTGTATCACTTTCTTTTAATTAATCGATTTGTTTTATGTGTTAAATATAAATATTGTTATTTGTGTAAAATTTAAAATTCTGTTGTAACACAAAGACATCCTACTAGAATCCAATAATGTTTACTTTTTCTCGGCCCTACGCTTCGCTTGGAGCAAATCGGACGTGAAAGACACATTTTATTTCATTCGCATCTGTATGCGCGGCTGTTCTACCTAGCGTTGATATCGATCGATCCTTTAGAATTGGTGGGAATTGAATTGGGATCGAACAAGCTCCGGTTGGTCTGCGCGTACGGCTGCACATTATTGCAGCAGTGGTGTCTTTTGCAACAAAGATTCGACCAAGCATGAGCCACGCGTCTGTTCGTTGATGCCAACTTTGGGATGGGATGATTTGAGTGATCGACATTTTGGCATTATGTAAATATTCCTGACCAGGTTCTAAGTGATCTACACTTTGGCATTTTGTAAATATCCCTCACCGCCTGCTTAATTCGACTTAAACTTCTGACTCATTTTTACTGTTCTTAACTTTTTTTTTGCCTTTTTCTAACTTTTTGCTTTTTTTAGAGCTTTTTTTCGGTTCTTTTTCCCATATTCATTTGCATTATCTATGATGGGCCAATATGTTTTTACTATTTTTAATTTTTTAAAATTTAGTTACATCAAATAAGTTACCATCAGCTATAGTATAATTTAAGTCAGTTACAGTGTAATTTCAGCCATAAACCGGTTTATTTCAACCCGAGCGGCACTTAAATTTCAATTTCCTGGCTTGGTTTTTTGGAGGTAATTAATCCGCCAAATCCATCCTATCTAAGGAACAAAAAGGGGCTGATGCACTGTTCTGATTGATTAAATGGCATGCATTTACTTATGAGCCGTTCATTCGGGAGACAACTATATATTTGAAAGAAGAGCCCCAAGCAGCTAGCTAGCAGTGGAACTGCAACTCTGCAACAGTGGATCGTTATCCTTGCAAAAGAGATATGCATTATACAGTAGACACACAAGTGCCCATGCTGCTTCTTGTTCTTTAGCACGACATGAGCTGGGAATCTGTACAGTTAAAAAGTGATCGGGGCAATATGCAACAGAAAGATCGATGCATAAAGGAAATAAGATCAAAGATTATATGATAAATTACTGTAGGATCGTATGACATAATCAGAGAGAGATGAATGATTGCCTTCATCTTTTGATACCTGAAAAACAAATCTCAAACTAGAAGAAAAGCAATCTAAATTACCGAATGTAGATTTCGACCGTAAGTTGTTCGACTGCTCGCTCGATTACTCGATTGACCTCCTTTGCAAGTTGTCAAAATCTTCTTCCACTCAAAAGCCTCGATCGCTTTGAATGCTTCGTCTGCTTGATCACTTCGACCGCTCGAATGCTTCGTCTTCTCGATCGCTTCAACCGCTCGAACAAAGACAAGCTGAAGGCAACACCATACTCGTAGATTGCAAGATCGTGATGTGATAGCACACTGACGAGAACACAGCAAAGCGATGCTCAGAAAAACTCACCGTACTTTGATTGAGACAATGACACAATGTCGGTGTAGCGCCATGGTTTCTTTGGAAGTGGCTACAAAACAGGCAAATCCTAATTAGCTTCCTAAACTGGGCTTAAGGGCCCATTAAAGGGGGCAGAAATTTTCTTTCGTGTGGATGCCATATCCTCCTCTCACGGATGCTTTCTCTCTCCAAAACCATCTACACCTCTCTCTCTCTTCCTAGGAGGCGCCGAGCGTGTGGCTGGCGGCGGTGGCGCTAGCGATGGCGAATTGCGGCGGCGTGGCGTGAGGTAGCGGCGTGGCACTGAGCGCATGGTGGCGGTGACGGCCAGGGGCACGGGCAGCAGCAGCGGCAGTCAGCCATGGCGTCGCGCCATAGCAGCCGGTCGAGGCGGCTAGCCACACGACTGCATGGCGTGGTGGTCGTGTTAGACGGCAACGCGACACGGGTGGCAGCGACTGACAGCGATGGTGATGATCGACGGCCGGTGACTGTTTTCCACAGTCACATGCTTCGGTCGGTCGGACACGTGACCAAATCACGATTCGCGCGGTGTCATGTGGTTTTGCACCACGGAACGGGTTTCGCATGACCGAATGACATTTCATACGACCAAACGGTGATTTGCACAATGGAGGCTCAGTGAATGCGAATTATTCTAGCTGGTTGCACTTCCGTCTGTTTTTCCACAAGTTTATCTTAGCTTTGATTTGATCCGTCTCTGTTACATCTTGTATGTTCGCACGCAGCCTTTGAGAAAACGTTCGTGCAGTTGTGTATCTTCGATCCCTGTGTAGCAAGTTCACCGAACGTGCTCAAGGTAATTACCTCACGGCCATAACCACTCCATTCCACATCTTTCATGATTACTTGTTACCATTGCCATTGAGTGCAATTATCATATCATTAAAGTTATCTGGCTATTCTCATATCGTTAAAGTTATCTAACTATTCTTATATCACTAAAGTTACTTGGTTATTCTCATACCATTAAAGTTACCTGGCTATTATGCTATCACTAAAGTTACTTAGCTATTTTCATATCACTAAAGTTACCTTCCTATTCTCATATCACTAAAGTTATCTGGCTATTAGCAAATCATTAAAGTTACCTGGCAATAATCATATCATTAAAGTTACCTAGTAATTATCATATCACTAAAGTTACCTGGCTATTATCAAATCACTAAAGTTATCAGGCTATTATCAAATCACTAAAGTTATCTGGCTATTATCATATCACTAAAGTTACCTGGCAATTATGATATCCCTAATGCTTGCCTGGTTATTATATATTATTAATGCTATGATGTTCTAGCTTATCTTGTTTTACATACTTTTATGTTTATTAAGTTACTCAGTTATTAATGTTTAGAGTTCATGCTTAAACTTTTAATGGGGTAGCGGATGATCATGTTGTAGATAGGTTAAAACCACTAGCAATCTTTTAAATATCAAAACTTCTATGTTTAATCTTTCTGATATCATGATGTATTGCTGGTACGATTTCTTATGTGAGTCATGACCGATATATATTAATAAATGTTAATTTGACTTATAATCACTTATCACGTAATAAAACTTACTTGGTTGTCAACCCTTGTATGAACTATGTTATAATACCTCTTTTAGAATAATGCTTATATCATTATCACCATGTTGTCATTTCACATAACCATCTATCAGGATCTAATGCTTCTCCATTTCAAACATTTAGCGAATCCATTCACTTATCATAACCTTATCTTAGCCTTCGCTCACTTCCATTAAATTCACACCATATTACCTGTTAACAATATAATAGTTACCTGGCCTAGGATTACCCACATATAGGAGAGATTTTCACCCACCTGGTAACGTACAGGGGGCCGTACACTTTCGTTACTCAGGATATTTCATCCCATCTGTGGTTATACAGTCTAGGACAAGGTTGTGCCTGACTACTCTCATATAATCGAGTATGTGGGAAGTAATCGCCGGTGTCATTGTCATAACTTGCTAAATAATGATTATCCTTAATTTCACTGTTCCGGTTACCTCTATCCCTGACTTTCATCAGTGTTTTCGGTAACATAGTTTTATTGAATTTGACTTATGTCAATTATTTGCTTGTATTACTTGTCCTTTACTCACCGTGTTGACCGTTATTGGATATTTGCTGAGATTTTTAAATCTTACGCTTGCTCTTTCCATTCTCAGATAAAAGGTCAATGGAGTGATAGCATCATGCATGGGTGGGAGCACTCGAATTTTCAGCACCATGGCTTGCCATTATTTATGTCATTTTATTTATTCTTCATTTGGTTAGAAGTAGGCAGGTCCCTTATTTCAAACATTTATTTCAGGTTCTATTGGTTCTCTAATAAAGTACGTTTTAAGTTTTAATTCCCTCGGGATTTCTTTCGTTGCTTTTGTTATTTATTCTTACTTCGGTGATGATGTTCCATAATAGTATCTCATATTGATATGTGATGTGCTACAGTCGGCGGTGATTTCTTTCTTCGAGAACTGATTTGATATTTTACTTCTATATCATGTTTATAGCTACAAAGCGCCCTTACGGTACTCCTAAAAACTCTAGCACAAAGAGTCTTCCAAAGCCCCGGCTAAACCCTTAGCCTCTCCCCTGCTTTTATATGCTAAAGCCCTAAGCCATGTTCACCTCAAATATGGACATCTCAACCCGTGTCCTTAACAACCTGGACATGCAATCCAATCTCTTCTAAAAATTAAGGAATTCGAAACCTTTCCAAATATGAGTTTTAACCAACCTCTTCACATGAAGAAGCCTCCAGGACCACACCTCCTGTATCTTCATCATGCATTACACATCTTACATGTTGAAGCCTCTGAGAACGCACCTCTCGTATCTTCTCCATGCGTCATTGTCACATGTTGAAGCCTCCGGAACTGCACCTCCTGTATCTTCTCCAGCAACATCCTCATGTGTTGAAACCTCCAGAACTGCACCGCCTGTATCTTCTCCATGAATTACCATCTTTGATCTCCACGTTTTCTAGCGTGAGCCCGACCACCTCGCGTGACATTCTCAACCGTCTAGACCTTAGATTACTCCCTCCTAATCTTGGTTCTCCTCGTTACTGACCATAATCATCTCCACGCCCAACCTAGACATGAAAAGACTAAAGAACATTTTCCACTGCCACAAGTTCTCCACAACTTAACCGAGACATCAGCACACACATATATAACAGACCCTCATCTATCCACATACAAGAACCAAACCAACCACGAACACCAACCAGATCGTCCATGACCACAATTTTCATGCTCTCTAGAAATCCACCTTCTAACCATTCAGCACAACCAGTCCAACTGCCGAACATAGCCAATCAGACTGCTACTCCAACGCTTACTCGAAGCCTACGAGTACCGATCACATACCACAAGTTTCCGACAACCGATCACAACTCCTATGACAACCGTTCGCTGACCACAATGGTAAAAACCACGACTATCGAATACCAAGTCCTTCCAACTACCGACTACCGAGTCCTTCCAACTACCAACTACCATGATCATTTGGCCACCGAGTACTTTCATCTTTCGAGTGCCGAATCCTTCGAGTATTGTTCCTCTAAGCACTATTCACCAATCACCATGCACCAGCCAGTCATATCGCTGGCTTAACACGAGTACTGGAAGTACTGGAAGATGAAAGAATTGAAGCACTCGAATTGACCATAAAGTCTATGATTACCGATCGTGAAACCTACGGCAACCGATCACAAATCCTTTGACTACAGATCACAAGGTCTACAACAATCGATTGAAAAGCCTAAGACAAAGGCAGCAGACCGCAAACTTTACGAGTATTGAGTATCGACCAGTAAAGTCTATGAGTATTGAGTATCGACCGGTAAAGTCTACAATTATCGAGTATCGACCGGTAAAAGTCTACGACTATCGAATATCGACTAGTAAAGTCCACGACTATCGAGTATCAACCAGTAAAGTCTACGACTATCGAGTAGCGACCATGTACTGTAGCTACGACCATCGACCGGCTACTGTAGCATATGACCTATGACCTCCGACTAATTCACTATAGCTAAGACTGGTTCACTATCACTTATGATCGGTTAAATGTTGCTTGCGACCAGTTCACTGTTCAGGGTTGATATCTACGATTACCTGTCGCTATGGTCGAAATACCGTGGTTGATTTACCATGATCGAAACCGGACATGGTTGAAGTATGCCGTGATCAAAATCGGACATGGTCGAAGTCGGACATGATCGAAGTTTGATGTGGTCGAAGTCTGCAGTGATAGAAACCGGACGTGGTCGAAATCTATCGATTCCAATTCTGTAAAAGGGTATCAACTGAAACTTTTTCAAATGTAAATTTCAATACAACTCAAAAGTCAATTATTCATCGTCAATAAATCTATGACCACTACATGATCTAATAATTATCTTTTGCAACTGTGCTCTTGACAGATGCCTAAATGACAGCCGGGAATTGTACAGGACAAGCATGTACATATAGTAACAGTGCTTTTTTGAAGGCCACCTGTATCACTAATCCGTTTTTCTTTCTCGCGCACAGTATGTATATGCACTAGTTGCATTTTATTCATGCATACGTGATACATATGACAGAAATAAATTAACGACATCTGCGTACTCCACATTAATTATTTACTTTATTTGAAATCGCATTAATTATTTACTTGATTAGGATTACATGCTTAGGCCAGTCTCAATGGGGTTTCAAAAGAGTTTCATTCTCATTTAATGCAGTGACACATCAGCAAATTTGCTGAGTTGGCAAGAAATTTATGAGGAGAGAGAGCAACAGAGTTTCATCAGGATGAAACCCATCCGTCCCGGTTACCAACACGATGAAACCCAGTGAAACCCCCACTGAGACCAGGTCGTTTCGTTCTCAGGCGCTCCCGAGGATCTGCTGTGCATTCATATATATGCGAATGTACTCATGAATATTGGATTAATTAATATATTTTATTTGACCATGATTATTTGTCGGCATGAGATATATTGTAGTTACCAAAGTGACTATGTTTAGTTTAGATATATTTTCAAACGGCTACATAGTTTACATGGCACATAGGATCACAACATCATGCATACATTAATTGCTGCAGCTTGTCTATGAAACAGTGAAATGAAACCCCCCAAGAGAGATCCAGTTTCATTTCTCAATCCAAGTCTGCAAAGCTGACATGGCAGTCTTGGAAACTGGGAAATGAAACCCACCACTGAGACTGGCCTTAGGGCACTCCCAATGCTACACCTCAGCCCATGTCTATGGCCATAAATGAGGTGCCACATAGACAAAAAGATGACATGGAATAGGAATAAATGAGGTGAGAGGTGGAAACCATGTCTTGCATGAGACACTAGCTGGACACATAAACCAAGACACAAGACATGAGCAAAAATAGCATTGGGAGTATAGTGGTGTCTATAGCACAATTTCAAATTAAAAAGCAGCCAATAAGATAGAGAGAGAGGTGGAGAGGGATTTATTGTTGGATCCCACTTAGGGCATGTACAATGGTATAAGGGCAGTCCCAGTGCTCCACATAGGATAGTGTCTATGGCATTAATTAGATTGCCATGTAGGAGTTTTAGATGATGTGGCGCTATATTAAATAAGAGAGATAAGAAAAAGAGGAAGAAACTGGGTCTCATGCAAGACCTAGTTTCTATGAGAAAACCAATGCAATAGACACTACCAAATTTTGCATTGGAGAGATGGTGGTATCTTCATGATAGATAGAGAAAAATTATGATTGGTGAAGAGGAGAGAGATTTTGATGCTTAATTAATTGCTTGGGTTATAAATAGACATGGTCCATTGGAGACAATAGTGTCTAAAGTAATGTCTATATGACATGGCATAGATAGAAACTACTTAAGTGGTTTCTGCATTGGGACTGCCCTAAGCTAGTTACTAGCTCTAAGCTAACTTCTCCAATGATATTAACTTTTAGCACATAGCTCATAACATGAATAGTCCCACATGACATCCTCATATAATCTTGGAATGTGTGTATGAGACTAGCTCTTGATCAAGAGCTAGCTTTTCTCTCTCTTCTATTAAAATATGAAATAATATGTTTAGAGTTAGCTCATAAATCACCATTGGACATGCCCTTATAGAAACAATGCATTGGAGAGGTGGTTTCTTAAGTTGTGTCTATCCTAGGTGTCATCACATTAATTAGTATAGATATGTCATGTGGTGTCTAGCATTGGGAGTGCTCTTACTAGTAACAGTAAAGTACCATCAATTCGGTGCACCACTATTAATTTATTCCAGGAGACGATTTTTAGAGCACTTACGTAAGAAGATATTATTAGTGAGTAGCGTGGTGGAGTACTCCTATATATCTCTCTTTTTTTAATTAGATAAGTGCAACAAATTGTATCTTCAACTTTCCTTGTCAGATTATCACGACCTCGATCTCTATGAATATTATATTGGGACGACCTCCCTCCCTCCCTATATATAAGGCCGGTCAAGTATCAGCTTGACACCAGACAAAGTTCAAAGTTCCTCTTCCAAAATGACTTCCTGCAGCCGTAGAACAGCACGCAACATCAAGGTGTCTCTCCCTCTCCTGCTCCTCGTTGTGGCCACTGTAACCACTGTTACTAGTAAGTAATCGTATATATGCATCATGCATGCATGTAGTATTATTTTGGTTTGCACACACACACAGAGATATATGGAGTTCGATCACCTGATGCATGCCTGGTTCCCTTGCTTTTTTGTGGCAGGGTCGGCGTGGGTGGGGGACTACGCGTCGAGCCACGGGTGCGGGGAGACGGTTATGGCGGAGCTGTGCGACCCCGACGAGCCGGCGGCGAACAACGCGTGCCGGGACGCGTGCCACTACAGCGGCTGCAGGGGCGGCCGGTGCGTGTACCTCGGCGTCACGGCCATGGCCCGGGGCTGCCACTGCATGCGCTGACTGAGCATCGATCGGGAGATCGAATTACATGCAAGGCGCGCGAGAAAACTAATCGAGGAGAGGAGAGGAGAGGAGAGACGGGTTTATCTCTATGTGTTCTTTAATAAATAAACTGCGGGTGATTATTTCTGATAAAAAGAAACATTAGCTAATGGAATCTCAACAGGCTACAGTCCAGTGCTGATAGCTAGGTGTGGTCGTGTCCATTCATTTAATTGGCAATATGGAATGGCGTTTATTTGTTTGATGCATGAAACGCGTGATATACAATACATAGGTCAGAAAGGAGAAATGGTAGCAAATCTTAATTATTCATTGGTTGGCACATGGCAAATATAAGAACGGCCGGGAGGAGAACTAAAATGGTAGCAAGTATATATTCGCATCCATTTTGAGGCAGGCAGGAAATGCCATCAATTCATTCATTTGATGCAGGAAGCCGAGAAAAAAGGAGGGGTTGATCATGAAACGTGCATCACGCAGACGAGAGGAGAAAGCTAGCTAGCATGACACAGAAAATACTGGCATCCACTAATTAATTTGCTGCTAAAAATGGCTTCTGCATGTCCATGGCGCATGCGTACGTGTGAGACATGCATGAGAAACGTACGTACGCGCGGCAAGTCGGCAACGGACGATCGGCTGGAATGGAAGAAAACCTGTGTCTTGGTTTGGCTGCAGGAGATATTGGGAATCATCATGTTAATTATGCGTAGTAGAGATCACTGGAGAGATATCAAGCACTGTGGAGTACGCAGTAGTAGCAGTAATAACGATCAATTCTAGCTCGACGAGAAGGGACGGGAAGAAGAAACACCGATCCGTGGGCCCAACACTGTCACTTCACTTGGATGTCCCCGGGATTATATTGTCCACTCGACCGATAGTACTTGCACCTAGCGGTGAAAACGGGCCGGGTATTTCCTGCCCGCCCACCCGCCCGTATTAAAGTTGGTCAAATTTGGGTTGTAAATTCGGGTATCTGAAAACTTATACGGGTATCGGATCCGAATACGGGATTTTTTTTGCGGATACGGTATCGGGTTTGGGAGGTCGGTATCCGACGGATACGGATTATCCGGTATAAAATTCGGATATTACCCGCTTAACTATTCGGGTATTACCCGTATTACTTAGCCAGTCCACAACGCTCCAAGTTGGTTCGGCCAGGCTTCGGGCGACCCGCGAGGCCGCGACCATTCTTTCCTCCTCGGCCGATTCCCCAATCCGACAATCCCCATCTCATTGAGTCATTTCCCTTTGGCCGAGTGCCCGACGCCGACGGCCGACGCGACGGCGCCCTTGCCCCTTGGTCTTCCCCTCCCAGCATCGCCTCCGCCCGTCCGCAGATCCACTGGTCGAGGCGGCGTAAGACAGGCACCGAGCACGGGAGATTCGACCTCGCCGCCGTTGATTCAACCTCGCCGCCACCGGATCTACGCCCGAGTGCGCGACGGCCGACGCGGTGGCGCCCCTGGTCTTCCCCTCCGTGGACGTCCTCAGGCCGCCATCCCAGCACCGCCTCCGCCCGTCCGCAGATCCACTCGGCGATTCGACCTCACCGCCGTCGATTCGATCTCGCCGCCACCGGATCTACGCCGCCAAGTCGAGGTACGCCAGATCTGCCTAGAGCCCTAGAGGGGATTTGCTTAGCACTTTGCTTGAGGGGATTTGCCAAGTCGAGGTAAGTATGGATCCTACCGTGGAATGGTTGGATGGTTTGGGGGATTTAAGAACTAGACTTGCATGCTCGATTGCTGGTGCTGTAGGGTGAATGGGTGATGCGTTACTGATGGAAATGAGCGAGCTCCAGGCCAGGCGCTTAGTTCTCTAGATTTTGATCGGTAGTCTGCTTAGTAGTATGGTGCCGTGCGGATTATCTTGCTAATTGCAATGAAGATGGGAGTTTCCAAAGCAAAGCAGTTAGTGTTTATCGATAGGATAATAGGACATATATTCTTTTATTTCCAAGACCAATTTATGACGACGGCTGCAATCTGGGTGTTGTAATCCCTCCTAAGAGAGTGTGGACTGGAGGAGACTGTCCAAACTCCAAAGTATGCGTGGCTAAGGATGATCAATTTGGTGTGCAGAGAGCAGAGTAATAGCTTGTGTTTTTAATGTATGCATTGTTTTTTTCTGGATCTATTTAGACAAATGCCATTCTTTGCCCCTGAGTAAAAGATTACCTTGTAACAAGGAAGTGAGTTGAATGCTTGAAATATTTGGAAACTTTTGTTCAGTTGGTCAAAAGATTGGACTGGAGATTAATAGACATGCTAAAAATAGTTACTTTGTACATACTGTTGACTGTAGATCTTCTGAATGTGGTTGACTAATTTTAGATCTGATGCTTATTGATGGTTGGAGTCTTTTGCATTCATTAATCCATTCTTCTATCAGCAATAATGAATTACACTTGTTACACATCGTATCACATTTTCGCTATGTATTGTACCTGATACATGTTACATGTTCAATTTACATGTTACATGTTCGATTGTAGGATAAACAAACTTATGAATTATGATGGGTAGTAATCATGCAAATGTGAGTGCCTGTGCTAGCACAGGGGCATCTCCGGCTGGTACCTTAGTAGTTGGTACAGATCACTCGGCGTTGGCACCAAAATCGTCAGCACCGAATGCATTAGTACCACATGAGACAACCACAGCCACTGTCGTTATTCCTGATGAAGACGATGGGGCATTCACAGGAGATGTTGAACCTGCAGCTATACGATGTTGTAAAAGAAAAGGTTGTGAGCAAGCCATACGATGTTAGTGGTAGTAAAAGAAAAATGTAGATTCAATAATTCTTGGTGATACTACATTGTATCCTCAAGTAGATAAATGACACTGCGTTCTTGCAGAATGATCATGATCCGTCAAAGTTAGTGTTCAAATATTGTATTAATCTGAATGTTCTGTTGTTTTCAGGATGGGGCAGCGAACAGTGATTGAGGGTGAAAGCAACTGATGCTTGGCCAGGCCTTTTTTGCGAGGACTAATATGGTGACATGTCATCAATAGTCATATAAATGTATCTTTTGCCTTACTGTACCTCTGATCTGAATGTGAGGTTACGACTCATGAGGCTGATATTCTTAGTGTTAAAACTACTAATGAGTAATGATGTATGTCCAGTGATGCTACGACTTTAGTACCGATGTATTGTTGCATTATGGATGTATGGAATGGTTGCATTGCTATTGTCTATGTGGTATAAAATGGTTGTTGCATCGACTTGATATCCGAATAAATATTCGTAACCGTTAGTGTCCGTATCCGTCTTGGTACGTATTTGTTCCATATTTGTGCCCGACATTATCCGTGTTTGTATTCGTATTCGATACTATCTGTATTCGACCCGAATCCGATTAGAAAATGTGGGTTAGGATATGGGAAAGGTGAGATCCGACCGTATCCGACCCGATTTCACCCCTACTTGCACCAGCACCTCATGAGTTACGTGGCCACTCCATCCCTGTTATTTTTAGCTGTGGGTTGTGATTTTTAGATTATTTATATGAGAGATTAAAGAGTAACAAAAACTCACATGCGGTTTTTGCCGATATAAATGAAGTCAGTAAAGTATGTACTACAATTAACCAGTAGACCCTATCTTGAAAAAATACTCCGTTTAAAAGCTAGTTACTGTAGAAAAGCTGAAAAACAGCTTTTAGAAGCTGAAAAGAATAGGGTCTATTTGGCAACGGCTGCGGCTTATGGCTTTTGGCTGAAATTTTTGAATTTTGGCTGTTTACAGTACAGATTACGGAGAGAGAGATACTCACTTGCGATTTTGGCTGGTATAGATGTTAGGCTTTTAACGTGTACATCGTTTAACTTGTAGACCCCGTCTTGAGAAAATACTCTATTTGAAAGTTAGGTACTGTAGCAAAAACCAAAAGCCGTCAGCTTCGGAGGAAAAGAACATGCCCACATGTCTTTTATATATAGAAAGATATGTTATAAAGAATCATAGATAAATTTTAAAAAAAATCTAGGACTCCTATTTTTACTTACATTAGAATTTATATTCTAAATTGAAGAAAGGCTCGGAGGAACTATACAAACCATAAAGGGTGGCAATGAAAAGCAATTAAGCAATCAATTCTACTCATCCAAAGGTTAGGAGGGACTATATAAACTATAGAGGATGACAATGAAAAGCAATTAATCCTACTCATCCAACTGAGAGGTGTATGAGAGGATTAGAGATTAGGATATAGGGCAAGGATCCTAGAGTAAGATTTGAGAGGATTGTGAATAAGCAATAATTTATTGTACTCTTTTGAGGTTTTATTTAAAGAATTTGCGGTTTGCTTCGTCAAATCTTTTTTCTCTCATCGTGGTTGTTTCAACATCATTATTTTGCTTCTCTCTATAAGATTCATTTTCGTCATTCTTGATACCCTGGACGCTCGTGTTGTATCTCGATCATAAATTCTAATCTGATCCGAGGATGACTACGCATGAGAAAGGTATCAGAGTGTAACAAGTGTTATTAGAGTCAAGGCCGAATTAATCTGATTTGTAAGAAGGTCGGTAAAGCGTCAGGTGGCACAAAATCAATATCGATGTTAACGATATAGAATCAAGTAGAGAAATTTGAGGCGAAAGAAATTTCAGCGTGTGGTAATGTGTGATACATGATGGCCTTATCTAGCAAGTGTTAATCAATGCTTTTGAAGGGGACAAACCGAAAAGGTCGTTTGATGAAGATTGAAAGTTGATGGAGCGAAAGGCTGTTGGTACAATCTATCTATGTCTTAGTAAAGTTCTCGGTGATTAAGGAGAATTTACCAAAAAAAAAAGAGATGGCTTAGAAGAATTGTATATGGCAAAGTCACTAACAAACCGATGGATGCTAAAATAACAATTGTACAGGTTGCGCATGGAGGAAGGTACATGGTTCGTTGACCATCTCAATGTCTTCAACAAGCTTATCACATAGTTAATTAGTGTAGATAAGAAAATTAAGGAGAATGGTAAGATCGTCATACTAGCATCATCTCTACCACCATCATGGGAGCAATTTGTGATAAATATTCTTGTCAAAAAAACACTCTCAGCTTCAATGACACAGTTGCATATTTATTGGAGATGGCGTTCTTGAAAAAGACATCGGAATCTTCATCTTCGAGTGATCAAGTATTAACTACAGCAGGTATTGTAATAAAAAACAAAAGTCACGAAAAAAAGAAGGACAAGAAGAAGGGCACATATATATATACTATCTATGTGATGGGAAAGGTCACATGATAAAGAATGTCCGAGTTCGAAACAATGAAGGGTGCATGCTCAGCGGCAGTAGCAAAGTATGATTCGAACATACTAGCCATCAGTCAATCAGGTACTTCTTATGGATGGATATTGGATTCAGGTTGTTACTTCCATATATGTTTGGCAAGGGAGACGTTTGAATAAGGATCCCTACGCTGAACACATAGAACTGTTCATTTAGCGGATTGCAAAGAATATACGATTAGTGAGGTGGGAACAGTTACATTGAAGATGTATGATATAACATATTGCACATTGGCGGGAGTTCGATATGTTTCCGGCTTAAAGAAGAAACTAATATCTGTGAGGTGGCTTGAATTTGAAGGTTGTGAGGTATCATTTCGAGGTGGAGTCATGCGAGTTACTTTTAAATGGCCAGTAATCATGAAAAATATATGGGATAACAGAGAATACCGATTGATGGGTACAACTAAAGAAAGATAAACCAATGTGAGGTTTGATAAAAATCCTAACTAAGAGAAGAAAATTGTGTCATCTACAGTGGATGCTTAGATCTCATATGCAATTATGTACGAAACTACAAAGACGATTGCAAAATTTAGCAGATGCAAAGACGAAGGTGTGAGCTGTTTGAGGAAGGAAGACGTGGTAGGACCAACCATAAGTACCGACGAGCAGGTGGAGCTCAGAGGTGGTACAAACCTATGGCATAGAAGGTTATAGAAACAGGAGGTATGGTTAACCAAACTACACAACGAAAGAGCTCTCAAGTGGAGGATCTGAGTAGGCTAGCCCTGACACTAACACGCACATTGCAGTGATGTGTATGAGCCCTTTTGGTGGGGGGCACTCCCAAAGATGGGAGGAAAAATAAAAAATTGGAGAAAAAAAAGGAGGTGGAGTTAATTTGAAACGAGTTCTTGAAGGAGCACAATGAGTTCAATGGATAAGAGTTAATATGGAGATTATTGAGTTAGGATGACTCGTATATAGTTTTTAGGATTTGAAAATATGTACTATAAAAAGCTCTAGATGAATTCTACTATGATTAGGACTCATATTCCTATTTGGATTAGAATTCCTACTTTAAATTGAAAAATGCTATGAGGGACTATATAAACCATGGAGGTGACCATGGAAAGCAATCAAGCCCACTCATCCAAGGTAGAGGCGTATGAGAATATTAGAGACTAGGATCTTTTTTAGCACTAGATTCTTGTATAAGGCAAGAATTTGATGGTCCTAAAATATTTGAAATGATTGTGAACGATAATTCCTTGTACTCTTTTGAGATTGTGCTTAAAGAATTTGCAGTTGGTTTTATCAAATCTTTTCTTTCTCATAGTGGTTCCTTCAACGTCGTTATTTTAGTTCTCTCTATGATATTTATTTTCATGATTTTTATACTACGTAAGCTCATGCCGTATCACAAACTCTCTGATTGGAGGAGCCGTTGTGCATAAGAAAGATTATCAGTGTAACAGCACCCAATGCAAGGGTGCGTTTGGTAATGGTGTAACACCCCCATTTCTGGGAGTATTATGAAATCCTCGCAGCTGCCCAGGACTATTCAACTGCGAGTACATCCAACGAGTGTATAACGTTGCCAACACAAGCTTAAGAGCAAAAGCGAACTTTATTACAATATAAAGGCATTAAAGCCAAGTATCACAGTAGGGTCAACTGCCCTTAGTTACATTACAACAAAAACTACCACAGGCACGCCTGAGCGGAGAACGACCCTAATTCCACGCTTCATCAACCTCGTACAGAATCATCTCTTCGTCTTCTCCCGCATCCTCAAAATTTATTGTTTCTGTTTATGTTTTTAGCAAGCATGAGTACTACCACTTGTACTCAACAAGTCACACGGAGCTTAATAATAATTTCATGCATGGTATATCAAGTAAAGGGGAAACAGGTCTATTATTTTATGTGGATGCAGTTTTGGTTGGGAATCATTTGAAAACCTTTAAAATGTACTTCTTTAATGTAAATGGGGTTTTCAAACTTGATTATCAATATTCAACATTTCCAAATCATTATCAAATCTACTTATGCCTCATTACTGGATTCACCCATTAAACACAGCTTCATTTACCGGAAGCACGGCGTATTCGAATACCATTTGTCATGACTTTGCAAAGCTGCCCTGCTTTACCCACAAGATCCCTTAACTCCCGCTAAAGAGTCAAGACAACAAGGACGTTCATTGCTCAATTCTTTATGTAGACTCCGCCCAGTAGGTGTTTAATCTCGACAAGCTCGGATGACCCCACGGATCTCGTCCAACTCGTCGCAGTCCTACAGTTGTATGGTTAACCACCTCCCATACGGACTCACCCTCTGTCTCCCCCTTTCCAGTTGTAGAGGTTCAATTGAAGTTGAGCAGCTACTAAGCCAGGTTTGACGAAGTCAAGTTTGACTAAGTCAACGCTTGTGGTTGGGCGATTACTATGTCCTTGACTCAGCATAAGGGTCTAGTCCTTATATTTTAACTGAGGCATCAACCACGCACAAACCCAAATTCAGTACGCATTGTACTGCCACCAATCCACAACCAGCCTCCACTCTAGGATGAGGTCTTCGGATCCATCTCTGCGATCCTCACTTGTCCTAGATCCAACTTTTCCAAAACCTAGACCAACATCATAAACCTTAATAGTAGAAAGATGTGATGTGTCCCTAACTACAATGATAGTATTACTCTTACATTCTATGTAACTAGGTTTGTCAAGGTGAATATGACCATCAAGTTAAACTGGGCTTTTCAGGTGGTAGGACATAACTAGTATCATGTCATTCTAAGCATTTAGTGTATATAAAATAACAGTGCGCAAATAACATAATGAAAATACTGATAAATAAATAAGTAGCAAAAATGTAGGTTCAACATGATCAAGGTATGTGTGACTTGCCTTGTAGGTCTACTATTTCAATTAGTTCGTATTCTTCGGAGGGCCGGGTCTGGACTTGAGCTTTTCCCTCCTGCTCTTGTGAAATCTCGACTTCGGAAACTAACACAAAACAAGCAAAATAAATTAATCCCATGCTCGAAGGATTGAGCGAGGAATAAAGAAAATAAAAGAATAAAGAAAATCCGAGAAACTCCAATAAAATGGGCTTTTGGGTTTATAGGAGGGCTATATGGGGAAATGGGCCTTGGATTTGGGTTGGCGGGCTCGAAACGAATCCGGGGAGTATAAATATGTATTTTTGGACTTCGGGTCAAGTACTGTTCATCCGGTCCGGTTCGGGTACTATTCATCGGGCTCGAACCCGACGCGGCTAGCGGGCTCGGTCGGACCACGTCGCCTCGGCGCGGTCGGCTGGAACGGGCGTGGGCGAATGGCGCGGTCGGGCGCGCATGGCGCGAGCGAGCGGGTTGGGTCGAGACGCGTCGCGCCAGACTCGGTCGGGCGGAACGGGCGCGGCTGGCTGGGCTCAACCGCGTCGCGGGGCGGCTCGGGTCGGGTGAACAATACCGACCGGTACTGTTCTTCTTCTCCAACCGCCGGGCGCGCGCACGCAGGGAACAGAGGAATAAGCGGCGGCGGCGCTACAGAGTTTTGCGACGCAAACCGATGGCACGGGCGGGTTCGTTGGGATGTGGGGAGTCCGTTTTGGGTGGTGGCGGGGTCAATGGGCTCGGCAGTCGCCACCGGCGAGGTCATCCTTGCCACGGCAAGATTTGAAATTGTGGGTGATTGGAAGCTTTCTAGGGCAATCGGGCTGGTCTTAGGGCATAAGTGGGGTCTAGGGAGGCTTGGAGGGGAGTTGGCCGAAGCTCGGGAGGTCCGGGTTGGCCTGGCCACGGCGGCGGGTTTTGGCCGTGAAGTTGTGATCGGCGCCGGGGAAGATGGGGGTTCGGGAGGCTAGGGCAGGGCTTTGGGGAGGCTTCAGGGGGCTCGGGGATGCTACGAGAGAAGGGAATTGGAGAGTGGTTGGCCGGAGATGGGACATTGCGCTAGGGCACGGATTTGGGGATTTTCGGGATTACCGGAGTTGGGAGGGAAGGGGGACGCTCGGGGGTGGCTGGTGAGCTTCAGGGGCGCTGGTGGGTCTCAGTAGAGAGTTTGGCCGGGCTTAAATAAGCGGGAGAGGCGGTTGGCACCGAGGAGGGCGGCGGGGAAATATCCCGGTGGCGATGAGCTGGAGCTCGGGAAGCCTCGGACGGCTTGGGCGTCACTCCACGGCATTCCAGGGCTCAGAGGTCGGCAGTGTACGGGGCGGCTGCGGCTGTGAGAGGAAGGGGCGAGAAAACGGTAGAGGCGGGCAGCGGCGGAGGCGAAACAGGGCACGGGAGTGGCGGGAGCGCTCGGCGGCGCCTGACACCGGTGCTGGCGCAATTAAGGAGGGGGTACGGCAGCTGACAGGCGGACAGAGGCTGGCGAAGGCGCGAGAAGGAGTGGCGGCAACAAAAATCAGAGGCGGCGTGAGATTTTTGTCGGACAGCACAGTGCCGCGAGAAAAATCCCCGTTTCCACCGTGATCACGCCGTGATGAGGAGGGTTAAGGGGCTGGGATGCTTTGAGATTAGTGTGGAATAGATTGGGGAGGCTAGAGAAACTCAAATCCAAAGCAAACTCAAATCCAATTTGATTTTTGCAAATTTTTGGTTTGTTTCAAATGGCTACTCCTCTGATCCGATCCGCCGCATGCAGTAGCAGTGCAAGATACACGAAACATGCGGTAGTGGTGCTGGAGGTAGCAGTGGTGCAGTAGTGATCCGCCGCCGATTTGGATTTCCGGGCACTCGCGCGGCGCGGAGTTGTGCGTTAGAAGCGGATCGGCCTTGGCGCCGGAGAGGGATGAGCCGCGCGACCGTACGCTTCGTCCTCGTGGGCGGTGGATCCGGCAGTTCGCGCCGGCGCACGGCAGTCAGCTAGGCAATCGACGAGCTGGTCCGCGTGGAATCTGGCCTCTCTTCCTCGTTATTTGGGCTGGACTGGAGGCCCACCGAGGCAGCCCTCTCACCTCACTAAATACCATGCAGCTCGCTCCTCTGTCGGAATCACTGCAGCTTGCACAAGACATAGCAAATTCTGCTTCGCCAACTTGAAGCTAAAGTGCCGACTTCTCTTAAACAACGCTTGAATTATGTCACATGCGTGCTGTACTACATGATTACGGTCCACAAACAAGTGCCAGCTGCATGCCTAGCTGGAGACTTTCAGCAGTGAAATTTTGCAGTCTCATGTCTATAGGCACGCACTGTGCATACGTTCTAGAACCTACAGCATCAACGAACTTTGCAGTGCCGCGTAAAGGCGATCACTGTGGCTTAGGCTTAGCCAGCGTGCCACGTCGATCCTGGAGGCTGCACGGTTTTAATGGCCGCTTGCGATTGCAGGTAGGCAGGCTAGCTTCGCCGGCCGGTTAGGTACATTCAGATCCTGCATGCATATCTTGCACATAAAGCATTGGAGGAGGAGTGGTGGTAATTCTGGCTGCCCCTTCGCCCTTTCCTAGCTTTCTGATCTGCTCTGCGCTCTCGTACTTGCTCTGATCAAACTGTCTTTGCTGCGCTTCTCCTTCTCGATCTCTCTATGATTAGTTACTCGATCCAGCGTTTGCATGCGTCGGTGTAAGCTAGGCTCGCTCGCCCATCTTTCTGCTCATCAGCTACGTACGTACCGATAAATGCATATGCTGCATCCACGATCCAGCTCCCAAGGCCCACACAGGCTAGCTCGTATGTATGTATGCATGCATGCGTGCGGCTAGTGCAGTGCGTTTTGCCACCAACCGGTGGCCACTGGGCTACCGGATCACGACATGCATTAACGTGCCGTAGGAAGACGGGAAAGTTTCATCGTTGCAAAAACTGAACTCATATCTCA
The DNA here is from genome assembly GCA_017311315.1 of Dendrocalamus latiflorus. NCBI lineage: Eukaryota > Viridiplantae > Streptophyta > Magnoliopsida > Poales > Poaceae > Dendrocalamus > Dendrocalamus latiflorus. Next base: position 56,593,439 of record CM029651.1, read on the forward strand.
GCTATAAAAGCAATTGCAGCAAGCTGTCCTCTTTTGTTGGGAAGGAAGCAGGCTGTCCTTGCCTGTCTTCTAGTGTTGCGACTCCAATGTTCAGCTAAATATCACCCCCACTACTCATGTACTAATTACCGTACGACGACGACGACGACGAATAGCCGTCGTACTTTATAGCTCGAATACCTGTTGTACCAGCTATAGCAACTACTACAACTACTTAATTACGACTGGGAGACAGTGAGTAGTAGCGTATACTTATACATCAGTAATAGCGGCGCTTTCTCCAAGCGAAGATAATGCAGTTGGAACGAACTTTGCAGCAAGGGAGACCGATCGATCGATCGATAGATGTGGGCGAGCCACAGCGAAAAAGCTTCTTTATTCACCTTTATTTTTTGGGCTGCAGAAGGATAGCTGCATGCCTTTACATCATCAGGCATTCAAAGCCGTATATGTATATCCACCTAGCACAATATATACAGTGTTGTGTTTGTGTGTGGGAGGCTGGGAGCTACCTAGCATTTGATCCAATCAGGCCGTCAGTGTTAATCCTTCCTGGCATGCGTTAGTCCTGTATATCATATCATCCAACCTCCTGCACCTGCAAGCAGTGCCAGTGATGCAGCCAGACTGTTCTTTTTTGCCAGCTCTAGAACATGCATGATCCTGTTCTAAAATGAAAGATTGTAGAACATATGGAGAATGTTCGTGGTTCATTTGTGTAACAATTAGTAACCATGTTAAGTTAAAATTTGAATTTGAAAAAGTTTACAAGTTTTCATATTTCCTGTCAGACTAGTACGGGTTGACCGGCCGGAGATGGTGGTCTAACCTCAAGTCCGGTGTGACCGGATTTTAGGGATGGTCGCACCGCCAGTGTGGTGCGATTGGTTTTTAGTTGGTGGTTGGCTTTTTTAGAAAGGTGATTGCTTGAGTGCGCGAGAGAAAATATGAGCAGTCCGGCTGGCCAATGGGTGGCGGTACAACCGGGATTGGTCTAGCGGTCAGACCGGCATGGTTACCACGGTCTGACCGGCTCCTCTGTTACTGGGGTTTGACCAAATTAACTAGCGTGGTTCGATCGGCCGCTCAATGGCGGTCAGATCAGTTTTGTTTGAAAATGTCTGAGAGGTTTTGGGTGTATGTGGGAAATGGTCATGATTTGGGTTTTTTGGGGTCATAGGCCATTGCACTCATGGTGCATAAAATATGTTGGACTAATGTAGATCAAGTTATGAAGAACTTATGCTTAGAAATGATTTCTTGATCTTTGATGTGTAGAAAGCTTAAAGGCAACCATGGTTGACGACGTGGAACAAGACTAGACTCAGCGATGAGTTGAGGTACGGTCAAGAAAATCAGGTGGATGGTTGAGCTTAAGCAAGGCAAAGGGAAAGACAAGATGTTTAAGGAAAAGTTCGAGCACCGGTTCATCAAATGATGTGGTCGGTGCAAGTACGGTGTGGTCGAGGGATACCGACATAGAGAGACTTGCCAATGCATGAGCCATTGATAAACCGACACATTGCAGGCATGAGGATTGCTTGCAAACGATGAGATGACCATGGACTAAGTTCGGAGGAGAGGTGAGATCCACTGCCAAAGCAATGGTGTTTTGGCGAGAAAGCCAAAATACCCGAGACAATGATGGGACCAAAACCGCGGTGCTTGGAGATCATTGAGAGAGCAGTTTAGGTCAAAGAGACGCCGAGATGGCCAAGAGGATGGGAAGCTTGTTCCTTAGAAGATTTGAGTTTATGCGCTTTGAGAAGAGTGCATAAGTCATGTGTGAAAATACAACCCAGTGTATGTGGGGTTAACAAGTTTTCTCTATTGTGCTAATGGATAGTATCTACTATGGTTAAATGTGGGTCCATCTATATGAGTAGGAGGAGTCAGAGGCATGAACCAACTAACCATCCACTCATTAAGATTTGTGAGAAAGACTTTCTTATTGTAGAAGCTTTGGGTGAGTGCTCTTGTGAGTGCTACGTCCTCCATAGTAGAGTAGCTGTAAAATCTTTATCTATAAGTTACAATAGATCGATATTGTTCATCCTACATGGTGTATTCTTACTCTTTTTGATTTTGCACTTGTGTTTGGTTGGTATTTTGCCCTCTCCTGTTCTCCTGATCTTGTTGGGTTTTAAAGATATGTAAGTAATGAAGATACCTCATGAGAATCATATTCCATCCATTTAGGGATCAGCTATAACAAAATCTTGAAGGTTGCTCGTTTTGGTTTGATTGGAGTTTTTCTAGTAATATCTTATTCCTAGGATTTTAGTCATGAATTATTAGGGTGATCTTGCTTGTTGTGACATGTGAAAACTCATTTTGAGCCATCTTCAACCCACGAGCAAGTTATATATATCAAGTTCTTGAATTTTGCCCGGTTTAGATGCAACCTTGCTTGTCTCGAGGAAATGCTGAAACTTTAGCCAAAATCCATGTAATCCTTAGATGGATTAGGTTCTTATGATCCTCAATAAGGTATCTACAAAATTTTAAATCCTCGGCAAGATGGGTGTAGTCTGACCGCCCTGAGGCCTACCGTCCGACCAGAGGCCGGTCAAACCAGCCATGTCCAACGAGAGGCCGGTCTAACTGGCCATGTTCGTTGGTTAGACTGCTCGGCCGGCCCAACCGCTTCCTCGTAACGGTCCAACCGGCCTTGAGGAGTTGGACTCTATTTGCTTTCACACTTTTGTGAGTGCTTTGTTGGTGAATAAATCTGATCTTTCTAGCTCCCAATAGTTAGTAGAGTAAAAGTTTTGGTATATTTTTTAGAAGGTTAAATTTGAAGGCATCATTCGCCCCCTCTGATTGTCATATCACGTCCAACAAAGACCATATACACAATGGGCTTATTCTTTTTAGCTGTAACTTATGGCTTTTGAATTATGGCTGTTTACGAGAGACAGTCGCGTGCGATTTTAGCCTCTGAAACCGGCATAGTGTCTACTATAATTGACTCATAGACCCTGCTGTAAAAAAATACTCTATTAAAAAACTAGTTACTATATTATAAACCTATATAAGCCATAAACTAGAAGCTGAAAATAACAGGCAATAGCTAAATTCAACCACAACTGTAAATATGCCTTACGAAGATGTCAAATTAAGAAATAAAAGAAGTATATAACGTACACTCCATGGGGATGGGGCTAGCTAGCTAGCTAGGTACACGCGGCTAATTTCCACAAGACAGACGTTGCGTGGCAGTGGACACAAGCTAATTTGAAGATTTCTTGCACGCAATTGCATGCGTCCCCTGAAATTGAACATGTATTTATCCACAACCCGCGCTGCTGCTAGCAGTAGCAGTCTTGCTAGCACCTGCAAAGTTTGATGCTTCAGCAACGGAAACTCGTATTTTCATGTGATAATTTTCGAGCATCTTTCTTCACTTTAATTAACCATGCCTAAATCAATCATTATCCGCATGCAGAACATGAATAGATCAAGCTCATGGGATCGTCGTGTGCCACCTGGGATGAAATTAATTAACGAACACTTGTTTGCGCGCGTCAATAATGGCTTCTACAATAGTAATGCAACTTGCCAGCAACATCATACAGGTCGTAGTAGCACTAGCTAGCCATACACATTGAGCTATAACCACAAGCTAAACATATCATTCAGTACAACTCTAAGCCTTAGTATTATGACCTGTGAGACGTATGCATACAGCTTGGACCTCAACTTGCAGGAATTAGCTAGCGTGTGAATGATCAACTGTACGCACAGACCCAATCAGAGAAATATGAATCATTTTGTACGTCCTCGGATTTTTTTTTTTCTTCCCTGGGTAGTCTTGGATTTTCATGTATGAAATACCTTCACTCTTTCCCCCTTTATTTTTTTTTTCTTTTAAAGAAGGCATGTGCATGCATGCATCCAGCATTACCAGAAAGGAAAAGTCAATCAACAGAGAACATGCAATTGTCCGGGTAAAAGTACAGGGTTTTTGTTCCTAGCTAGGCACTCCTCTGTGGACAGGTGCATGTGCGTTTTGTTTCATTGCCGTAACCTTTACTACTGTATTTTTTTTTCTCAAGATGATATGATGGTTCGATGCATCGTTATTAGTATAGTTAGTAGTATCAGCTTTCATATATAAAAAATTTTGGCTAATCAAGGGGGTCATCTTTAATTAACTTCATGGCTGTTTTAGATCCTATGTTTAATTACCTGAAGATCTAGTACTGCTAGCACCTTTAGGCCAGTTATGAATATAAAAAGCGTCTTAATTTTGCATGGAACGCCAATTATATATCCCCCTCCTATCTACGCTAGCAATTAACCAAGTGAAGTACTAGTACTAGCAAGCAACAAATGATCGATGCTGTCAGCCAGTTGCTAGTTGATCGATGGATCGGTAAGACAGCGATCGAATCGGATTGACTTGATACACATACTCTTGTTTCTCAAGATTGGAGGATGCAATGCTCACTGTTCTAGCTACCGGTTACAAGCCAGTCGTACCCCAAAAAAAAAAAATCAAGACGGACGGCGTATGAGTTGAGTGGTATGCGGCGTGGGGTTTCCCGGCCGGCCGGCGGGGCAGCACGTGGCGCACCACCACCACCTCATCTCGACCTTGTGGGGCCCACCGCACAGCTGTTACAGCGTGGCTAGTAGCTAGCTTCTCATCCGTCAGGGCATCCAACCTAGTCCTGCTGCCGACCGCGCGCGCTCGCCTTTCTGTTTCTTGTTTTTTGTTTTGCTAGCTACGCCCACTGCACATTTTGGCCTCGTGATTTCACAGTGAATATGTAATGCCACTTGCGCAAAATGAATGTTGGATTTACTTTTGCTTCGCTCTATTTGTTATTCCTTCTTTCATCCGTTCCTTTCTAATTGATGTTTTTAATTTGTTATGTAATTTTGATTGTTACTTTTTATAACTTACATTAAGATGTACTGATAGAATTATAATATTATAAAAATATTTTTAGTGATAAATCTAACTATATAATTTTTACGTAGCTAATCTATATAGTTTTAAATTTACCAGCGATCTAACTTTAAAAAAAGTTAATGGTACGGTTTTGAAAACATCAAGTGAAATAGAACCCCAAAAAAAAAGTAGTAATAAGGTAATATGTGATCACTGAAGTGTTGCCAAGAATAATAGAATGGATGCCAATCGGTGGCTACTCCAACCGATGTGTGGTGTCTGTGTCCTGGAAATGCCGTTAGCTAGCTAGACTGTTAGAGTAGCACACTGTTTGATCCAAAATCAAAGGATGAGACTCGTCGAGTACTGAAGGCAAAGTATTGTAAATGGAGGAGTACTACAGAAGCAGTACTGTACGGTGGGGGTACAACACCAACCGCTCTGAGCCCTCAGATCTGAAAATGGACGGCTGAGATCGCATGCCTGTTGAAAGTGATATCTGTCTCGGTCTTAAGTACCGTGTTTTTTACTTTTAATTTATTATAAAATTTTTTAATGAAGTAAGATATATGTACGTTGAAAAGTTATTTTTATTTAAATCAGCTTATATAATAATTTCTATAAATGATTTATAAAAACCATTTAAAAAAATTAAAAGTCGTTCACTGTCTAGAATAGGGCTAAAGCTTAGCTTATCCCGGCCGGTACGTAGCTCTATCCCTTTTGGGTTTTAACCAAGGAGTATTCCGTAATTAATTTAGCCAGGCATGCATGGAGGTAACCCGGCCGGGCGTAACATCCTGACAGACAGCGCAGCATCGATCTGGTTTGTTCCATCTATCGAAGTATTTCCCTGTCTCTCTCGCATCATCTCCCCCATCATCTTCTGCAGACGCACCGGCACCACCTCCTCCTCCTCCTCTCTCTCTCTCTCTCTCTCTCTCTCTCTCTCTCTCTCTCTATCTGCTCAGCATTTCTTTCCTCCACGTCTTCACGGTTCACACATGCCACTGCCCGTCTGCCCTTCCCTTCACCAAATCACCAGCCTCCCTCGCCCCTCCTCCTCCACCGCCCTATTATATTTAGCCTAGATCGGAACTATGTCAAAACTAAATCGCTCAATCTCTCTTAGACTTAACACTCTGTCTCCGCAAAATTACAATTACACGACTTAAATAAGCCTCATATACACACATGATTTTCACGCACACACTTACCTGGGCTTATTCTCATGTCTCCTAAAATCTCTCCACGATCTGCACGAGACTGATTCTCACGGCTACGACCGCCTCATGTTCTGACTTCCCCCATAATTGGGTGCTCCGACCGACTGTTGCAATGTTTTTCCGAGCATGAATTACGACCATGATGTAGCTACGACAACGGTAGTTACGACCACTGTAGCTACGACTTAACACGTACTTGAAGTTTTCGACTGCCTTTGTGCTTGGAGTCTTTGACTACGATCACTTCAACCACAGCTACTTCGACCACGACCACTTTGACCACGGTCACTTCAACCATGATCACTTCAATTGCAGTTTCGACCACAGTTTCGACTACTCATTCGATCAGGGCTTCAACCATGTACAAATCATCAAGATTAATTCTAACATTCTCCCTCTTAATCTAGATGTATTGACTCTCCAATACGGATTACCCGCATCTTCTTCACTCACAGCGACCTTCTCTTCATCGTCTTTATCGGTCTCACACCGACTCCTTTAGCGATGATAGCTTCACACCACCGCCTTCGGCTTCAAATCGAAACTTCACTCAGCGCCTTCACACCGCTGTCGTTTTCGGTCTCACACCGACTTCTCCTCACAACGGCATCGCAATGTCGTTAGCACCGGCATCACACCGACTCTTCCTAGCAGCGGTCTCACACCACCACTTCCAGTTCAACTGGTGCCATACTCTACTAACATGCAAAAACCTATATAGCACTGTGTACTTATATGTAAAAGACTAAATTAAACATACAGATACAAAACTTTATCAAAATTAATATCTAACTAATTTATACTGGACTGAATCGCCCAATCCTATTAGACTTAACAACCTATACTGCTACAGCTACAGACTTACAGTACTACTGTCTCACTAGCTAACTACTCCCCCTCTCTCTCCCCCCCCCTATTTGCTTTGCAGGCATATCTCAGCCAGCCAGCCTAGTACTATCTCACTCCCAATCCTTTCCAATCTTGCTCTTCTTCTCTGATCTCTCTTCTTTCCCCTTTTCCTCACCTCCCTGTTTCCGGTTGTGCATGCCTCCGTCTCCCACACCTCCACTGGCTGAGCTTCTTCTTCATGCATGCACTGCTCATCGCAACCTCATCTCTCCCATCTCCACCTCAATTCCACGGTAACGGCCTAACTGGAGACGAGAGTAATTAAGCTAGCTAGAAGACGGCCAAAGATTCTGGCTTTGGCAGGGAAATTTGACCCATCAGCCGGCATGCAGCAGCCGGACATGCCGCCATTCTCGCCTGCTGGCGGGCGGGGGGTCGCCGAGGCGCCGTCGCCCATCAGCAGCCGCCCGTCGGCGCCGGGACAGCAGCAGCTGGACGAGCTCGGCGGCGCTAGCGGGTCCGGTTGCTCCGGGAGCTTGGAGCACGAGGTGCTGGCCGGCGAGGAGGGCGAGCGGGGCGGGTCGTCGGCGGGCAACCGGTGGCCGCGGCAGGAGACGCTGGCGCTGCTCAAGATCCGGTCGGATATGGACGCCGCGTTCCGGGAGGCCGCCCTCAAGGGCCCCCTCTGGGAGGAAGTCTCCAGGTAATTCTTCAGGCTGTCACTGCAAGATCGACGTCTCGATCCATGGATGCATCAATTGCACGACTCGTCCATCTGATCTGACTGCATGGGATTTCATTTCACGGTCGAATATTTCGAGTTTAATTTTGTTAGATGTGAGACACGATCTGCAAGAATCGTCCACGAGCACAGTGGATTTCCCATTTTAAAATGATACACGTATCGCTCTCTTCCACCACTTTCCAGTTTCTTTTTCCCTTGCGTCACTTCATCGATCCCATAAGAGCAGCAGCAGTACACTGGCGCTGCTGTTATGTATCTTAGAGTAACCCTATTACTGATTCCCTATATATATACTTCAGATCCGGCCGGTGCCGCAGTAAGCATCAATCCCAATTCCCCGCCCAAAAGTTAATCCTTCGTTTTGCATCCCAGATTGAGTAAAAAATTGTGTGCGCATATGGCTCGATCTTTTCTGTGAGAGCAACATGCCTAGGACATGCACATATGTCTGTTGTTGTACGCAACTAGCTAGCTGCGATGGAGGTGCGTAGCTAGTGATGGCAACATGAGTGCAAGTGTCGAGGTTAATTGTGGCTGGCATGGCAATGCATGGCGTGCGTACATGCAGGAGGCTTGCGGAGATGGGGTACCGGAGGAGCGCCAAGAAGTGCCGTGAGAAGTTCGAGAACGTCGACAAGTACTACAAGCGCACCAAGGATGGCCGCGCCGGCCGCGGCGACGGCAAGGCCTACCGCTTCTTCTCCGAGCTCGAGGCCCTCCACGGCGCCGCCTCCGCGCACCCCCCACCGGTGTGTCTCGCGCCGACGCCCGTGACCGTGGCGCCACCGGTCGCTCCTATCGGCCCGTCCGGACCCTCGGCCGCGCGCGTCGTCCCGGCCGAGCCTCCGCCTCCGCTCGCGCCGCAGTCGGCGGCCCCGAGGACCACGGACGCGCCATGCGTGATGACGATGGGTGACGTGAGCTTCTCGCTGGGGTCGGAGAGCTCGGACGGGGAGGACACGGAGGAAACGGCCGAGGGCGGGAAGCGCAAGCGGCGGAGTGGGGACGTGGGCGGCGAAGGCAAGGTGATGAGGTTCTTCGAGGGTCTGATGCGCCAGGTGATGGAGCGGCAGGAGGCGATGCAGCAGCGGCTCCTGGAGGCCATCGAGCGGAGCGAGCAGGACCGGATGATCCGCGAGGAGGCGTGGCGGCGGCAGGAGGTGGCGCGCCTCGCCCGCGAGCAGGACACCCTCGCCCAGGAACGCGCCATGGCCGCCTCCCGCGACGCAACCGTCATCTCCTTCATACAGAGGGTCACCGGCCAGGCCATCCCGCTGCCTTCCATCGCCACACCGGCGGCCATCACCTCATTCATACCGCCGCCCTTGCAGCCCACGCCGGTTGCTTCAGCTGCACCACCGGCGCCGCCGCCGTCACAACATAAGCAAGCACCACCAGTTCAGCCGCAGAAGCCGCACATAATGCCGATGACACCACAACCGCAGCCGCCGCACGCACAAAGAAGGGAGATCGTCCGGGCGCCGGAGTCGCAGGACACGGCGGGGTTCGCGTCGTCGTCGAGGTGGCCAAAGGCGGAGGTGCACGCGCTGATCCAGCTGCGGACGGAACTGGAGACGCGGTACCAGGAGGCGGGACCCAAGGGCCCGCTCTGGGAGGACATCTCGGCTGGGATGCGGCGGCTGGGGTACAGCCGGAGCGCGAAGCGGTGCAAGGAGAAGTGGGAGAACATCAACAAGTACTTCAAGAAGGTCAAGGAGAGCAACAAGAAGCGCCCCGAGGACTCAAAGACCTGCCCCTACTACCACCAGCTAGAAGCGCTCTACCGCAACAAGGCGCTCGCCTCCTCCGTCGCCGGCGCCGGCGTCGTCAATGCCTCTCCACGCCCGGAGGCCGCGGTTACCGTACTCGCCGCGGTGCCGCTGTCCCAGACGGCACCGGCGCATGTCGAGCACGGGGGCAAGAATTGTAGCAACGGCAATGGGAATGGGTGCGCGGGTAGGGACAATGGCGGCAGCTCCGGTGGCATGCAAATGAAGGCCAGCAACGGCAGTGTTGCGGCCAGGTTCTCCGTTCAAGGCGGCGGCGCCAGCGGCAACGGCGTGGCGCCGAACAAGCCGGTAATTCTTGTTCTGTGCACACGCACACGCACATTACACATATTGCTCATACGATGGATGCTGATGTCGTATATGAAAACTGATGTCATAGGGATTAAAGCAAGAAGGCGTCGCGAAGGAGACGACGACGGAGCTGAGGCAGCAGCCGGTAGCGATGAACAACAACTACGGCAACGACAGAATGGAGGACATGGACAGTGACAGCATGGACGACGACGAGGAGTCTGACGACGACGTTGGCGGCGGCAACATGCAGGTGCAGTACGACATCCACTTCCAAAGGCAGAAGCAGCAGAACCAGAACGTCGTCCAGCCGAACGCGAGCGGCGTCGGCGGCGGCGGTAACCCGCCGGTGACGGGCCCTGCGGCGCCTGCAGGCACGGCAGCAGCAACAAGTGGGACGTCTTTCTTGGCCACGGTCCAGTGACGGCGCTCTCTATATGGACCTAGCTACTTGTTACCACACCTACCTGCTAGGTAAAACTAGATTACCTCAAAAACCTAAACGCCAAAATTTTACTTCTCCTGCTGCTTTCCATTCATTTCCAACCTTTCCATTCCTCTCATGCACATATATATCGATCGACGTATACATCATGTCCATGTCACATTCACCGCACATAAATGGTATTTGAGGACTGCCTGGAAAAAGAAAGAAAAAAAGAGGTGATATGTTGCGTACATGCAAAGGTGTTTTGCGTAGATACCCATTGCTCGTCGGTGTTACTTCTATACTACAGTTGTATGCTACAAGAGAGCTTAGAGAGGGACATGCTCATACGGGATTTTTTTTTTTGTAGAATACTTTCGTGCTCCCCCTTCCTAAAAAGTACTGCTCATTATGTATTATGTAAGCTTTTCTCTCTCCCTCTCTTTTTAAAAAAACTGTTGTTAATGACTGCTGAACCGTACACTTGGTAACTGTTAATTAATTCTTGGGTTTACATATCTTTTATGTAGCAGCAACTTCTTCCTCATCTGTGAAACCTGGTATGTGCCTGTCGTACTATTTTAAACGTAAGAGATGGCTGATGCTTGCATTAAAATATGTCTTGAGTTGTGGTTATTCTCTAGGATCCAAAGTTTATATTATAGTAAACCTTCTCTTTTGTTTAGATCAAAGTAGGGCTCAAGGTCAACACACAAACTACGAAAAACTAAATATTAAAGGAAGATGCCTGGGGCATTCTTAGTAGTGACACCATATAGCAATATCTATAGATTATCACTTTATATAGATATCAGGCTAGATATTATCCTTCCATACACAATGTCTATCATTAATCAATACTGTAATTTAATATTTATTTCCAATTCCCTCCCTAACGCGTGGCACACCTTTGTAATGTGGTAGATATTACTTCCCTCTCTAATAGATGTCTTAGTTAATATCTTTGTGTTGGATTATGTGCTTAAATAATGTCTTGCATGAGACACTGTTTTTCTCTTTTTTATTAGTTTTTATCCACTCAGCACTAATTCTATATGACATACTGATTAATACTATATACACTGCCTATATAGTATCATTGAGAGTGCCCTGAATATGCATGGAGTAAGGAGTATACTCTCGCTGTGTTAACGGTGGTGAAGTGGAACAAGATTAAAATATTACTCGATGATCTGTAGTAATGACGTGTTTTACCTCCCTGCGCGCATGCATGTGCCTCAGAGCAGGTACAATAAGGTTTAGTCAGCAGGCTATAACAAATATAATATCAACAAAATCTTACGTGGCAGAGAGAGAAAGGAAGAGAGAGAAGGAAGCTGGCTACTAAATTATAGCTAGCTATAGCACGTAAAAATATGCATTTCACTCTCTTACACGTAGGGCCAAATAGTTATTGTAATAGCTATCTTATTGTATGAACTATTTTTTTAAAGGCTATAGATAAAATGGACAAGTGTTATAGCCACTAGTTGGCTATATTATTGTACTTGCTCTCAGGAGAGGAATGCAGAGCAAGTTTAATAGTATAGATAGCTGCTACCTCCAATACATTTCCATGTCATCAAAGATAATGATGTAGCCAACTCATACAATAAGCTGGCTATAAGTTGTCTCCACAAGAGCTCTCAATCATTTAATACATGCATGGGTATAGCAGTTAGTGTGATTATTTAATACATGCATGGGTATAGCAGTTAATCCTATTGGTCATGCATGAATAATGCCTTTTTTCCTGTGCTATAGCCTGACTCTTGCATGAGAGCCGGCTTGGCTCTCTCTCTCCTTTTCTCTCCCCTCCACATAGGACTATGCTGACATGGATTCCCTTGTAGCTAGCAGCCTTATTAAACTTGCTCTGAGAGAGCCGGATGCCTCGAGGTTCGAGCCAGATTTACAAAATTAGTTTCGCGTCAGTGCAAGTGTGCAACGCAGATCCCTATACATATAACAAACGGTTGCAGCGCGGTATTGTGATGAAGTAAGGGTGTGTTTGGTTGCAGGGATGGGGTAGGATGGGATGGGATGATTCCAGTTTTTTGGGATGGGATGGAACGGGATGATTCTGTCCATGTGTTTGGTTCATGGTATGGGATGGTTCTGTTTTTTGTTTGATTAGTGGGATGGAGAAGAATGGAACCGTTCCGTCTCTTGTTTGGTTGGTGGGATGTGGATGAAAAGTAGGATATGCTAACCTGCTTGGTGAGGTTACCCCTTTGACATTTATTAGAATTTTTTCCCCTTGACATTTATTAGAATTTTTTCCCCTTGACATTTATTAGAATTTTTTCCCCTTGACATTTATTAGAATTTTTCCCCTTGACATTTATTAGAATTTTTCCCCTTGACATTTATTAGAAATTTTTTCCCGCACGCAGCCCTCCCTGGCTGCCGCCCGCGCCCGATCTCCCGCGCCGCCGCCCGCGCCCGACCTCCTGCGTCGGCCTCCCTCGCCGCCGCCGGACCTCCGCGCCGGCCTCCCTCGCTGCCACCCGACCTCCTGCCCTCGACCGACCTCCCGCGCCGGCCTCCCTCGCCGCCGCCCGACCTCCCGCTTCGGCCTGCAGCGCCGCCGCCCGCGACCGACCTCCCACGCCCGCGCCCGACCTCCCGCGACGTCGCCCGCCGCCCGACCTCCCGCGACGCCGCCCGCGCGGGCCTCCGCGCCGCCGCTCGCTCGGATCCCCGCCGCCCGACCTCCCGCGACGCCGCTCGCGCAGGCCTCCGCGCCGCCGCTCACACGGATCCCCGCCGCAGCCCACGCCGACCTCCCACGCCGACCACCCGCGCGACCTCCCGCAACGCCGCCGCCGCCCGACCTCCCGCGACGCCGGCCTCCGCGCCGCCACTCGCGCGGGTCCCGCCCAGATCTGGAGCAGGGAGGGGGAGAGAGGGGTGAGCGCACGGGAGAATGGGAGAGGGTGACCGTGACTTTGCTCTGGGATGGACTCGTCCGGGAATTTTTGTGGAATGGGATGATACCAAATTTTGGAGGAATATTCCTTTGGGAGGGACCATTTGCTTCCATTCCATTCTCCCCCATCCCACAATCCAAACAGCTGGATGACCTCAAAATTGGAACGGGACTATTCCATCCCTGGGACATCCTAGCATCCAAACACACCCTAAGGTCATCAACGTGCGTGTGTCAAACAAAGTACTAAGGGGCCTATTCTTTTCTGCTGTGGCTTATAATTTTTGGCTGAAATTTTTGAATTTTGGCTGTTTACAGTACAGATTACAGAGAAATAGATATTCACTTGCGATTTTGGCTGGTACAGAAGTTAGGCTTTTAACGTATGGATCGTTTAACTTGTAGACCCCGTCTTAAGAAACTACTCCGTTTAAAAGTTAAATACTATAGAAAAAATCAAAATTTATTGGCTTTTAACTTAAAGAATAGGCCCTAATATGTTGGACCGGAGGCGGAGAAGCAATGGTTTGGTTTGGAACGGGCCCCTACGTAGCAGTCCTAGGCGCTCCGACCCCTTGTCATTGTGTTGCAGACTCTCATGCAGAGAGAGAGAGAGAGAGAGTACTGCGGCGCAGGGGCAAGAAGATTCTTGGGTTAAAGTGGGAGAATTTCAGGCAAAAGATGGACGTATGTATCCTGTTTTTTTTTCTGCGGCTTATAACTTTTAGCCGTGGTTTATAACTTTTGAGCTGTTTGTGCGAAAGATTATAAAGTCATAGAAACTCACGTGTGGTTTTTGACGATATAAATGAAGTCAGTAAAGTATGTACTACAATTAACTAGTAAATTGTATCTTAAAAAGATATTCTGTTTAAAAGCTAGTTACAAAGCTAGTTACTATAGAAAAACCGAAAAACAATTTTTAGAAGCTGCGAAAAACAGAGCCATGTCGGGCGAAGTTGTAAAGCCGCACACATGTATTGCTTGCCCCCGCGCCCGGCAGCATGTGCGGTAAGTCCACGCTTCGCGAGCCATTGGTTGCATTGTTTTCTACTGCGCTCGGCAGCGCTACTGGAGAACGTAACTACGTAACATCTTGCGCATAGCTACAGTATGTGCTAACGCGATGCTTGCTAGGTTTTTACGGGAATTCTAAATGAACTGCTTTGTTTCTAGGGTATAATAACATTGCAAGGCCGAGGCTCCATTTGAAACATAAGAAATTCATACGATTTTCACGGGAATCTTGCGGCTATAGTTTAATTCCCATAGGAATCAAAAAAATTCTCATGTTCTAGACATGGCCTAACATGTTTCACGCAGGTTTTGAATCTTGCTACAATTTTAGGACTTTGGAAAGTAGGAATAGGGGGGGAAATATGGGAATGTAATAAGAACATACTTGCAAAATAGAGGATTGGAAATAAGAGGGGGAAAAAATACAAGAATGAGTGTTTGGATGGGTTTAGGGTTTAGAAAACCCATGAATTTGTACGGATAAATTTTTGGGTGAAAGTTTATATCATTTACTTAATCAGTGGTATACAATTTTTTGGGAATGACATGTGGGGTTATTACATCAGAGACCCCACCCATAGGTGAATCCACTCGATGCACTACGTCCTTATCCACTTGCCAGCACATGGCGGGATTGAGGGTACCTGTGGGAACTAAATTATAGCTGCGAGGTCGAGGGCAGCAGCTGACAGCGTGAGCTCGAGCGGCGGTGACGGGATCGTGGGCAGCGGTCAGCGTGTCCGGGCGACTGATTGCATGGGGAAGAAAGGCACAGCCGCGGTGTACGGCGGTTAGTAAATCCAGAATTCTCCATGAATACCATTGTACTATCTTTTGAATCTGTAGATAATGCTTATATATACATCACTAAATTATTTTATATAGGACGTAATCCATACCTTGCAATAATATTACAACATCTGAGTTCAAATGGACCGATCAGGCCAAGTTTATAATAGAGCCAACTAGGCCAATTGATACATTACATAAAATACGGAAGCGTAGCGGAAGCAAAGGGGAAGGCACATATTGCCACAGGCAAACGACTAGAGAAAATTTGTGTGCAACCAATATTAACTAGAGACTTGAAAAATATTGGTGCACATGAACACCACCTTAACTAGCTAGATTGGGGTGAGACCGAGACTATTATGGACTAATCTACTCTCCTTCATATTCTTCACCATCAGCTTTTCGAACATCATAGTACTCATAGTGCCCTTGGTCCATAGGCTCTGAGGAGTTTTGTGAGCAAGGGTGAGCACAAACAACAGTACTCCACGAGCCAACCACATAATGCAGTATTTGTACATGCAAGGTTTTACCAAAGATGACTCGAATTCTTTTATTTGCTAAAGGCAATATTTGTAAATTATCGATAATTAGAAAGTCATATAACCTAGTATTTTAACCAAACTATATTTTATTAAAAAGTGAAAGTGTGCAATATTAATAACAGTGCAGGTTCCATCCACCGTATGCTAGTTTTTTATTAGTAGATTTACATCTACCCAACTATCAGCCTGAGGGACTAACAGGTGGGGTCCATTTACTGTGCCAATAGTAACTTGGGCCCAGTTGTCAATGGCTCTGACTTTTAAAACAGGTTTAAAAGGTTTTTTAAAAGGCTGTGGGGTCCCTTTGTCATACGGACATAAGCATAGTTAAGCAGGTATGGCCCACGGGACAATGAGGGATTAAAGCGTACTAATTATCGTCATTACGCTAATCTTAATCACACCTTTAAAAAGTTAATTAACCACAGTGCTACAGGGCTTCTTCCCCACTGAGAAGAGGCGGAGCTCCTTGATGGTGATGGGGACTTCGACAGATGTTAGCAAGGTCAGAAATGGGTCTCATGGCGCAAAGTGTACCCTCAGACGAGTTGGTGTGAGCTAATTTGAAGCTTAGAGCTATTGGCGGCGAGCTCGAGCGGCGGTGATGACCGGAGCATGGCACCACGACGGCACAGAGCATTGGACTCCAATTCATTGCTACAGGAGCATCTAAGAATGATGGGGAACGCACATGAAGTGAAAACAAAGCTTGGGGTGAGCACCGAGGGTTGTCAACGATGGGTTGATGTGGCGGAGAGGAGGTTGATGCGGGCAGCTCACCAGGGAAGAAGAGAGGCACTGGTGTGGTTCAGAATAGCTTTGCGACCTTCTGGTGATGCTCCAGGCGCACGCAATCGATCGGAGAAGTGATGGTTCACCAGGGTTGCTTCAGGCGGCGGATTGGCCGGAGACGAGGACGAAGAGGGCTCGAAGGCGTTGGGCTTGATTGGTGGTGAGAGGAGATGGGTGGAGAGCTCGGTGATTGTTGGTACCATGATGACATGTGGCGGCCGTGCAGCGAATTGGCGGGGAACTGGGGCAAGCTTGCAAGGGAGTGGCATAGAGCCTCCTCGAGAGAACACCTGGCACTTTAAGCAAGGTGCTACAGCAAGGAAGCGATGAGCGTGATGGACGGCTCAGGCTTCACATGACGGAGTGGCGCAACGGGGGAGAATAAAAAGGTCGGCCGGGCGTTGGGGCGCAGAGGAGGTGATGCTGCAGCGGGGATGGGGCGGTGCAGTCCTGGCGCAAAGCTGGGAATCCCGGAAAAAGCAGGGCATGGGAATGGCACGGCGATGGGTGAAGGCCAAGGCGGCGCAGTGCGTGGGCACGAGAGCCGGCATGGGTCGTTCTAGGTCAGGCCGAAGGCCAAAGAGGCTGGGCTCAAGAGAGATAATGGTAGGGTTGGGCTGGGCCAAGCCCAATGACAGTTTGGTATTTGAAACTTTCTTGAAAAGATTTGAAATTCGGTTGAAAATGGGGTTTGAACTTTTGATTTAAATTTAAATTTCAAATTTTCATTCAAGCTCAAACAAATCCCAAAAATGGAGTGTTACAATGATGATGGTGGAGGGATGTGGTAGGCTGACGACGAAGGCTTCGTGCAGCCGTTCGAGCCGGTGGTGACACACAGATGTCTTCGACCACGGCAACAGCTGCCCCCCGTCTTTAGCTCTAGCGATGAGTCGATGGCTCCATCTCCACCTCAGGCGACCGGAATGGCCTCGGCGTCGACTTCGACAGTGAGTATGCCGTTTTGATTTTTCTCATGGAATTCGCTCGATCGTTTCCTAGGAACCAAAGACTTGTACCGTAGCCATTCCTCAGCAATCCTGAATCCTTTGTTTTTCCTCAACTGATCCTTTATTCCAAATAGGGCCTTGTAATTTTTTCGTTATTTATGTGGAGTTGTACAGTTAATATATTTACCGTGAGATCAATTTTACGAACTACTACTCCGATAGAAATTGCCGTGCCGGTACTAGTACCTCGACCACTGCAAGATGGAGTATATGATTCCACGGAACTGCAAACGTCACAACACATTGAAGTCCCGAAATTGATGGATTACATTTCGCTGGTGCTGTTGTCGTATACATGCAGGCATCACTTCACTGCCGCATGGAGCCAATTTGTCTTGAATGTTCTGTGTCGGGTTGCCATCTTGTTAGCGTCGAGCCGATGCTAGCTAGCTAGCGAGCTCATGGTTTAATCTGGTGGGCGGGAGGAAGGAGAATGAAGAGGCAGATGCTAGCTGCAGCCTAGCAGGGAAGGAATTCAGTTGCCCGCACGTACGAGCACGGGCACCCCCCACACGTACCCCTCGCACGTTGCCCACACGTACCCCTCGTCTGTGCTTACGTGGCCACACGTGTGAGAGGAGCTAGGCTAGCATTACGTACTGGTGGCAGTAGCTCTCGACCCTGCTTTTGTTTTAATCTTTTACCTTCTGTTTGTGACTTTTAATTTCTTCGAAAGTCAAAAAACTAAACGTGGAATCGGGATGGGTTTTTTAAAATGAATTCTTTAAACGGTTTTCTGAGCTCAAAACCGCATGTACCATCCACGTCGACGTCTCTACCGTCCACTGCTGTGTCAAAAAATACACACAAAAGTCATCACCATAGCACAAAAGAACACCCTTTAATCTAGTTTTCCCTAGCGCTACTAGTCCTGCCACGGCAATCTCACACGACGAGGAATCTCCGGTTAATCTGTTCACTGCCATGCCTTGGGTCAGGTTGATTAATATGTTCATACTATGTATGCTGCATCATTAAAATGTCACCAATATAGTCCACTTGTATGAGTAAAGTTTTCTTAAGCAAACAAGTACTTCACACCTCTGCTTTGAAAACTACAGGGCAACCATTTCATTAATATATACTAACTAGTATGCGTTCGCTACACAGTCTTCGCAAGAGAGTATAAATCAAGAGTGACGCTCCATAACATGGACAAGTTTAACGTGGGGACCTATTTCGAAAAATTTATAGGTCCAAATGCTGCTATCGTATTAAATCTTCTTAAATCTCCCCAGGAAGAGTTTAATTAAGTGGCTTCTTTCAGAAGAAGCTGGAATACAGTAGTATTTTAAGTTGCTTCTGTTTTTCTTAATAAAAAAGCTTCCTCTGAAAGAACAATTCAGTGGAATGAGCCATTCATCTCTGCATTTGGGCCAGGGATCGTTTAATTAGGGTGTGGATTTAGTTCATCCTCCCTTGTCTAGTCAGATGATCTCATAGATTCCCTCCGGTCACATTGTTTTAGACATCGATATGGTTTCCAAACACAACTTTCATCACTAATTTCTATTGTAATATATTTATAAAATCATAATATTATGAGAGTACCTTTGAGACAAATCTACACATGTGATTTTCATATATCCAATTTAAATATTTAAAAAGATATTAATAGTTAAAATTTTAAAGTTTGACTGCACCTACGTCTAAAACGATATATATTTATGTCTGAAGGGGGTAGTTTCATTTAATGCCGGTGAAAATGACACCCTTTAATCTCACTAGCAGAATTTGGCAAAGATCGAAAGGCCCCATCTGGCAGGACGATCCCCACCATAACTGGCACGCAGGAATAGAGCCAAACGGTAAGAGCAAGATTGCCACGTAAAACGGCCAAAAGAAACAATGCCACAAACTTTTCGTATCAAATAGCAAACCTTAAACTCTGCCATGCGCTCCACATCACTGAGCGGCACGCAAAATAAATTAAGTTGAAAAAAAAAGCCCAGCGTGAAACCAAATCCAACAAAGGCATGAGTAGAGAGGCATCTTGATTCTTGCATACCTAAGGCGACAAACTGGTAAAGGAGAAAGGCCATCCATCCACCACAAGTGCTGGTAAAGGTGATGCCAAAATGATGGGGTCACTGCGCAAATGATAAGACGAACGGGGAGAAGCGTCTTGATTCGATCGGCAGCGTGTAAATTGTACGAACCTGACTGGTGGATAATATTCCACCTGACAAGGACACCATGATGCGTGCATGAGCTGGTGTCTTTTGATCTGTTCCAGAATTAAAATCACTGTAGTAGCAGAAGCAGCAGCAGCAGTTCACGGATGGTTGCGGCGATTCCACCTTTCCCACAGCAGCGTAACTCACAAGGTTGCACGGCCGAATCATGTTTATGCCTGCGCCAGAAGTAACAAAATAATCTGTTCATCGTGATAGTTCAATAGAAAGAAATATACTGCTCGATAAAAGTTCGCAAAGAGGAACATAATTCGACGCTTCTGTACAATTGTAACAAACGTGGTACATCAAGATCGGTTATACATCTAATGCATACAAAGAGGGAGACTGTACCTAGCAGAATGAATGCAACGCGCCCGTACTGTAGATAAGCCGTGGCGATCATTATTCACCTCAGAATAAAAACACTTTGTGGTCCATTTGGGTGCTCGTCGACACAATACAGCCTAACAAGTGAATCATCGTTATGGTCCCATCATGATGGATGGAACAGGGGCGATCTAAACGTACCTTTCTTTTCTTGTCCTGTTTCAATGAGGAAGTAAACGTGTATATTCTTGCAGGAAAAATCTAACTATTTTGCCATGGACCACTGGAGCTAGATAGAAATATTGTATGTATGAGATTAGCATCCCAAGCAAACCTCTCCTGACTGATTACAAGGAATAAAAGCAACTAGCTCCATAAACGCGAACGTGATCTCAAAGTTTGGAGAATCATTAAAGCTTACCTATGAGATACTTTAACGACAACCATTAGCATTCCAGTAAATATCCTTTCCACCTTACAAAGTGTTAGGTGCCAGTGCCACTCTATTAACCTTTTCAGCACTACAAGCCTAACAAATGAAGTTAGGACCAGTTGTTGACAGAGATGCTTTAGCAACAACCATGGACATAGATGGCCAGTGCGGTTGTCTTGAGTGTAAATTTTTATGCCCTAAACATCTAACAATATACATGCAGAACCAGCATTACTGTATTGTATTAAACATCTTGAGCACATTCATGCTTCTCTATCTTCCCCACTACACCTTTTTGTTAAGGATTCATATACAATGTGCCGTGCAATTCAAGTGATAATCCCTCCCCTTCGAATGTTTCATTGCACAGCCACACTTGAAAGTTGAAATCGCATGGCCATGGATCTCTACCATTGACTTACATGGCAAAAGATCCCATTTTCTCTGCAAATGCCCCACTATACACCTGGAAGAAATCAAGTATAGATTTTGCTCAGTTATTTATCAATAATATAACTGTAAAGTAAGGTTCTTCCCAAAACTATTTTCTCAAAAAATAATGTCCAAAAGAAAAAAAAGGACCCCACGACACCATCAGGTTAAATATGTTTATATTAAATTAATGCAACTACGTCACCTTAGATGCAGAGCTTACAGGTTTTAAAAAGAAACAATAGAAGTTGCAGAGTACACTGCACTATATTAAATACCGGAGTGCTAGCTCAATCGAAGAGTAAAATAATGCAATAATAAAGGTGAAAATTAGCCCTGGGCCTTCCCGATCTTCTATGAAGATACCTAAGATGCACGAAACCTGATCGCTTACGCTTGCCAGTCGCCTGTTCTTTGTGATAGTCTACAGCAATTAGAGCCCTCCAAAGTGATATGAGTTGTTCACACCACAACAACTGTCTAGTCATTTGGTAACCACAAACACTTGTTTCCCTTTAGGTCAGAGTGCAAACATTTTGCTCCATTATATCCTAATAGTATTGTAAAAGAACTCATCCCTTACAGCACATACATAACTCTATTATGATATTATTATAGAACCACAGAAATTGACCAATCCATAGCATTGCCAACTAAAAGTCTATGTCACCTTATTTTTGCAGAGTTACAGATAACAGTGATATCAAAACTGTTAGGATCTTTGTTGCTCTTTTTAATTCCATCCATTTTGTTATCAGACAATCACATTGAATCAGAAAAAAAAAGAGCAAAAAATGTTCTTTTTATTAAAAAAGGCGTTACTGAAAGTCCAAAGCCCCACTGTTATCTTTGCCAATGGACAAACAAAAAGGTAAAGAGATGTATAGTGGGAGTGAGGAAATTAAGTTGTTGGTTGTTATTCTCCTGCCAGAGAAGTCCAACCAAGACCGAAAGCTATACAGAATACAGAATACACACTAAGTATCCCATCCCATGTTACCCCATCCAACTGTTGTTCCCCACTAGTGTGGTTGTGCCCCCCCCCCCCCCCCCCCACATGGCCTAATAACTAACCCATTCTCTCTTCTCCTATGGTTAACATTGCACGGGGCCCCTTGCCTGTACAGATTAATCATCGCTATTGTTCTTTCCTCCACCATTGTACCCTGTATGTCTACATTAGAAGTTTAGAACACTATTTTATAAGCCCTGTGCAGTACACCAATATAGTAACAACAGTTAAAGCAATTCTTCGAAAGTGCATCCACCACACATATAGTGAGTTATTGTGTGCACTAACTGGCTAGTCCGTCTAGGAACAGGAACCAACTACAGGATGAGAAACATTTCCAAGCAGGTTAGCAAATGCAAACCTAAGGAAATCTGCAGGCGGCAACCTATATCACATAACCATACTCAAACGACATTGTAGTTGACAACGGATGGAAATGCAAGATATTCTATACTGGTGGGAGTTCCCATTCTCATGAAAGTGACATCATTTATCACTTCACTTTGATGCCCATCTGCACTAGCCTTCATTTTCAGGGCAAGCTCTGAGAAGTTGTCATCATGTCATCCGTTAAGATGTGACAGAAGTATTCGGGCAAGTGGGTCAGGTGTTTAATTACATAACTACAAAATAGGTTTTAAAACCACAAAAGGATCATGCACCGCAATTGGAACTATGAAAAGAATCCTGCAGCGTTAAAATATGGCAACCTTACTGTTAAACAATAAGAGCACATGAGAACACATGTTCTGCCACTTTTCCAGATATATCAGCGGCATATCCTTTTGAGAGGTTATTTTCACAGGACAGGTTTGCCATTCTCATAGCTTTGATGGAGAAACTAAAAACTAAGTCATATAAAAAGAAGTATTGGATGTTTGGATCTCACCTGTTAGCCTAGCCCAAAGTAGGAAGAATCTCACCAAGTTTGGTCTGATGCAAACATCTCAGATTCTTTACCTGCAAAAAAATTTTAGACAATTAAATCATCGAAGTATGAACTTGGTTCAAAAGAACAGAATAAAAAAAGGAAAATATATATTACAAAATTGAGTGCTAGGTCCAAACTAATCATGACACGTTAGATAAATTCTTTGAAACCATATTATGTATCCTGGATTTTGATACGACTCAGTGCATGGTGAGTTTGGTATATTGCCTAAAGTTTGTCACCTTTGTTTGGCATTCTGAAACTTAAGAGGTATTTCTTGACCAAGGTAATAATAATAATAAAAAGCCCTGCTTCTACTGTTAAAGCTACAACCAGCCCTTTCTTTCGCAAATTAGCTCCTGCACTCTTGATTTGCCTCTTGCCATTTTTTGCTTTCTTGGTGTACATTTTTAGCTTGGCTTGACAACCATGAGATTCAGCCATCAAAAGAGCTACAGGATCACCTTGTGTTTAGCTGACTAGCAGTCGATACATGAAAAGGTCCAATTCCAATCCACCCCCCCCCCCCCCCCAAAAAAAAGAACTAATAATTTTGAAAGGTCCACAACAGTTTGCACAGATATTGTATTACTTTGAATGCTTTGACAAAGTAGCCGTCTCCTAAAAATTAGACTTCTGACCGAAGTTATATGGAACATAATTAATTGCAAGCTCGAATGATGATACAATCATACAAAGATTGTTCCCCAAAAGTAGAAAAAGAGCATTCCTTTATCTCAATGCCATTATCCCACATAGATTTTGTTAGTGATATGCCCTAGAGGCAATCACAGAGATGGTTGTATCGTTTTCTATGTTTATGAACTTTTGAATAATATGTTATTTTATCTCTTGAATGAATTATCATTTATATTGATTGGCATGTATGTGGCTTGTTCGTAAAACTCTATTTATGTTTATGATGTTATTCTAAACATCAATGATCTTATATCATTATGTGAGACACTTATGATTTATGGATCGGCACATGTATTAATTGATGATCATATTTCAAAGATCATGGATATAAGATATCAAATCAATAATGTGGACATATGTTAGATAATATAGTGTTGGATTGACCCACCTTGAGATACTGCGGGAACTATTACATTCTTAAGTACCATCAATTGGTCTCATATATAGTGTATGCGGATCTTTAGACTTGAGATCGTCATAATTTTCTACATGTGTAATAGTTTACTTAGGAGTTGCCGATATGACACTGCACAAGTCTGTCCGATATGATATTTATGTGTGTTCAAGGGTCGCTATGTTCTGCTAGGAACCGTTCCTGATTTGTGGATTGAAAGGGGTTTCCAGATCGTGACCGAGTACACATGAACCTATAGGACCGTACACTTAATGAGCTGAAATAAACAAATCCAGATATGATCCGTTCGTATGTGCTTCGCACTTTAATAGGTCCCTAGCATAGAGTTCCACTAAAGGGCTTTTTATAAGGAGAGGCATATGGCTTTTGGTTATAGATCACACCACCTACCGAAACCCTAGCTGCCTCCTTCCGAAGGCCCTGCCGTGCGCACTGGTGCTAGTACACCGACGCACGACGTTCCACCCTTGGACGTGTGGATACTGTAGAGACACTATTACAGTCACTGCTACACTGATCGAGGACGATCCACCATGTACGTGAGGAACGTGAGGGGCTGCTAGAGGAGACGATTGGGGACCAAGGACGTTAGACGATAGATTACTTCCACTACATCGACGCATGCGACGTTGGACTGGGCTGCTCTAACTTTTTCTGTTGTATTGTGTATCTAGTGGTAACGATCTATGATCTCTTACTCGTATGGCTTCCTGGTTTACGTGGTAAAAATTTTTATTGCGTGCTAGTGTAGTCTATCCGTATTCGAACAGGTTTACTAAAGCCTTAAACAGTTTATGCCACTGTTATTAAGTCGTCGACGACTAGACGTCCGGTTGGCTGGCGCCGCTTGACTGGATGCAGCGACTAGACTAGTTGAGGTTGTCGGGTGACTTGCCACCGACTGAGCCAACTTGGCGCGATTGGTCTCCGACTGGGAGGAGGTAGTCGGCTGACATGCACGACGCATGGGAAAAGGCACAACGCACTGGAAAAGGTGCGACGCGCAGGAGAAATCACGCATGTCAGCCGGTTTAGGCTAGTTTCGAGACGAATTACATGACACTGCACAGTGTCATGTCATGTAGGCCCATACCCCTGACACTACACCCCTCTCGGACATGCAGCTCGTCTTTGAGCTGCTAGACGGCGGCCAATGGAAGACCTTCGACGCCGGTGTAGAAGACGAATGGTGGCGGGGGCCTGCTGCGGATGAAGACGACCAGCCAGATCCCAAACGGCACAAGGCTAGACGAAGTATAGCGCCTTCGGAAATATAAGGCCTGCAAATTAAGTTTCTTTTATTGTTTTTGAATTTATTTATTTATTTATTTATTTTGTTTTTCTATTTTTCTATTATTATTTTTTAATTTTTTTATTATTCTTATTTTTGAAAAAAAAACGTTTTTTCTCTCTTTTTTTGTGATTTTGATTTTTTTTCGATTTTTTTTGTCTTCACTAGCCGATCGGTTTAAAACCGACCGACACCCCATGGCCCGACGCATCGGACGCATTGGTCGATCCGGAAGCAGAGAGCGGCAGCTCGAGGAGCGGCGGCGGATCCGGGAGATCCACGGCGGCCGGCGTCGCAGCGACCAGGTCGGCGACGGCGAAAAGCGGCGGCCTGCGGCCGGCAGCCGAGGGAGCGGCGGCGGCGCCTCTGGCGGATGCGGCCCGAGCAACTGAAACCCAGGTGGCGGTGGCTTGGGCGGATCGGGCCGGTGACCCGAGCGGTGGCGGCGAAGGCTGCAGATGGCGACGGCCCGCGGAAGGAGCGGCTTCGGCAGCGGCTCCGACACGGTGGAGGAAGCCCGGTCGGCGACGGCGGCTCGCATGGATCCGGTGGAGCGGCCGTCTGCGGAGTAGCCGGAGGAGCGGCGGCCGACGGAGCCACCGGACAGAGCAGCAGGCGGAGCGGCTGCGGCGACGGCTCTGGCGGAGGCTGACAGGACGGCGACGGCTGCGACCCGAACGGAGGCGGACCGGCCAGTGGTGGCTGCGCGGGCGGAGATCGGCACGAGCAGAGACGGCCCGGCAGCGGATCTCGACCGGCGGCCGAGTACGACAACGGCGACCGGCGTGCGTTCGGGCCGCAAATGGCGACCGGCGACCGAGGACGGCTATGGCGACAGCAACGACTGCGGATCCAGGCGGTGGCTCAACTCTGTTCTTCCCCTTCCCGGTCTGACCGGCGTACTCCGCCCGGTCTGACCGGCGTCCTTCTCCCGGTCTGACCGCCGGCGCAATCTCCTCGAAGTGGTTGGCGATCTTGGCGAGGGAGGACTTGTCTTCTTCATTGCGGCCGGCGATCTCGGCGACGGTGGCGAAGTCAGTCTTTTCCCTCTCGTCGCTAGAGGGAGGTAAGTCGACGGGGGTGAGGTTGGCCTCGTCCTCCTCGTCGCTAACAGCCGGTAGATCAATATCTGTCGTCTCCTTTGCTCTGCGAGCGGCCTCTTGCTGCGCCTTCTCCCGCTTCTTCAAGATCTTCTCAAAGAAGGCATACATGTTAAGGCAGCAGTCCGCCCACTCTTTGTTGTAGCTGGCGTTCTTATCGGCGCTAGCTTTTATTATGGCCATTGACTCGGCAAGGGGACGAGTCGTAGGAACCATGGTAGCAGAAGTCGTGGGAAGGGATCGACTGCTCTGATACCAAGTTGTCATGAACCGGGGTAAACACCACCAAGAAGATGGCCGAATGGTGTCGGCGTAGAACGAGAGGGAGAGAGACTAGAGATTTAAGCGAGGAAGACTTGATAACTCTCTGCTTGCTTACAATAGTATGCGGTAGCCTCCTTATATAGATGGCTCCCCCTAACACATAGAATCTAATCCCAATTATAACTCTAACAGATATAGTAACTAATATCATATCTCTAATCATATCTCTAACAAAAGGAATCTAATCTCTAACTCAAATAGAAATCAATCTCTAATTCCTAATAATACCCTGGCTGGGCCTTGGGCCCAAGGCCCATACCCCTGACAGTTGCAGTAGTAAATATGTAGAATGTAGATGAGTAGAAGTACTGAAGTAGTATACTAGTATAGTAGTATGCATTGCTGATTGCTCTGTTCTTCAAATGTCCCGAGAAGAATCTCCAGTCCAATCGGCAGTCAGCAATGCTGCCTCTGTATTTGGATTTTGGATGGTAATATGGTATACACATTAGAGATGCATGGTGCTGGACTGATGGAGTGCTAATATTTTGTCACAAATGCCTCCCTTTAACATTTTTGCTTTTGTTGAGAAATGTAGGAAAATTACACTGCTCGCAGAATAGTTCTTGTAGCATCAGAAGTTGCGCATGATGAGTTGAGTTGCTCTCAACTACAGAACCACTTTTTTCAGACCTTGGTGTGAAACCAGCCTGAAGATCGTGGGAGTTGGAGGCGACTACCGTTGCCAAGCACAAGCAGATTCTCCGGTGAGTTTTGCCTACTTTGCAGCATTATTGTTGACGCTGGATACACAGTTGATTGTCTTACGCTTACAGTTGAATTTCTTGTGATCAAAACACACACATTGCACTTGCTTTTCAGGTGCCAAGTGGTTGGCATCAAGACTCGAGAAAACATTGCTGATTGTTACTACGCTTCAGGTATGCCTAACATATGCTGAAGTGATTTCATTATTTATGGATACCCTATATTGTCTGTTGACTGTTCTAGATAGGAATCATGGGTTTGTTTTATATTATCACATGTGCAAGCCTATGTATTCAAATCTAATGCACTGAAACATACATTGTTCCATTTTGTTGTGATGAAATGATGAATTGCATTCATTTTTCCTCTTTATTGGAGAGCATAAATCAGTCCAAATACAGTCCTAACTCCTGATAGCAAGTCAACAAGTAGCTAATGACTAGTCGACTGACTAGTCAACTAGTCGGTAAGTCGGTCCCTTAGCGACTCGACTTGACTTACCGACTTAATAACCATGGTTTATGTAGACAATGTCATTATACGCTTCAGTAAAGAAGCTTTGGAACTTATGAAATTAATGATCACAATTGAAGGGCTGCGCTCATATTGAACACATTGTAGAGTCCAGTCAAAAAGCATTTGTACTTGATAAATGATTATATCTTCCAATTTAGAAAACATAGGAGGGGGATTGATGTGCCCCTAGCTCAAGACAGTGCCCACATATTGGCCCAATTTAGATACTCTAATTTTGAACAACAAGCCAACTTAATATGGATGTGATTTTGCAAAGGCTAGGGTAATAAATAGTGGACATATAATTGGAGTAGACTAAAAGTTGTAGCAACGATGTATGTCTTGACCAAACACATAATTATATAAATTCTTGCCCAAGAAAAAACAATAGTGGCAAGAAGCAAACTCCCAACACAGCAAACTACGAAAATTTTTTGACAATCCGCCAGATGGTACAGAAGCACCATCCTCGAATGTTTTCATAGAAGAGCTTATTGCAGTCAATCCAACGCTTACAAGAACCAGTTGATTCAGTTCTACTATAGGAATTCAACATGGGAAATTTCTGCACATAACAAGTTAATATACTGACAAAAGACAATAGGGATCTACTGTATTGTCACTGATGCACTTAGCTTTCGTATTTGCATTTCCTATCTGAAAGAAACTTGGAGGTAAATATTTTCAAACAATGGACAATTTTATATTTTTAAGTTACAAATCTATCAATTAGTTTTATCCTATGGGTTCTCAATTCATGTGCTAGAAAGCAAGTACATCATTCTGGAACAGGTTAGCTTCAGAGAAGCAATCCCATTAAGCATTCTGAAAGAGCTTAGCGTCAGAGAGCTCAGATCCAAAATAAAAAAAAACCATGATCTTGAATTAAAATAATTTAAATCTGAATACTCAAGCACAAGTTTCAACCAAGGTTTATTCATTCCATACACGAATATCTACACTGCCATGGATTCTGCTTTCACACTGTCATCATTTGAGCCCGCCCCTAAAATTTTGGGTGTTCACTTAATACTGCAACAATTTTGTACCTCTAAATTCAAGGCAAGCCCTCGAAACAACAAAGCTTAGTTTTTGTGAATCATGGCTCTGCGATGGCTGCTGCGCCAATGAGGCGATGCATAGTTATACATCAACAGCTCGAACATATTCTCGCACCCACTCAATTAAAAAATGTAAGCAGCAATGAGGGAAAAAATATGTACAGTGAACAATACAAGCGAACAAAATGTAAGTAGCCTAACAACAATACAACATTAACCAACTCCCCATGGTGATTTAATTACCACACACAGCAAATTTGACTACCGACTACAGTGCAAATATCAAATAGCATTACTCCAGAGCCCAGACAAGTTATACTGCAGCCACTCTGACTCGACATGCCGAAGCAACTGTAGTAGGTAGATGAATTCGAAGATATTTGGTTCAGTCGGTGGTACCAAATTCTACTAGGAACGAACAGAAATAGAAGCGTGTAATTGTGGGAATAAAAGCATAGATATGCATGTGATGCAAATAAGCCTTAGGCCTTGGCCACGGACAGCATCAGGGAATTATTACCGCTCCGTTCCGGCCTGCAGCTGTTGCGATCTCGCTGGCCGTCCTCCGAAGACGAAGCATGACGGATCTGCTCGAGTTGAAGGGGGTAGGTAGGTCGCGAGGAAGAGAAGGGAAGCGCCTCGCTTCTTCTCCAGCACCCCGCCGTGGTGGCACGCGCAGCCGCGAAACCCCTAAACCCTAACCTCGCGGCGTCCATTGCGATGCCACTGCCGCAGCGTGCGGTCGGTGCGAGATCTCTCCGTTGTGCGTCCGTGCCGGCCGGTGACCCCCAGCTGCAGTCGGTAGGGGTAGCGACGCGAGGGGAAGACTGGCTGGCAGGTGGGGTCAGACAGATGATGGCGTTCGCTCTCCATTCAAACTCATCTTTTTCTTTTCTTTTCTTTTCTTTTCTTTTCTTTTCTTTTCTTTTTGGATGGATTCAAACTCACCTTTTCTTTTCCTTTTCCTTTTTAGATGGATTCAAACTCATCTTGGGAAGAAGGAAGTGTATTCTTGCGGCCCATGGTTAGTTTTGTTTGGGCTCAAAAATGTGGAGCGCAAATAGAGCTCGAGATGAGACTACCAAGGTTCGGACTTGGTCTGTCTTTGTTTTCCCAGCAAACGAGCTGCCCGCCCATGAGGTCCCTCGCAATGCCATCTGCCCCACTATTGTGCCTCCATATCTTATTGCCATTTCCTCCTACTTAGTGAGTACTACATTTTCCGTCTCAAAAGACTAGCAAGGAGTCCGTGCGTTACAATAAAGTATCATAAGATGGTGATACATACCTCAAACATGATCCAAAACCGTACTATAAAACATCAAGTTTCCATGATTTCCATGGAAACGTGCCATGTGGAAAGAGGACAACGGACAAACTCCCTCTATATTAGTCTTGCTATGCTGTGGCAAGGCCTCCTCTCTGTGTCCCTCTACCATGTCACTCTAGCCGAATGACCGTGTGTTGCAACAAAAAACCAAACTTCTTATTAAACATGATGTTTCTTGTTCAAAAGAATAGTAGTTTGTGGCATCCTAATTACGTCCATAAAAAGGCATGCAAGAAAACAAGTACATTTCACATATTGTGTGTATATGCTAGCTTTTATATTCTCAAACTCCGAGCACATATCAGTTAAGCTTATCTTTGTGATGTGTAGGAAATACCTATCAAGGTGACAGCTTGATTTCGTCTTTAAAAAAGTTATAGCCTGATGTTATGATACTATAGTAAAAAAAATAGTAGAACAATACATATGGAAGAAGTTAGGAGTTGCCTCCCAAGTTTGGATCAATGTTGCGGTAGCATATTACACTTTCTACGAAACATACATTAGTCTCTGTCATTTGCAATATGGTAATATTCCAACTTATCCTCTTAAACCGATTATTAACATGAACTTACTTCAAGCTAGTCTAGCTTTGCAAGAAAATCTCGTTCATATCTTTTAGAATGCC
The DNA here is from genome assembly GCA_017311315.1 of Dendrocalamus latiflorus. Lineage (NCBI taxonomy): Eukaryota > Viridiplantae > Streptophyta > Magnoliopsida > Poales > Poaceae > Dendrocalamus > Dendrocalamus latiflorus. Next base: position 56,624,139 of record CM029651.1, read on the forward strand.
CAAATCTTAAAATTTATACCTTCCATTTTATGTAAGAACATAATTTATCGGTTCATTTATATACAACCCACAAGGCATCAATCAGTGCAGATTTCATAAAAATAGCAGGGAAGCACCAAGACATTGAGAAAAACACAATAAAAGAGAAATTTACAATCATGTCCATTACACCTTGGTTGCTACTCCCTTCCTGGAGTCCTCGTCACATGGCCTCTCGCTGTGCCATATGCCTCAATTTCAGGGAGCAGCCTCTGTTGACTTTTCTCCTGCATGAACTGAAAAAAGGAACAAGCTAGAATTTGCATATTGATGAGGATTCAATAAATCCCTAAATATGGCTTTAATATATAATTAAAGCCAAGGGGATCCCCGTGGTCGTAAACTCTCATAGGTCGCTCCCCGAGTACCTTAGTTGGAGAGACACTGCACGTATTACCTGACCAGATGATTGTTTGGAGAGTATATGAAGTGGTCCCTAGGCCCAATTCCAGGATATTTCTTTTGTGTGATGGATGGAACACGCATCTTATCCACTCCAAACAGCACGATACTTCGGCCCTAAGTCTCTGACAATAACTGCCATGCGGTTGTTGCTCATGTTCATCTCTCATTAACAATAATCGATGATCAGGCATTCTCTCTCTGACAATAACTATCTCTTTGACCAGACACTCGTTAACAACAATCGATGATCAGGCGTTCTCTCTCTAACAATAACCGCCTTCTTGACCAGACACATTGGTTCCATAAGGCGTCTTCCCCAATGGATGATTAACGTCTCTTCATTGGTATTTAAGGCTAAATGATGAAAACACAATTAATCAGTCTCATTTCCGAACAAATTCACATTTCCTTTAATTCAGTGTAATTAGGGATAGTCTCTCGCCTTGTTAAGAGCACTCTTCTAACCAGTTCATAGCAATAAAGAGTATTATCCACGTTCTTTCCTAAGGATTTTTAACCATTTTTCTCATATTATTTCATAAGATCGGTGACTCGATCGTCGATAGCTGGCACCGTCTGTGGGGAAAAGGTGTTGAATCCTTGAAGTTCTTATTCAGCGATCCTCATCATTCTCTCTTCCCTGGTGTCATTGGCAATGCATCATGGAAGGGACATGGGATGAGGGTCAGTGTCCTCTTGATACGGTCATGGGCGACCGCTCTTTGTCGATAGCTCCTGCATATTTTGGGAGCCGACTAACACCTAGTTGTAGTGTCGATGAATTTACCACCAACAGAAAGCCAAGTGAAGATGATAACACATAGTATCTGATTAGCAATCCACCATAGGTGATGAAGGTTATTTAAGGTTAGGTGATGAAGGCAAAATCAATCAGTCTTTTTTTTAGATGAATTCACATCTCATTCGATTGAATGTAATTAGGGCTAGTCTCTCACATTATTGAGGGCACTTTTGTAACCAGTTCATAGCAGTAAAGAGCATCCCTATTCTCTTTCAAGGATTTTTAGTTATTTTCCTCATATTATTTCATAAGATTGGCGACTTGATCATTGACACAATTAAAGATGACTTTCAATATGATTAGAGCAATGAAAAGCATCTTCTCCCGCATGGCATCAACCATAAACGTATTGTTCCTACCTTCATTAGCAGCATGTACAGTAAAAGATGACTTTCAACCTGTGCATAACCATGGCTCATCGCACCTAGTCATCTGTCGAAGTGAGCACCCATGGCGCATCTCCTCCAACTTGCCACGTTGCAAAGCTCACCCCTTAGTCCTTTATCATCGCTGCATGCATGGCTCGCGCCGCCACAAAGCCGCGGAATGAGCAACCACCGGCACCTAACAATAGCATTGACCTACCCCTCTGCTGAGCCGCCAAGCTAGCCTACCCTCTGCTCTGCGCCTCCAGCTCCACACGAGTGCTTATATGCTGCCTCGATTCCGAAACCGCCTCCACTCGCCAAGAGCCTGGGAAGCTGTTGTTGCGTGACGCAGATGCATGCTATGGTTTGACTAACGCCCAATTGAGTCTTTTTGAACATCCTGCTACCGCTTGCCCACCCACCGGCTAATTCGAGCTCCCTGCCTACCTTTTGATTTCGTTAACAGCGACACTTGGGTGCTACGGTTGCATTTGGATCCGCAAGTGATGGGGGATGGGAGGAGGAAGTTGTTTGCGGTTAGATATTAGTGGAAGGGGTCACTGGAAAGACAGTTGTAGACAACAGACTTGCAGTTGGGTCCAGGGGATTGCGGCCTACGGACGTGCGTGGGACTAGCAGAGGGACCGATACGGGCCCATGTGTTGGAGCACGAGGCGAAGAAAGGAGCGAGGATGAAGGATGAAAGTCCATCACTGACATCATGGCCAACTCATTGGCGAGTGATCAGAGGAGGGATATAAAGGCTGCGATCATTGTGGCTTCGCTACAGTGCTGGAGGCTTATTTGGCACTATTCATAAGTTTCGTCTTTTTCTGAATTTTTGGCTTTTTGTTGAGCTTTTTTGCCGGTTCTTTTTTTCCCGTATTTGTTTGTATTATACATAATGGGCTAACATATTTTTTTTATTTTTAAATTTTTTAAATTTAATTATGCTAAATAAGCCTCTGTCAGCTACAGTGCTTTTTTCAGCCAGCTACAGTGTTTTCAGCCATAAGCCACGAGCTTTTCAGCCGAACCGATCACCCCCAAAGGTGAATGAATAAACTTCTCTTTTTATATTAGTAGAGAAGAAAGGAAGAAAAAGAAGTGAGTACTACTTGGACTCAAGCCCCCAAATGACAACTACGACTGTACTACGATATAGTACAGTATACAGCATTTTAGAGCCGGCAAACCATCATGGCCAACAGTCTACATGATATATAGGCCATCGGATCATCATTAGATTGAACTTTCACTACTCACTCATATTCGATCGATTCGATCATATCACCATGATTTAAAATCCTACTGACTATTCACTCACCTTTTCTTAGTTTACTAGTCATATCCAATATCCATTGCAGTGCACTGCACCGGATGTCATTGGCAGCCGCGCATCCATGCAATTGCAAAGGACAGCCCTGGTAGCTTTGTCGGATCGTGCTTTCGTTAGGACGCTTCGGCTTATAAGGGTTTCAACTTCTAGTTTTTTTAGCTTTTAGTTTATTTAATTTAGAAATTACTTGAAATTTATTAGTTTCTAATTTTATCTTTTTTGCTTTTTTTCATTGTATATGACGATTTAATATTTTTTACATTATTTTTTCTCAATTTTTTTAAACTAACAACTGATACAATACAATTTTAATTAAAAGCTAAAACCACCGGCCTCGGGCCGAAGCCCAGTGGAGATAACAAAGTAGTACTAGTACTAAATTAATAATCAAACATGATCTCTCCTTTTCAAAGTCCACTAATAATCGAAGTGGCTAATCTTGCCAATCCAGTAGGGCCGGGTCGTGCTCTTGTTTGATTGGGAACCGACGCAAAATGGAGGCGGCCCCGTGAAGGATTGCATTTGCACCTGTGTTGTAGCATTCTTGTATTTTTTTTTCCTTCTCTACTCTCTGGTGTTAATGGTACTTATAGCATATTTTGATATCGTATTTACAAAAATATCAATATATACATACAATGCCATGGACATGACACCTGGCCGAAGGAGCCCCCTGGCCATACGGCAGGTGCCTACTGCCTGGCAACCGTGCGGCCAAGTCGCTACCAGTCAGTCACCATATGGCCAAGGTGGTGTTGTGTGGTCGAAGTGCTGTGGTTGAAACGCCGTGTTCGATGCGTCGTGTTCGAAGTGTCATGGTCGAAGCAATACGTGGTCAAGAAGAGAGAGCCAACCCATGGTCGTGCGACACCGCCTTGGCTGCATGGTGGCTGAGCACCTGCCGCACGGCCACAGAGCTCTTTTGGCCAGGTATTATCTCCATGACGCTGCGACCTGGTAACTAGGCAGCAAAATGGACATTTTTACTATTGTTACGCGTATACTGACATATTTATAAATATGGCTTCAAAATATACTATAAGTGCCAAAAACTACTCTCTATGTCTTGTATTGGATTGGACAAAACGGCAAAGTCTTCTTCTCATTACGTTAAGAATAGAATGCTCTTCTCTCTGAAAAAGGGAATAGAATGCCCTTCTCTGATGTGATTCGTGGAGTTTAATTTGGGGTATTGCTAGGGATCGGATCGTTCGATCCTTGGCTAAAACTCTGGATGCTCGTGTGCAACATTTTTTTAGCTATGCTTGTAACATTTTTGGATATCTTTGCAACACAAAAAAACCAAGAACGATGTGAGCATTTTGATCCGCAACATTTCTTGTCTGTATCTGTAACATCTGTCGGCTATACATGCAACACCAAAAAAAGAAAGAACGATACGAATATTCGGATCATACGCTCCGATGTAACATTCTTACGTAATATGTGCAATACTTTTAATCACCGTATGCAACAAAAATATCTAGTATAAAAGTCGATGTTGCATGCACAAAGTAAAAAAATGTTACATGAAAAACACGGGCAAAAAATATTATAAATATAGATAAAAAAATATTATAAACATAGTAAAAAATATTGCACATGAACGTCTGAAATGTCAGCCAGGGATCACGCCCGACCCCTAGTAACGCCCTTTAATTTGCACAAGTCGGATGGCGACATACGGCCCGATACCAGCAGTTTCAGTCCCTCCTTCCTTTCCTTATCGCCGCGCGATTATAGCATTATTAGACGTACTAGCGACCCCCCTTCTTCCCTCCCGACATGCGTGCATTATTCATATGGAAAGTAGTGGTGGTTTCATCTGAAACAAACTTGCCATGATTCCCACATTCTGAGTTCCTGGCATCTTTGTTTGAGCAATCATCATATTTTACACACTGATATACGTCTGGTGCAAATTATATGCCGTTAGACTCGATAACCTACTAGCTTATTTTATTTAGAGTCATTATTATATCGGTTGTGTTGTGTGTGTACCTAACGAATTAATCTTTTGCACAAACGCCGTCCTTTGATAGTGAGACTGGCCGGTAGATTCCCATGGTAAAGTTATTCTCACCCGCTATATATTTGCCTACCGTTCTTTTTGCTAAATCTTATATCTTTTAGTTGTGATTTATGGTTTTTAGGTTGTTCGTGTGATAGATTACAAAGTAGTAGAAATCCACGTACAGTTTTTTCCGATATAAATGAATTCGGTACAGTATTTACTATAATTAACTAGTAGACTTTATCTCAGAAAGATATTTCATTTAAAAGCTAGTTAGTATAAAAACAAATCAAAAAATAACTTTTAAAAGTTAAAAAGAACAGATCTACAATGAAGCCAGGCCACTATTCCAGTTGACTCCTCGGTACAAAAGGAATCTGATGGGTTGGTAAACGCCAGCCTGATTGAAACAAGACCATGAAAAGTTGATGCATCAACTGCTGCTCACTCGCTACCCAGCTAAGACCGCGCGCTTTCTTGTGCGTGTGTGCAAACATGACAACGTTCGACGGAAGGCAGCGACCAACCAGCATCAGAGTGGAACGTCCTCTCTTCAGGAAACGATCCTGCCAAACAGTATTCGCATTCTGCAGCATTGCATTGCTGCCAATACGTAGTAACTGTAAACATCGTCTTTTCAATATTCAGTTTGTATGGGTTGATCCTGTGCGACACTTTCTAATTAAGGACGTGCTTGTTTGGGCCTAAAAAATAATGACTTATGATTAAAATTGCACTGTAGCTGACTGAAATTACACTGTAGATGAAGGAAGAAAACATCCGGATGATGTTTAACAAAACCCAAAATTAAAAATATAAAAATATGTTAGCCCATCACAGACAACGCAAACGAATACGGGAAAAAAGAACTAGCAAAAAAGCTAAAAGTTCAAAAAAATGAAAATTATAAATAGTAAAAAATAAGTCAGAAGTCAACAATTTAAACCAAAATAAGCGGGGTGTAAGTGCTGCGCTCGGTGGGAATAACAATTATAAATAGTAAAAAATAAGTCAGAAGTCAACAGTTTAAACCAAAATAAACAGGGCGTAAGTGCTGCGCTCGGTGGGAATAACAATTATAAATAGTAAAAAATAAGTCAGAAGTCAACGGTTTAAACCAAAATAAACGGGGCGGCGCTCGGTGGGAATAACAGATGGACGCTTCAGGAGGGACTACCAGATACAGATGCATGCATGGATCGATCCTGTTGTTGAGCTAAGAAAGCACGCTTCCGCAAGCATATGTACCAGCCTCTTCTGATTTCCATCATCAGACAGAAAGAGCCAAAACCATGCACATTGATCACAAACTCGGACGGATGGATCGATCTCGGGGGGCGGTGCATGGTTCGTCCGGTCTGATGAGCCCCCACGGCCTCTTGCTTCCTTGACCGTCCGTCATGCTTGTCCTTCCTGTTTCATATGTACGGTCCACGACTGACGCCGCACCCAACCGAGCCGACACCTTACGATCCAGGAAGCTTCCCTCGTGAGCTGGCTGACTGACATTTGCTTCGATCGTAGGGTTGATACAACCGAGCGAAATTAAGTGCTTCGATGCTCTCCCAAAAACAAAATAAGCAATATGTTAACGGGTGACTGTTGGCTTGAAATTTCCAGGCTTTAATATTTCTGATTTTAAAATTTTTCTTTTTTCAGAACAATTTGAAATTTTTCTGATTTTTGGAAGTTTCGAGACTAGGGAGGATTGGAGCGGAGCAAAGGGAGAGAAGGGGACTACGGGACCATTGGTCACATATATGGTATTTATGTATTATTTTTTATGAGAGAGCTTTAAGTAGGATAACCCGATTGAAGAGTAACGATTTTAAATCCGTAATACATCGTGTATCCCAAAATATGTTAGCTAGTATTGTGCTGATATTTTTTTTTAAATCCAGCAATTGCTGGAATCATAAATTATAAAGGGCAGGAGTAAAATATTGTGCTGACATAGTGATACAACGGTAGCTGTTTGAACTACTGGCTAGCTGTTTAGTCACACAAACACGATCACTTCGGGGGATTAAGATGCAACGCGAATCGGATCAAGTCTGTCTTTATTCTCCTGATAGAAGATTAAGCCTGTGACGGCGCGTTCCAATACCCTAGCTACCTGCGCGCGGTGCGGCTGCCAAATCCAACTCCTCGCGCGCGCAACCGCCTATATATGCGACCACCCACCACACGCAGCACGCGTCTCGGCTCCTCCACAGTCCAACTCGTCGGGACGCCAGATATGCTGCTGCACAGGCACAGGTTCCTCTGCTGCGGCTGCGTCGCCACCGGCACCGGCGGCCGAGGATCCTTCGGCGACGACACCACCGATCGGCCTGGCGCCAAGAACGCGGCCGGCAAGAGCGCCGCCCCTGCCAGCAGGCAGCTGTCGTGGGCGCAGGTGGAGGCGATGACGGGAGGCTTCACGTCGGCCGTCGTCGGCGAGGGCGGTTTCAGCACCGTCTACCTTGCGCGCCTCGCTGGCTCCCTTGCCGCTGTCAAGGTCCACCGCAGCAGCGAGCGCTTCCACCGCGCCTTCCGCCAGGAGCTCGACGCCCTCCTCCGCGTCCGCCACCCCCACATCGTCCGCCTCCTCGCCTTCTGCGACCAGCGTGGTACGTGTGCGCCTAGCTCTGCTATTCGCCATTTCTCCAAGTATCTCCCGTCGATCCATGACGTACGTACGTGTTCTTTGGACCTGATATGAGAGGTTGGTTAACGCAGACGAAGGCGTGCTCGTGCTGGAGTTCGCGCCAAACGGGAACCTGCACGACCATCTCCACGGCGGCAGCAAGGGCGCCGGGGCGTTGCCGTGGGCGCGGCGGGTGTCGGTGGCTCTGCAGGCGGCCCGGGCGCTCGAGTACCTTCACGACCGGTGCGAGCCCCAGGTGGTGCACGGCGACGTGAAGGCGTCGAACGTGCTTTTCGACGCGGCCATGGGCGCCAGGCTCTGCGACTTCGGTTCGGCGCGCGCGGGGTTCTCGGCCGCCGTCCGCCCGCGCCCGCGGCCCTCGGCGCTCGCCGTGCTGGGGTCCCCCGGGTACGTCGACCCGCACTACCTCCGCTCCGGCGTGCTCACCAAGAAGAGCGACGTGTACAGCTTCGGCGTGCTGCTGCTCGAGCTGCTCACCGGCACGCAGGCGTTCTACGACGGGCGGCTTCTGACAGCGGCCGTCGCGCCAAAGATTAAGGCTGATTCATGTGACGTGCATAATCTCGTTGACCAAAGGTTAGGGTGCCAGTACAACGCCGCCGAGGCGGCGGCCGTGGCGGTGTTGGCGGCGGCGTGCGTCGGGGAGAACCCGAGCCTCCGGCCGTCGATGGCCGACGTGGTACGGGCCCTGGAGCAGAACGCTCAGGCGTCGATCTCGATCGTCAGGAAAAGATCGGACGGCGACGGAAAGGTGTGAGCCGTGGCAAGAAGGGATGGTGTGGGGCCGGGAGAATTAGATGCTTGTAGGTCTGACGTGGCGAGCAACTAGACCGTAGGATGCGATGCGGTCGAGTGGGATCCTCCCGGTATTGGGTTGGTGAGGAACAGGCACTAGGGGTGAGGCGTACCAAAAGACCAAATACGAAAGGTTGGTATGGACAAGGATTTAGGGGAGAAAAGCTAGGGGTTTAGGATTTAATTTGTATGCAGATTTCTTCATCTTTTGGTGATCGATCATGGGTTCTTCTAGTTAATGGCGAGTGCAATTAGGTCGTGCGCCAACTGGGAGGAAATTATGTGATGTGAGTTGCTTCTTCCATTCCATGTCCATCGTTTGTGTTGCATGAATAAGATTAACACTGTTTGTTGTGTGCCTTCCGGCTTCAGCAAGCATCAGCACATAAATGTACACAACTTTGCATATGTTTGTTCAGAGGCTCAGAGCTTGTTTGTTGTTGTTCACTCCATTACTGACATATTGGAATATTACTTTCATTTAGTACTATGGCTACCGATGGCAATGTCACTTTTGATAACTCTTGTGCCATGGATGGCCAAGTACTGAATACTAGCATCACCACCAATGATCCCGTGGCGTATATCTGCACACGCACACCATTTTCCTTCGATAAAAAGAGCTAGAAGCCTATAGAACAACACATTCCTTCCAGGAAACACACATAATTAGTCACACCAAATCATGGCAGGAAATTTCTTCTGACCAACAGACCATCATCGTCTTTCTTGTAGACAGAAGAAAAAAAAATTCTGACATGGACATGCTTCAATTCCAACAACATCAATTATATTATTAAAGGAAAAAAAATAAGCTATCATATTTGCCCTTAAGAGTTAAAAAATCACATGTTAATCGAGCAAAAAAGAGATAATATCTAGCAGTCCATCTGGTAGACCCAAGTTATAGTGGCTTAGATTAAAAGAAATAGTCCATATCAAGTATAATAAAAATAACTAAAATTTGGGACAAAAAATAAAAGAAAATTAGCAATGTGATTTCCATATAAATTTCAAAGTAAAACTGAAAGTCAGAATAAAAATTAGCGGTTGGATTTGTATACGAATTCTAACCAAAACTGAAATTCGAAATAAAAAATAAAATAAAATTAGCAATTTAATTTCCATATAAACTCTAAATTAAAATATCTAAAAAGATTAAATTCTGAATAAAAATGAAATTAAAATACTAGTTGGATTTGTATATAATTCCAACCTAAAACTATAAAAATAAACTCCATGTCATCCATAATCCAACAATATACAAATTTAGAATAAAAATCACACGATAACTAGAGATCTGATTTTATATGAATTCTAAATCAATTTTATTTCCAAATGATTGTCAAATTAAAACTAAAATTTGAAATGAAAATTACTAGTTGGATTTGTATATGAATTCCAACCAAAAACTGAAATTCAGAATAAAAATAAAATAAAGTCAGCAGTTTGATTTCTGTACAAACTCCAAAGTCAAATTCCTAATTAGCTTAAATTTGGAATAAAAATGAAATAAAAATATTAGTTGGATTTGTACATGATTTCAATATATATATTCAGCGACGGACAAAATTGGACATAGCAAAAAAAAAAACAGAACCTGCATGTTGTTTCTCATGGGGTTTGATTAATGTGATTTGGACTAAGTAATGTGTGGGGTTATGCTGGAGAGTGATATTGGGAGATCAATATATGTAGGACCAGTATGACAATAGATGAGCGGTGAGTGTTGCCTTTAAATTCTCTTCCAATTATTTACCAATTCTTCACTACAATAACTATGAGAACTTATGAAGACAAGAACCCAAAATTCCAAAAAGTCTTAGTGCTACAGTAATTTTAGTCAGTGAATAGTGCAAAAACATCACTATTTCAAATCCAAAAATACATGAAATATTTGATCCGTAAATCTAAAATAATTGAAACTTGAACTAAGACTAGATCATGACCTTAAGAACTTATCCTAACCAAAAATCATTAAAGAACTTAAGAGAATTGAGATCTTTTGATTTGTTAAGCTCTGTTGCACCAAAATTGAACTAACTCTCAAACCAAAACTCCAAATTACTTGAAATTTGGTATGCACCTTCTCTAGGATATCATGAACCTATTCCTCCATTTGATGGAAGGTTGCATAAAAATTGGTCAAAAAATAAAAACGGTGAATATAACTTACTCGTGAGTGAATATGACTTGCTCGTAGGTGAATAGTGGCCAAAATTGACTTGCTCGTGAGTAAAATCATCTAAGGAGTCAACATCGTAGCTACCCTTGGCTATGAAGTATATGCTGGTGAAGTCCTAGGTCTTCTTCTTACCATAGAAGTCGTCCTCCGACCCCGAGTCCATATCACTCATATCGACGTTCTCAAGAGCGGCAAGGACCCGATTAATGAACTTGCGGTAGTTGGGCTTCTTGGCCTTCATGTCTCAAGCTTGAGGACGCATTCAAAAGTCGCTCTCCTCCTTGCCCTTCATCTTGAGGCACTTGGTCCGAATGCGGTTCAACTCACCACATTCAAAGCAAGTGACAGGGCCACCTCTCATCTTGTTCCTCACTTTGTTGTAGGATTTCGTGAATTTTATGGATAGAAGGGCTAAGTCATTCTTAGGTAGCTATGCTTGAGCTCAACCATCTTACACGGCATTCTTGATCGTTCTGGGCCTAAGCTCTTCTATGAGTATAGCCCTAATCCTCGCTGTTGACCATGATTGACCTTAAACAACCCTGCATATCCAAATACAAAGAAATCGTTTTTGGGCATAAATTCTTCATAACTTAACCCATATTAGCGATAACATATCTCATGCAACCTATACCACTGATCTAGGTCATCAAATCATCTCATGACTCAAATTTTCTAAAATCATCTATTTCTGCAAGCTATTCAGAAAGATTTGTAAATTTACAAATTTTAAATTGTTACTCCTAAAAAATGACAATGTTTCATCACAATAAACTATGAATCTTCTCACATGGTCCTTCAATATAAGAAGTCAGTGGTGGTGACACAACATGAGATTGCATTGGCAGTGTTAATGCTAGGCACAGTGTCCCAATTCCAAATGCAAATATGATGTAAGGTAGTGGTCAAGGGTGGATTTGAGGACAAGCAAAGCACTTCGCCGATGATGGCGAAGAGATGTGCATGCTTCGAAGCACTGTAAGACCGTTGCAATGCGGTGAGTGGTGGGGCCAGTCGAGGAAGGTGACACGAGTTTTAGCAATAGCCAATAAAAATTATTAGTGTCTTGCTTCAAATCTTGGTAGAAGGATATCTAGTGAGGGGGAAGGAGCAGTAGATGAGGGGAACTAGAAAAGTAAAATATATAAGGTTAGAACAATAGTAGCTTACTAAAAAAATACTTTTAACTAATGGCGTATTTGAATAATACATTTCTATTGCCTAGAATGTATTGTACTTGATGAAAATTTTTATACCAAAACAGCAATTAAGTTCCGTCAAGATGTACTTTGGCTAGAAGTTTTTTGTACAATTGTAAATGTCTATCTAATTGCATGTAAATATCTCAAAGCTAATTTAATTACTAGTAAAATTGACTTATATTTAAGAGAAAAAAATCAAACAGTTGTGCACGATATGTAACAAATCTAGCCGTGCAAATATCCGGAACCTGCTAATTACACTGAAGGAAGCTGCCGTACATACATACGTCCACGGCTGGCAATTCATGGGTAATCCGACCCCTGACGCCGACGGCCAGCGCGGAGGTAAGTATCCATACCTCTCGGTTCGGGCACGGCGCCGGTGGGGCGTCCCGGTCGTGATTGCACAGCCAAACCACCGGAATTGCCGTCCCATCTCTTTCAGCAGCGACTGACTGACCAGCCTGCAATGCATAGTATTCTTTTGTTAAACAACCAGTACCAGTATTCTTTTGTTTTCTCTCTCTCTCTGTGTGTATATATATATTTGTATGTGTATATGTATGTATATCGATTGAATTAATGGGAGTGTTGTAGGCTAGTGCTATTTTGTCTCTGTGCCTGCCGTATCCTCTCGTGACGTCGTTGGAATATCTCCAGGTGCTTGTATTCCGGTGCGCCTGCATTTTTTTTTGCTGTCGCTAATAGAGAATGTGCTTGTCTGAGAGGACCGCACGAGCCATGACGCCGCGCGCGCGAGTATGACAACAAGAAAACTCGGTGATGCCGGCTACTGTGGCTAGATACGCCTCAACCACCCCTCTGATGGGTGCGAGGAAGACGACTACATTGGCTTCTCTCTGATGGAAGGAACGAGGCCCAGAAGCAATCTCTACTTTTGTACATATCCCACTTGAAATCTCCCTCGATCTGCAGTAATTTGCATTGCTTTAGTACTAGTGAGTGCAATTGCCTTATTGCGTACCTAGCTTTCTGCTTTTCTTCCTCGTCTTTCTTCTCTGGGGCAAGTGCCATTTTCGTCTATAATATTGAGAGTAAAAAGGGCTACTTGTTCCTTTTTTTTCATTAACAGGAGGATACGATATACCAGAGGAAATTAATTAATGCATATATGTCTTGCAAGAGACCGCTACCAATTTATGGACTGAAAAGAAGTTTTTGGCCTATAGCCGAATATCCATAAACCTACAGGATCACATACTTAACGGGTTGGAAAGATAAGAATCTAGATGATAGATTCCGAGTGGGATACGATCTCTACTCGTATTAAATCCAGTCGAAGGTTCTCCGAATACGATACGATCTCTATCGTATTGGATAAAGATTCAGTTAAAGACTTTCCGAGTTGGATACGATATCTAATTGTATCGGATGAGGATCCGATTAGAAACTATATATTAAGAAAGGCGTGGGGGCTAAGGTAGGTATCCCAAGAAATACTCACCGGAACTCTAGCCGTCACCTCTCAAAACCACTGCCAACGCACGACCGTATATCCCTGGACGTGTGGACCTCAGTAAAGATACTGCTGCGACTGCGGCGCTAATCGGGATGATCACGAGGAGAAGACGGTTGGCCAGAATACGATCGACTACTTTCACTACATCAATGCGCGCTACGTTAAATCGGCCACTTCAACTCTACTTCCGTTGCACTGCACGTCTAGTGGTAACGATTCATAATCTCTTACTCATATAGTTTCTTGATTTATATTGTAAAAACATTTTGATATATACTTAGTATAATTTACCTATACTTAGTATAATTTACCTATATCCCAACACATATATAGCACATGCATGCATGACACTCCGTATATAGACAGTAATAACAATCACACAATGCAAGAAAGAAGGATGCATCGTCCTTGCCAAATTGGCCGGTCAACCCAGAAGTACAAAGCAGTTAGTACTCGTATTATGTGCATTCGATTCATTCAGCTTGCCATCGTTGCAAGCTGACGATCATCCGGTGTTATGGGCATGGCAAGCTGTCAGTAGATACATTGTGGGGGAGACTTATGGGCCTCAGTCGTGGGCCGACCTGCTTCATCCAACCAACTTTATTTGGGCCCAAACTGTGGCCCGCCCGCCAACACCGGATTTGCACGAGCACGAAAGGTTGAGAGTTTGTGATTTGTTCCTCAAGTTGCACGCTACTTGGGCGGGGGTGAGCAACTGGGTATGACCTAATTATATTAAAGCGGAAATGCAGTAATTTTGGTTATATGATGAATAAACAGCAACTCAATTATTATTTAGAAAAAATAAATTATAATATAAACTAGTTCTAGTAATTTGTGTTTCACACGCACGCAGCTTTGAAGTCGAGTAGCATTTGTTTAAGAATCATTTTTTTAGTTCTTAAGTATATGCTTAAAACCAAGTTTAAGTAAATGTAACCGGGTTATCGTATTTTATATTATCTAATTTGAAGTCCTCGACAATATAATGTTACCCTAATGTATCGTCCTGCTCATTTGGCCGTTTTTTAGTAGTTTGTGGTTTATTTTATACTGTAGTTGTTAATAGCTTTTTTATATAATTAAATTTAAAAAATAAAAAAAGTTATTCCACCACAAACAATGTAAAAGAATATAAAAAAATCAAAAACCAAAAAAGATGAAAATAAAAACTAAAAGCTAAAGCCCTCAAGCTGAAATGAGCGGAGAGGTAATCCAGGATCCAACGTGAAGCATGTATCGGCCTGCTCATGGTTGGGTTCGAATCAGCTCATGGCTTTTGACTTTTAACTAGCATTTAAAGCGAAGCGATCAACCCCAAGTCTCCGCCCCCAAACCCCTACAACTGCTCGTCCGCCCGCCCAAATCGATGGCAACGGCGCTGACGCCGACGCAGCGGTACGCGGCGGGCGCCCTGCTGGCGCTCGCGCTCCGCCAGGCCCAGATCCACCAGTCCGTCCTCCTCGGCTCCCCCTCCGCCCACGAGGCCGACGCCGAGGCCGAGCGCACCAGCAGCGCCAGCTCCGCCGGCAGCTCGGACGCCGACCTCTGGACACACGACTCCCGCGGCCTCCTCCGCCCCGTCTTCAGGTCCGCTCCATTTGCTCGCTTCGCTCCGGTTGTAAATTCGAGGCGAACGTTTCCGTTTTACTTGGGGATCGGGGTCTGTTAGGTTCCTGGAGATCGACCCCAAGGCGTGGGTAGGGCTGGAGGAGACGGCGGCGTCGCCGGAGGCCAAGCATCACATCGGCGCGGTACGACCCTTCCCTTTCTGCCCGATCTTGTAGTCAGTCACCTTAGCTGGGTGTGTTGGGTTTGGGGCCATGGTTCCAGAGCTCATTTGGGAGTTTCATTGTTGGATTGGGAGAAGCTGCTAGACTCATAGGACGGAGCAAATCAAAATTGTTAAGGAATGTCCAGTGTTCAACTGATTATAAGTATAAAACGCTGTTCAACTTCAGCATGTGATTAAGCACTGAGCCCGTAGCTTGTTTTATTTTCTTCCCCGAATTGTGTTTCACTACATGTCATTTCGCTTCCATTTTTTCAGTTTTTAAGGATAATCTTCGAAGACGATGGCGAGAGCTCTTCGGACAGATCCGATCAGGAACTTGCCTTGGCGAAAGCAGTTGATGTGATGGTTATGAGTTTGGGCAGTGGTACTGTAGTGGACGAAACGATTAAAGAGGGGGATCAAGATGCTATGCCTTGTATTTCTGGAACGGCTAAATCCTCAGAGGAAGGCTCTTCTGAGGACTTGCCAGGAGTCAATAAGTTGTCCTTAGATGATGTTCCTGCTAACAATCACCGAAAGATGGTGTTGTTATATGTGCTTCTCTCTGCCTGTGTGGCTGACAAACCTGTATCGCAAGAGGAAGAGGACAGAAAATGTTCTCACTTCAGGAAGGGTTACGACACTCGGCATCGTGTTGCTCTTCGGTTACTAGCAACATGGCTTGACGTGAAGTGGATCAAAATGGTTTGTACAAACTATTCTTTCTCAGTGCAACAGAGTAATCACAAAGTGTAGAATTTTACAAAACTATGTTCTGAGATCATTAAACAAAAAGATATTTGCATGTATTTTCACTCTGTGCTACTTAAGTTTGTGATCAATCATTCTGACATTGTAGGAAGCTATCGAGGTAATGGTCGCGTGCTCTGCTATGGCAGCAGCAAAAGAACAAGAACAATCACGAGAAAACGCGTCACCCAAAAGCAAATGGGAAAAATGGAAGCGCGGGGGAATCATTGGTGCAGCTGCCTTGACCGGAGGAGCATTGCTGGCTATTACTGGGGGTAGGGAAGAATTCCAGAAAATTCTGTCGAGATGCTAAACATCTTCATTATTTTCTGTTGCACATACTACTCCAAGCAGTTGATATTCTCTTCTACTTGACAGGTTTAGCTGCTCCAGCTATTGCAGCGGGATTTGGTGCTCTTGCTCCAACGCTGGGCACACTTGTCCCTGTTATAGGAGCTAGTGGATTTGCTGCTATGGCTACTGCTGCAGGATCTGTTGCTGGCTCTGTGGCAGTTGCTGCATCATTTGGGGGTAGGTCTAAATGTTCTTTCCAAACCCTTCTGCTATGTTGTGATGTCCTTTGTAGCTTCACGTTCCTGTTGTTCATGTAAGTTACAGTATTGCTAAGTGAGCTTACCCAAGTAAGAATATGCACACCTCACTTAGTCACTTGTACGGGCACATTTGTCACAATTAAGGTGATAATTAGATGGATTACCACAAGGAGAAGATGCAATGTATGACCCCCAAAACAGCAAAAGGATGGATCAATGAGAATAATTATGTAGTGTGGAAATATTCTACTTAGTTATTCACACCCTTGGAATGATATTTGTAAATTAGCTGCTGGAGCTGGCTTGACGGGCAGCAAAATGGCCAGAAGAATTGGGAGCGTAAAAGAATTTGAGTTCAAACCTATTGGTGAGAACCATAATCAGGGTGTGAGTTCTTCTTCTCTTTTTGATGCCACAGTAAATTTCATGTCACTAGAATGCCATTCACCCTTCTTGTAATCAAACTGATTTGGTCTCTGTAAATGTCATCCACACACTCAGCGCCTTGCGGTTGGCATCTTGGTTTCCGGATTTGCTTTTGACGAGGAGGACTTTCGTAGACCTTGGGAAGGATGGAAGGATAACCTAGAGAGGTATAGAATGATTTTTGACATATTCTTTTTCCATGTCATAATTGCGGCATTTTATCCATGTGTTTAACATCTAATGTTGTATGATTAGAGCATTCTTATACTGTCACCTGATGTCCGGCAGGTACATTCTTCAATGGGAGTCTAAGCATATAATTGCAGTGAGTACAGCAATACAGGATTGGCTGACATCAAGTAATGTTTGTTGTTTTGTAAATCTATATTATACTATCTGCAGATGCCTTCAATTAACATTTAGAGTTATTGACGCAGGACTTGCTATGGAATTGATGAAGCAAGGTGCAATGAGAACTGTCTTAAGTGGCCTTCTTGCAGCATTTGCATGGCCTGCTACGTTGCTTGCAGCTACGGATTTTATTGATAGTAAATGGTCCATTGCTATTGACAGGTAGCTGCAAACTCCAATAGCTATCATGGTGGCACTCACTGATTTTAGCAGTATTGGTGTTTTTCTCTTAATCTTTAAAGCAGATTGCGTATTTAAATCCGAGAAGATTGTGATGTTTTTTTAGTGAAAGATGTTATAATACCTTAGAATAGCTCTATTGTATATAAGACGCTGTTATACGCACTCTATGTAGATTGCAGCCTTATTTATATATCACAGCAATTTGTTAACTAATCTATAATCCTCCCAGATCAGATAAGGCAGGGAAAATGCTTGCTGAAGTGCTTCTAAAGGGATTGCAAGGAAACAGGTAATTCCATCTGCAACGTATTTTATTTAGTGCAGTTAGTTTCTTGGAAATATTCCCCCCTCTGATGCCAAAATTCTCCCAGGCCAGTGACTCTCATAGGATTTTCACTAGGGGCGCGTGTCATATTCAAGTGTTTACAGGAGCTAGCTTTATCGAGTGATAATGGTACCTGTTCTGTAATTGTCTCCTTTAATAGAGTTCCTTGCGACTTTGCTCACTCGTTTGATGGAATGAATCAGAGGGACTTGTTGAGAGGGTTGTACTCCTCGGTGCGCCAGTTTCGGTGAAAGGTGAGCGATGGAAGCCTGCCAGGAAGGTATGGTGGTGACGACCCTTTTTCTCCATTATGATTGCATAAGCATTGTAAGATGCACTTACAAATCTCTCCCTTAACACGATGATGAAGAAATAAAAAAAAACTGCGAAGTTTGCATGATTTTTCACTGCAGATGGTTGCTGGAAGATTTGTGAATGTGTACTCCAGAGATGACTGGATTCTTGGTGTTACCTTTCGCGCAAGGTAAACGACGTGGGACTTTGCGTATGGTTTATTCTTTCAAAGGATCATTGCCGTAACAGTTTCGGTCACCATCTTCTTTCTGACTTACTAATCCTCTCATGCAGTCTGCTCACCCAAGGGTTGGCTGGCATCCAGGCCATTGATGTTCCTGGTGTTGAAAATGTAAGCGTGTTGATTACCATTCTTTTGTGGAACCATTCTTGTGGTTTTACTCAGAGTTTCGTTATTGTTTTACATGGCTTTTGTTCAAAAATTTACAGGTTGATGTTACTGAGCTTGTTGATGGCCATTCTTCCTACCTGTCGGCTGCGCAACAGATCCTGGATCATCTTGAACTAAATACCTACTATCCTGTTTTTATTCCTCTTAACGGCGGTCAGCAAATAACAGATGCAACAGTTGCATAGTAAAAGGTGCGACTTACAGGTTTGAGAGAAAAAAAATGTGTATATTTTGTAAGAAAAAAGAACTATGAACCAGTGCCGAATCTAGGATGAAAATAGAGGGGAGCTCTACTGTTGAGACTATAGCACAATATAAATATACCAAAGCTACATCCACTAGTCTTTTGCCATTGGAATATCAAATTCATACATAAATAGAACAAATTGAAAATGTACAATACAAAAAATTTAGTACCTTGCTAATGGATAATGTGCCCCTAAATCTCAAAAAATATGTGAGTACCGATTTGTAGATAAGCAATATCAAATGTAGTGATACAATATTAAATTGTGAATGTCCATAAACATTAAAAATGAAATAAAAACATACCACTAAGTCACTAAATCTGATTACGACACAATTTCACTTTACGAGTTTTCATGTCTTGAAAACGTTGAATGATTCTTTTGTTATCAAGGCTTCTAAATATCTCTCGCTCAGTGTAGCACATCATCAAGTCATTGAGCCATTCATCTGATACCTTGTTGCGCAAATCTGTTTTAATAATCTTCATTGCTGAGAAAATTCTTTCAACTGATGCTGTTGCCACTGGAAGTATCAATATGAGCTCGATGAGGCGATACACCAATACAAAAGTTATATTTTTCCCGGTTTCAACCATCTTTTGAGCAACCTTTGCAAGATCACGACATTCACGAAATTCACCACTTCTTCTAACATTGAGAATGAATGTTTGAAGTTGATTTCTTAACAGCAAACAGTCAGCTATGGTGAAATCTGCTGTGCGCAAAGCCGCAAATCAACACCACGCCATAAGGCCTCGCCTCAGTGCTGCTGCTGCACACCTCACCACATTCTAGATTTCTAGTATTCCACAGACCAACTCCCGTGACGTCGTCTCTCCCGACTCCGAGTCCAAGACTCCGAAATCTGAATCTCCGATGCTGGCGCCGGCGATGCGTCCGAACTCCGAAGGCCCGCGCGCCGCTCACCAGGCGCTAGCCCCACTCCGCCGCAGCGCCGCTCGGCCTCACCCGTGCTTGGCCGACCGCCTCCCCTGGCCGGCTGGCCCCTCCGCTCCGCCGCGTCGAGCCGCCTCTGGCCTCCCCCTCTGCGGCTCCGCGCCGAGACGCCGACGCCTCCCGGCCCTCACCCCCTTCCCCGGCTCCCCCTCCTCCGCGCCGGCCGCCGGGCGACACCGCGACGGTCTCTCTCCGACTCGGCGACCAGATCTACTGTTGAGGCGTGTTGTTCATCTTCCTCGATATGATCTTGTATCTACAGATCTACTGTTCTGTTGAATGTTGACTGTTCTCGTTGGGGTTTTAGGCCAGGATTCACCGGGTATTTGGGCCGGCTAGGGTGATGCCGTGATGGGCCTTAAGAAGAATAGACCGTCTGGCCTGCCCTCATGCCGAGTTCTTCAACCTGGGCGATGACATGGTCATACGGCGACGCCGACGCTTGACGTTCAACAGTGGGAGACTGGGAGGAGGGGGAGGGGGTCTTCTTCCATGGTGGGAGGAGGGGGTTCTCGAGCACCTACTAGCACCCACGGTAAATTTGTCACTGCTATGAACGTACATGTAAGAGTGGACGACAAACTCTAGTGAGCTTGGGGTTAGCGTGCCAAGGTACTTACTACGTTTTCACAGGATGTGCATTAGCGTTGCTTTGGGAGGCTTTCGCTGTTTCTGACCGTATCAACACGATCGACGCTGTGCTGTGTCGTGATTCATGCACTGCATTTGAGCATCGCGTAGGTGTGCCCTCAGGATTTGGTGCTCAACCAAGCAAAACAAGCAGAAGTAGCATGAGACGCAGGAGAGGCGAGTTGTGACGATTCGATTAGCGTTATAAACTCACATTGGGGAACGTATCAGCTGGAAACCTTCTTTATTTGAAGGGACAGAGAATGGGATGGGATATCACTGGGGTCTGGGGGAGGTGCGTTTCGACTGGGTTATGAGAGGAGACGAAGCCACCCGTCCGTGACTCCGACAGATTGCCGCTCGCCGAGTCCGCCGTCGCAGGTGGAGCCCCGCCGAGGTGTGTAGAGACCCGCCCGTGCACGCGCCACTTCCCGCCATGGAGGCCAACATCACGGGCGGCCTTGCCTCTGCGACGAGAGCATGCCATGGAGCCTGCCTGGCTGTCTCCGAGGTAGCCGCCAAGCGCCTCCATGGCCAGCAACCGGGCCTCGGCCAGGGCCGCACCCTTCGGCCCGTCTCGATGGCCTCTCGACTGGTCTTCTTTCGTTGGATTTGTGTTTGCTTCTTCTTTTTGTTTTAGTTGTTGTGTTTGCTTCTTGCTTTCTATCTTTGCCGTCCTGAACTCCTGATGCTAGGTCTTCTTCCATTTGTTTATTGGTAACATTAGCGGCCGATGCAACTGAAAAAAAAAAATCAGACGCCTGCTCCATTCACTTGTCCCGCACTATCTTATCACATATATGCACCAGAGTCACCTATTTACGGATGCTATATGGTGGTGATCAGTTGAATTTTTTTTTTTTGTGGTTTATGGCTGAAAGTACTGTAGCTGGCTGAAAAAACACGGTAACTGACAGAGACTTATTTAGCATAATTAAATTTAAAAAAAATCAAAAATATAAAAAATATGTTAGCCTATTACGTATAATACAAACAAATACGGGAAAAAAAGAACCGGCAAAAAAGCACAAAAAAGCCAAAAATTCAGGAAAAAAAACGAAATTTGTGAATAGTGAAAAATAAGCCGGAAACCAGAATCTTAAACCGAATTGATCAAGACTGTCTTATCCTATTAATGTAGCTCAATCTCTCCCTACTCCCCCCTAAGGGGCTGTCATTCCAACTCGCACGAAGCCACTGTGACTTGAGCTCGTGAATTTCCTTTTCCGTAGAGCGGCCAAAGCTCGCCATATTTTATGACCAAGGACAGAAGAGCTGAGGTGACAGACATCCAGCAAAAGACAACACGACTCGGGGCGAGGAGATGATGATGGGACTGTTCTTTTTCTTCGAGACTTGTGGCTTTTGGCTTTTGATTTTTGCTACAGTATCTAATTTTTAAACGGAGTATTTTCTCAAAACGGAGTCTACAAGTTAAACGATCTACACATTAAAAGTCTAACATCTGTACCAGCCAAAATCGCAAGTGAGTATATGTCTCTCCGTAATTTATACCGTAAACAACCAAAATTCAAAAATTTCAGCCAAAAGCCATAAGCCGCAGCGTAAAAGAACATGCCCGATATCATGAAGGAGCTGCAAGAGTTCGATGAAATCTGGTTTGTTATATGTATTTGCTCACTTTTGTTACAACCCTTTTTATCAATTGTTTTATGTAGTATTTGAATTTGTTACAGCATGTAATCTTTAAAATGTTGTAGTTTGTTTTTTGTTGCAGTCAAGGTCATAATTTATTGCACCCGAATCATTTTTTGTTGTAATAATTTTTATGGTTTTGTTGCTGCCTTTTTATCGCTCTGAGTTGTTGCAATTGGATTTTTTTGTCGCAAGCTTTATTAGTATCTGTTGCAACTAGATTTTTTTGGTAAAGTTTATTACTCTTTTTTTTCCAGCTAGATTTTTGCTTGTGATTGGTTATTACAACTGTGGAGAATTTTTGTTGCATATCATTGTATCTATGTTACACCTCCTTTGTAAATTTATTGTAACTAATCGGGTTTCTCCTCTATCCCTCCTGTATCTCCAGCAAGAGGAGACTCCAGCGAGCCAATAGTGGAGACTTCACCGAACCGAAAAAACCATGCCGAAAAAATCGAACCGGTCAAGTCGGTTTGATTGGTATTCGGTTCGGTATCTGGAAAAGTGGCATTTCACTGATTCGGTTTTTCGGTATAAACCGAGGGAAAACCGAATCAACCGATAAAACCGAACAGCCCATGACTCAATCAACTGATTCAACTCGGCGACGTCGTCTGCGGTCTCAGCCCACCAGCACCAGGCACCGA
Organism: Dendrocalamus latiflorus; assembly: GCA_017311315.1. Taxonomy (NCBI): domain Eukaryota; kingdom Viridiplantae; phylum Streptophyta; class Magnoliopsida; order Poales; family Poaceae; genus Dendrocalamus; species Dendrocalamus latiflorus. Next base: position 56,646,691 of record CM029651.1, read on the forward strand.
CGGCCCGACGGGCCTGATGCACGTGGTATCAACCCTAGCCGCAAAGCGCAGACAGTCAGACCGACGCCCCTCGCCTCGGCTCGCCAGATCCGCTACTGGTGCTTCCCCCAGTCCCAGGCTCGGCCGGTGGCCGCTCGGGCTCCGGTGCTCGGCTGCTTGCAGACTCGTCGGGGCTCCCTCTCCCAAGAAGCCAGCGCGGCGGCGCCAAGCCCCCGCATGGAGCCACCGACAGCGCCATCGAGTCGTCGACTACCAGCCACCAGGTCTTCTCTCTATTCACTAGATCTAAAACTTTAAATGCTCTAGAGTAATCCGACCTCCGGTGCGCTGCGCCCCCAGTCCCAGGCTCGGTCGGCGGCCGCTCAGGCTCCGGTGCTCCGCCTCCGTCGGTGCTCTCTCCGACTCCACTCCAGTCCGAGACGGCGAGACCTAGCCTCCCAGGCCCGAACGTCGGCCTCCTCCCTCTCCCAAGACACCGGAGTTACAGAGTGATTAAGTGATATACTGTCTGATATGTGCTGCTTGAGTGATAATGTGATATACTGATAATCTGATATGTGTATTGTGTAATGTGCTGCTGGTTTATGACTTTAGTCTTTATTTGCTGCTAACTGTTACAGCTGTCAGCCTGTTGGTGCCATTGCCTGCTGCTTGACTGCTTGAGTGATATACTGATATCAGTGATATGTGCTACTGGTTTATGTCTTTAGTCTTTATGTGCTGCTAGGTGCTAGTTGCTGCTGGACTGCTGGTTTCATACTTTCATTTGTTTTGTCTGCTACTGCTACTGTCCTGTCCGGCTGTGAGGCGTGAGTCCGACTGCCACTGCTATTTTGAATTTCTGATTCTAGAACGGAGAATTGGAGTCTTGGAGATGAGATTAACGTTTAGCAATTCGTGTAAACTTTAGTAAAATTGGTATTAACCGATACCGTACCGAAATAAGATAGTATTTACCGATACCACACCGTATTCTGAAAAATACTGTATTTTCTAAATTACTAAAATCGTATTTACCAATCAAACCATATTTACCAAACCGTATAAACCGAAAAAACCGAACAAACAATCCTAATAGGGTAAGAGAGTATTGGAATCTTTGGAGAGCTGTTATTTTTAAAACGTGTTTCGATTTCATGTGTATGTATCAATGTGTATTTACATGTTTTTTCTTTTTTTTTCAGCAAGAGGCACATGTATCAAAGTGTATTTACATGTTTTTATTTCTTTTTTTCAGCAAGAGGCATTTTTGTCATTTAAAATTAGACCCAATCCCAAACCCACTGCATGCTAAACGAAGGAATAGGGCTAGAATCTGGTATCCTAATCCAAAACGTACCTCTTTACACCCCACCTCATATCCCAAGCCCCATCCAAACGCGCACCAAATGAGCAGGGGGGAAAACTATTCCACAAAAGTCTCTGAATACAACTTTCATCATCAGCTGCCTAACTTGTACATCTTCCACCAAATTTGGTGTACAATAGCGCACATCACATTAGATCTATTGCTAAGTATCACATAGCCATGTTAATTACAGTCAATCTCTGCTATAAAATTGCTTTAACCAAAGAACTCTGGGCAGATGCGTTCTTCGTCAGCAAGCTAAACCACTCTGCCAACACGGGAAATATTAACTAAACCAATCTGTTAGATATCACTATTTCCAGTACATCAGGCGCAACAGCACATGAAGAAATAATGGAGGTACAAGTGCAGTTCATTGAACCGAACAGAATGAAATAGGCCATGCCACAAGAGCGGAATCTACTTGTTGGGCAGGGCATTCCGTCTTACTCCTATTCTCCTATGCTAAACATATATTCCTTAGTCCTTACTACAGTTGAATGGTGCCAAGATCATCATTTACGCCCTATGTTGACTACCATTGTAATTAGACTGTAGTCACTATACAAAAGTGAGAACATAATGGGTAAAGAATTTCAAAACCTCTTTTCTACTGTAGAGATCAAGGATGCAGGTACTTACAAGATGCACCCTTCCTGCAGTACCCACCCTCATGAAATTTACATATCCCCCTCTGAGTTTGTCCCCTTGGGACTGTTCGTGATGACCCACCACTGCCAAATCCATCAGACCTACTCCTAGAGTAATTTGAGCTAAGAAGCCAAGACTCACTTATTTGAGAATACCTGTCATTGTGATGACTCCGCTGGCTGCCCCGATTAGCATTACCAGTAGATGCATTCCAGCTCTTGGCATTTCCTAGCGCCTCTCCGGCACTAGCAACATTCAAATAAGTGAATTCATGCTTCCTTGATGCTTCATGGGAGCTTCTACTTGAGGGTGCTGCTATTTCATAACTAGAGGACAAGTTAGGATTCTGGCTAGTACTCCATGCAGCATCCACGCTTGAGCTCCCATTGGCTGATGGTTGCCAACCTACTAATCCTGTGCTCCCATCTATTGATACTGACGCATCATTTGCTTTTGATTTCACCTAAGGTAGGGAGGAACTCAATGTCATATGAAATGTCACATGGGAGGCAAATACTGTTCGGATGTTGGGGCATTACCTGCTCAACCAATCCCCAAGTTGTGGAAGCACCTGAGTTTGCTAGCTCCACCTTTTTCTCCCCTGGTGTTGGACCTCTTTGAACAATTCCATTATTTCCTTGTGTAACAGTTACCTCATTGATAACACGAGCCGTGCCTTTCCAATCGATCTCAACGCCTGGAGGAGAGAAAATAGATGATTAAACAATATAGAAATAAGGGAGGCATGCTAGATATCGACACTGTATAGGGTTAATGGACGCATGCTAAACATCGCCATACTGACTAACCAGATGAATGATGGAGAGCAGGCGTTGGTGAGGGCAATGACCACATATCATTGATTGAATCATCTTGGACACCCCATAGTGCAGAATCAACAGCATCGCATTGATAGTAACCAGGTTCACCCCAAGGGGATAATGCAATGGGGCTAGAGCATTGTGGTTCTTCCTCCAGTGAAGCAGTCAAGAGATCTTCTAATGCTGCTGTTCCATCCATGTACGAAGTTCCACACCTTTGTTCTATTAAAGATTCCAAGACATCAGACACATCTATTGACTCAGCACAAGAGGCAGTATCGATTGCCATGTTCTCTCTTGTAACAACAGTAGACTCGATGTACAGTTCTTTTTGAATATTTTGAATATTTGAGCCTTCTCCTTTTAAATCTGTTTTTTCTAGGTTAGATACTGATTCCGTGGCATCTATTTCCCCAGATGGAGGGCCAGATTTTGGCAAAACAAAAGCAACTGGAGTGTGGTCAGGTATCTTAATAGCTACATTTTTGGGTGCTACTGATGTTGACCCTGAGTGGTCCACAGCAGGTTCCTTACTCTCAGATCTCGGAGTTGGACTAGGATATTCACGTTTGACATCGTTATTATCAGGAGAAGATCCAGGGAAAATCTTAGACTGAGGAGACTGATTAACTGAAGCATTTGATGCATCCGCTTCAAGTGTTTTTTGCTGATTCATGATCTCCATCTTGCATATTTCGGGGGCAACTGATGTTGACCCTGAGTGGTCCACAGCAGGCTCCTTACTCTCAGACCTCAGAGTTGGACTAGGATATTCACGTTCAACATCTTGGTTATCAGAAGATTCAGGGAAACTCTTAGACTGAGGAGACTGATTAACTGAAGCATTTGATGCATCCGCTTCAAGTGTTTTTTGCTGATTCATGATCTCCATCTTGCATATTTCGGTGGCAACTGATGTTGACCCTGGGTGGTCCACAGCAGGCTCCTTACTCTCAGACCTCAGAGTTGGACTAGGATATTCACGTTCGACATCTTGGCTATCAGAAGATTCAGGGAAACTCTTAGACTGAGGATACTGATTAACTGAAGCATTTGATGCATCCACTTCAAGTGTTTTTTGCTGATTCATGATCTCCATCTTGCATATTTCGGGGGCAACTGATGTTGACCCTGAGTGGTCCACAGCAGGCTCCTTACTCTCAGACCTCAGAGTTGGACTAGGATATTCACGTTCGACATCTTGGTTATCAGAAGATTCAGGGAAACTCTTAGACTGAGGATACTGATTAACTGAAGCATTTGATGCATCCACTTCAAGTGTTTTTTGCTGATTCATGATCTGCATCTTGCATATTTCGGGGGCAACTGATGTTGACCCTGAGTGGTCCACAGCAGGCTCCTTAGTCTCAGACCTCAGAGTTGGACTAGGATATTCACGTTCAACATCTTGGTCATCAGAAGATTCAGGGAAACTCTTAGACTGAGGAGACTGATTAACTGAAGCATTTGACGCATCCACTTCAAGTGTTTTCTGCCGATTCATGATCTCCATCTTGCATATTTCGGGAGCAACTGATGTTGACCCTGAGTGGTCCACAGCAGACTCCTTACTCTCAGATCTCGGAGTTGGACTAGGATATTCACATTCAGTATCTTGGTTATCAGGAGAAGATTCAGGGAAAATCTTAGACTGAGGAGACTGATTAACTGAAGCATTTGATGCATCAGCTTCAAGTGTTTTTTGCTGATTCATGACCACCATCTTGCATATTTCGGGGGCTACTGATGTTGACCCAGAGTAGTCCACAGCAGGCTCCTTACTCTCGAATATTGGAGTTGGACTAGGATATTCACGTTCAATATCATGGTTATCAGGAAAAGATTCAGGGAAAATCTTAGACTGAGGGGACTGATTAGCTGAAGCATTTGATGCATCAGCTTCAAGTATTTTTTGCTGATTCATGATCTCCATCTTGCATATTTGTGAAGCAGATGCAGGAGCTGACTGTGGACTGCAGATTGGAACTCTTTCTGAGCGACTCAGCATGCCGGACGGTGAACTAGAACCTCTGTCTTCAACAGGAGTTGCTGGAGCACAGCTCTTAGCCTTCACAGAAGCAATAGAAGAATGAAGTTCATCATGAGTGCTTGGATTAGTTGTTGAACTCAAGCAAGAGCCTTCATGTTGACTTGAAGCAGTTCTGGATTCAGATGGGCTCCAAGCAAATACAGGACTAGGGACATCTCTCCCGATTCGTTGAGTAGGTAGATTCTGTGAATAATCCGGCCTCGAATTCAGATCCTTTACAGAGCCTGCTTGTAAACTACTTTTAGAATCATTTTGAACCTGTGACCGCGTAGCATGCTGATTGTGATGAGATTCTACATTACTCTGTCCACTACAACTTGTCTGCAGCAATGTTGGACTCCACAGATCACCACTACTGTGGTGATTGTTCCATTCACCAGAGCGTCTTCCTTGTACTCCATCATGGTGCAAATCTGACTGTCCACATTGACTCCCAGGAGATGGAGGAAAGCCTGAATGCTTAGTCTGATACTGTACTTGATTATTTGAAGTGTCAGGATTCTTTGGTGGAACTGAGCTTGTCAACAGTGACAGCCTGTCATCTAAAGAGTTCACACTTTCCCTTTCTGGAACAGAATATTTAGTAGACCGAACAGTTATTTCAGAAGAATTAAGCACACTATAACCAACCGGGGAGAGAGAGTTGTTCAGATCCACATTTGGGCTATTATCGTTTTGTCCAGACCCTGCCAATGTTGCTTTACTACTTGTGGTAACTGATGCAGCCTGACCGAAATCTTTTGGTTGTTTTGAGAGCACTTCAGTCAACAGCAATGATCTCTCTTCACTCTCAAACGTAAGCCATACTCTCAGATCACGTGGGAAGTAACTTGTCCATTTGGATAGCTGCAAAAGAGTAAATGGGCCCTGAACATTTCCAGAAGGATCCTTGTAGTGCCAGACTTTCTCTGGCTCCATGTCACTTGATAGCGTTACTCCAGAAGATGAATGTGATGCAGCTTCACACATAGTGCTGTTTACATTAGTGCCAGATTTTGGAATATCCGAACCAATTGTTGAATGGAAATACTCCGAGTTTCTTCCTTCTCCCGATTTGCGTATTGTACTTTGTTTAGATAGGTTTTTGGGATGGCGGCTAGCATCAGTACTTTTTTGTGCATGGTTTTGCACAATGTTTGAATATTTCGCTTTAATTGATGAAAAGAATGCATCTGATCTTGTCCAATTTACATTCTGTTCAACTGCAAATAACCAATACGCAAACATTAAATTTGGTTAATGCTAAAATTCATACGTCTGTTTTTTCCTATGTACTGCACTCTTGTAGAAACAGTACGATGTAAATATTGCATTAAATCAATAGAAATGTTGCCGCACTTATTTGAAAATGCCGCATACCATATGAACTTAAGCAACGAGTGCCAAATGACTAGTTGCATCCTAATGTTTTTTTACTTAAGTAAAATAAAGCATTAACATTTCAGGGAGATAAATACCAGCTTTTTTGTCATCTATTTCTTCAGCAGATTCATAATCAGGATCCATATGGGAGTCAACATGCACTTCTAGAATTTCATTTATTCTGCGTGTTCTTGCTTCAGAAGTGTTGAGAAGCTGCAGCTTTCCCACACACTCTCTAAGTGTATGATACAGTTAAGGATCACAAAATAAGCAAAATGAACCTGTTTTAGGTTATCATATAGATTTCAAGTTTTGAATCAGAAACAGGGTGAATTGACACCAAAGATTGAAATAACGTCCCTAGCAAGAAATAACTTAGAGATCCCTCTACCTTCTTCCTATAGAAAAGCATGAAGACAACTACAGCAAAGCCATAAAAAGAAATGGATAGTTCCCCAAGATTTTCACAAAAACTATAATGGAATACACACTATTTGGAAAGAAGCAAATGATTATCCATGCATGTTAAAAGCAGCCCCTCGCACTAAAACTTATTTAAAATATTTGTATATGGGCATGTTCTTTTTAGCTGAAACTTATGGTTTTTGGGTTGTTCGTGCGAGAGATTACAGAGTAACAGAAACTCACGTACGGTTTTTGCCGATATAAATGAAATTGATACAGTATGTACTACAATTAACTAGTAGACCCTATCTTGAAAAGATACTCCGTTTAAAAGCTAGTTACTGTAGAAAAGCCGAAAAACAACTTTTAGAAGCTGAAAAGAACAGGCTCTATACGATCCGAGGTCCACAAAGAACACCTTGAGTCTAAAGACATTCCAGATTACCTAGCCAACAAAAACATCAGCGGCATAAAAAGTAAAGGATGCAAAAGTAGCGCATCATAATAAGGTCAAGAGGATATTCCTTTCTGCGTCCTGTTTCACTTGCACGGTCACGAAGATGGCCCAGCCTCTGCTTTTCATTTTCCAACCACTGTAAGAATTTTAAACAGTAGTAAATAAATCAGAGATGTTTTGAAGAAAGCAAATATTAATCAAGATATTTGTATATATAATCTGTAGGATCGTCCTTACATCGTTCACTCTTACAGATAGGAAAATCTTGGCTTTCTCTTGAACATCACCCTGAATTAATAAAAAAACATAGATCAAACCTACACATGTTTGATAGACCTCGAAATCAGTTAGATCATCAGGTGTTTAATCTCATGTAGTAGTACCACTTTAATTCGGGTAATTAGACCACACTTCATGCTCTGCCTTAAGCGTTTGCATTCCTCCTACACAAGTAAATATAGATGATCCATTGAGCCAGAAAAGGAGATAAGTAAATTTAATGGCAGTTCAGTTAGATGCACAGTTATAATCCATGGGCTCAGAATATCAGATTGGTCCGAGAGAGAATTTCTCACATCGAAGAAAGAAATAGGTGCATATAAGATATAACACAAACCTTTTTGTCAAAGTCTGAGAGAAGGAAAGCCCCACATGTCTATCCGTAAATAAATGAATGTGTATCATCATCAACATCAAGTATTCAATAATGCAAACTAGAACCAAGAGAAGTCCAATTAACTATATAAACTCTAAAAATGCTATTACAAAAGCAGAGAGGGGGGAGTACTAAGTAAAAAATTTGACCTCGGTAAAATCCTGATTTGATATTGTATCCATCGTAATAATCTCCTTTTTGTCTAAATTTAATATCTCAAGTGCAAAATTTGTCATCTTCTTCCCGATGCTGTATTTTTCTGAAACCTTATGTGTCCCTGCAGAAAAATAATATATGTCTGATTAAATGAAAAATTTATAGTTAAAAGTTAAAGAATTAAATATCTTACCAATAACTTTCACTAGACGATACATATCTTGCTTCTGTCCAACACCAGAAATTTTTATTCTCACAAAAGCACCATCAACTTTGACTGAGAATGTGGCATCGTCAATAAGATCCTCCATCAAGCTACGGCGCAAGTACATTAAATTTATATTATGCATATCAACTGCTGCGTAATCTTCGAGATTAGCATTTGGTTCTCTTCCCATCTTTCTATGCATCCTCCTCCTCCTATCAGGACACAATTTTGCTGTCATGTCACTATATCCACTGGCATCTATTCGAGCTGAATTAGGATCGATGACCCCTTGGTTATCATTATTTACTGTTGAAGCCTCATTTACAACAAAGTGCATTTCCAAAAGCTTCAGCATCTCAAAATGAGCAACACGTTTTTTCCTGAACAAGCGGTGAAGTCTTGAATCACAGATAATTTGACTTTTTCTCCGAGGATCACGGAGGTTATTCTGTTTTATATAGTCAAGCAGAAGAGCCTGAACATCAAACTGGGAAATAAAAGATTGATCACTGTCTCTCATGTGCCCCACAAACTCCAGTAGCTCTGGTGAAGCCCATTTGGTGTCTACCGGCAAGGACACCCCTTCACTTGGTACTTTCTTGGGTAGGTTTCCAGCATCTCCAGTTGCGATTTCGACCTTTTTTGCAGCAATGCTACAATCAGAAATCGCTTTTCGACGTTTTTGACTCCTTTTTATTGAAGAATTAGTTCGCTTTCGTTTTCCTGAGGAGCAATCAGAACCAGCATCATCGTCATTATTAGCATCATATAGGTCATCGGATGACTCATCTTTTTCTTTCCTAGCATAAGTACTAGGAACATTCCATCGGCTCTTGGCACTAGTTAGTTCCTCCAATGTTAACGAAAGCTTCCCTTTCAGATCCAACCAATATAGCTTGAACAGGTATTCCCAACTGTTTCGATCATCAAAATCAACCTGAACCTGCAATAAACACAACACATGACAAAGAAAGGGTCACTTGGAGAATGTAGGCAAACAATGTACCCCCACAAAGGGAAGTGCACCAACTAGCAGTTTGGTCATCATTGCTATCTTTCACTACGAAAGGAAAATTATGCTGGCTGCGCATGGGATCACTGAGCACTGGCACTTGAAAGTTTTTGTTTGGGACCACTAATTTCTGTCATGAATAAGCAAGTTGCATTTGGAAGCATAATTAGATACCAGGGATAGTTACATTATTTATTTGCCAATTTCAAAACAAGATAAAAATTGCTTATCCCATCTTCTACTATGATGTATCTTCAAGCGATTATACTTCTGTAATCTGTACCACTTGGTGTAACCATGATCACCAAAATTGGACAAGTTGACTAAAAAATTACCCTAACGTAGAATTTGAGATGCACAGTTACAATTTGTGAAATGCTGAGATGTAAGAACATGAAATGGAAGGAGACGGATGGCAAAACTTGTGTATAGATGCGACTTAATGAGGCCATGGAAAAACATGTCATACATAAAAAATCATTTCTTTTCCGCAGGGTGACAGTGCAACTTCCACAAATTTAAAATTGAAATTGGTATACATGCTCTCATACAAATAGTATATATACTCCATTTGGGATTGTAATGCTAAGCTGAGCTGTGTTGTGGGGTAAAGCAGGTTACAGAAGATGTGTGCCATATTTGGTTTCTCAAAGAGCAGGAATTACTGTTCACAGTTTCAGAAAGGACCACAGTCCCAAATTGAAATGAAATAATACTTTTCAGATTTTGTGAAATGAACGGAATATTTTGAGATTGATCATATGTATACCTTTGTACTACCATCTTTGGATTCTATCAACAGTATAGTCCCAAAGCATGTGTCGCAGAAGCCCTTGGTCCCCCTGACGCTAAAGAATTTACCTTGCTTGATGCATACTTTGCAAACAGAGTATGTACAAGTATAGCACATGTAGTGCACTGCTTTTTCACAGCTGCTGCATATGTGCCAACCTGATATACAAAATGTCAAGAAACGCAGACCAGTTCAGTAGGTTTACATCAAATTGCCAAGCTATTGACTTTAGGAGTTAAACAGCTTATGCAGGCACACATTCCTTAATTTTTTTCCTATTGCAAAATCCTCTATACTAGGTGGACTTTATGATGCAACTATCAATCAATTATTATTATGATCCTCATAGGCAGGAACATGATACAGATCAGAAACAAAAATAAACTGATTTCTACACTCAGATGACACATAAAACTGCACTACCCCAAACCCAAAAATTAAACATAGTATGAAAAATGGCTATACAAACACATCCCAGCAATTATTCCAAATAAAAAATAATAATCCTTTGGAAAGAATAGAAGATAACAGGTCAAATGTCGAGCATCCATAGTATCAAGCCTACTCCAATTAGCTTCCACATTTTTGAATCAAATCACACCTGTGCATACAATGAAGTGCAAGAAGGGCTTGGGGGTCTAACCGTCTAAACGACTTATTTGTCTATAACGTGACGCATGACTGTTCTCCTGAATACATGATGACGTATTCTACTTTCCTTTTAGACCTCTCTCCTGAGTGTCACTCATCTAGTTAAATATTCAGATTTCTACCTAGAGGATGTACCAAATGGGAACTCCACTTATAGTGATGGCAATGCAAACCCATGATTTGAACCATCTGATTGCATGAGGGAGGTTTATTGCCCGTTCAATTTTGGAAAGTTATGTTTCTAGCATCTTATGGCAAGCTAGCAACACCTGTGTCCCATGGAAAGCTGGCTATACCGGTTTGGCAGTTTTCAAGGTGCAGATCCAAAAATGTGATCAATTCCAATACTGGTTGAATGATGAGGATCACAATTTCACATTCTCCTTTCTTTTTCCTAAACAGTAGACACACAGCAATCCATCTATTATTTATTATTCATGTTTCTATATATCCTGTTAGCTAGCCAATGAGCCGCCATCCAACGCTCATGTTGGCTAATTGTTAGCGAAAATTATGTTAGCAAATATAATCTGTGTTAGCAGCACAAGGACACATTATGCTCAATTGGCACCACAGTGAGCATCACAAAAGCAAAACAATCTCATCCCCTCGCATGTTTCAGCATGGAGAAGAGGCAGCGCACTGAATGAGCTCACCGCAGTTCCACTTGCTTCGGGACTGGAAGAATGACTCCTCACGCTTGATGCACGCCGGATGGTAGACCTTAGGGCATCCCCTACATAGAGCAACAGCAAAACGCAGCGAGCGTCTCAGTTTCCGAAACATCCACATCCGTAACGCGATCCGCACGCTAAGATACGCAAGTCGCGACGGCTGCGAACCCACCTCCGATCGCATACGACGAGGTTGCCCCCGTCGAAGCAGATGAAGCACACGACCTCCTCCTCATCCTCCCTCCTCCTCGCCGGCTTCGCCGCGGCCTTGGCGGCAACCACCACCGCTCCATCCCTGTTCTTCGGCGGCCTCCCTCGCTTCCTCTTGACCCCGACCGGCGCCTCGGCTTGCGCCTGCTGCTGAGGGGGCGGCGGCGGCGGCTCCCCCATGATCGATCCGAGGAACTGCGAGTCGTGCATCCCAATCGCCTGCACGGGAGGCGGCTCGGAGGGGGGCGGGGGGAGGCGGAGCTCGGGAGGCCAGTCGGCCTCGGCGGGGGAGAGCAGCTGGGCGGCGTCCTCCATGGATCGGCGCGTGGTCTAGGGTTTGGGGGGCGCGACGTGGCGGGCCAATCCGGAGGTCAGCACACCACCAGTCAGTCCCCTCTCGATGGCGTGTGGGGAAGAAGGGGGATAACGGTGGAAGAAGGTGGGAATAATAATTACGGATTTGGCGAGGGGGCTTTGGGGATAAAAGAGGGTGAAAAATAAAGGCGTGGCGGGTGGGGTGGGTGGGGACGTGGGCTTGGGACGCGCGCGTGCCGGCCCGGTCGTACACGCCAACGATGAGACGTGTGTGTGTGCGCGCCTGCCTGCCTGCCGCTTTCTCCTCCTGGCCCGCGCTGCGGCTTTGAACGTGGAACAGAAGCGTCCCTCAGCGCAGTCCAGGAGATTCCAGCTTTCTGAGTACCTTACATTTTAAATTTTCAAATTTTAATAGTTCACAAAAAAAAATACACAGAGACACTTTATTTTAGCCGATACAGTTAAAATTAATATGGTGTTTGCTATAATTAACTTTATAGACCTCACTTTAAAAAGACACTTATTTCCAAACTATTTACTATAGCATAAGCCTTAAGCTAATCTGACCGGCCCGCTTCTACTCTCAGAAAAAATGGGTAGACTGCTACTAGCTGCCGCTGAGATGCTTGCTTGCGCTTGATGTTTCTGTTGGTTTCACGTGTGATTTTGAGACAGTTTGGCACTTGGCATGTGTCATGTTTATGTCCCTAGCTAGTCTTTTACCATCCATTTCCCCTTCGTCTTTTATGTTCCATTCCCTAGGTACTCTAGCAAGCTATCCCCTCTCTCTTTCTCCAAAGAAGGAAGCAGTAAATTCCCTCCCTCTGTCTCTCTTCTAGATCCTCACTGCCGTAGACAACGGGCGAGAGCAGCAACAGTAGGTGGTGGCCGTAGACAGGCTCGCGCCAAGCATTGTGGCTGTCCGCAGAGACAGATGGCGAGAGCTATGGGCTTGCAATATAGGCGAGCACCACCGTGGGCTTGTGGTGACGACGAGAGGGGTCGTGGGTGAGCCCAACGATGTAAGGGAAGACAAGCAACTATGATGCCATATTTGGGTGTGAGCTTGCCTGAGCTCAATGGCAAGTGCACCGCACGGCCACGGATTTGCACAAGCGTAGCGGGGGTGACTGTGGGTGATAAACAATGGTGAGCTTGTGTAGGCATGACGTGCGAGATAGGCGATGAGCAGCCATATGCAAGCGGCAATGGCTGGTGGCATGCTCAAAACTCACCTCGTTCTTCCCCAAATCCGAGTGCTCAAACTATTTTATTTTGTAAACTGCTTAAGTTTCATAAAATTTCACGAGATCTCAGCTTATTTTATGAGGTTTCATGACTAGATTTTCATAAAAGTTTATTAAAGTTTCATGTCTAAGTTTTATCAAGTTTCAAGATATTTTTATAACTAAGTTTTATAATGTTTCAAGACTAACTTGAAGTTTCGTAAAGTTTATTGCACCTTTTGTCAGTACATAACGCACCTTTCTATGCATACCTATCAGCCAGAGTAGTACGCATCGGGTCTGTACAACCCAAACTGTGTCACTGGTGTAGGATAACCTCGCAGTGGTCCTCATAGCATTTAGGAATCCTAAGACCGTACGGGCAGGTGGTTAAACCCCGCTCGTTTTGGCTTTAGTTTCTGGCTTATTTTTTAATATTCATAAATTTCGTTTTTTCTGAACTTTTGGGGTTTTGAGCTTTTTTGCCGGTTCTTTTTTCCCGCATTCGTTTAGCGTTGTCCGTGATGAGCTAGCATATTTTTTCTATTTCTAAAATTTTTTAAATTTAATTACGCCAAATAAGTTATCTTCAGCTACAATAAAATTTCAGCTGTTACAGTGCAATTTCAGCCATAAATCACAGCTTTTCAGCCCAACCGAGCGGCAATTCAACGGCTCTCTCAGCAAAGCACCACAAGCTTTACGCAAGCCATTTCCCAGGCGGGCGGTCGATGATCAGATCACTTAAAGATTGCTAGCCAAGCTTATATCATATCACTTAAAAGATTGCTAGCCAAGCTTATATCATATCACTTAAAAGATTGCTAGCCAAGCTTATCGATTCCATTCCTGTACCAACTGAAATGATCAAACCATGCCATGGCGACACTCAAAATGGCATGCAGTAGGCTCAAATCCCATACCAGTTTCAATACCAGCCATTCCAGCCTATTTCGATCGAAATTGGTGGCCCTTCCATCCATTCTAGTATCGAACATAATAAAGTAACTCCTTGTTTTACACTATAGTTATGTATTTAAAATGAGATTACAAGTTAATTATATTATTATGAAAAATTTTAAATCCGAAACGGATTGACACCGGCGGTATACAATGAAAAGCCCAGCCCACCTAACACGCACACCCTACCGAGCGCACACAGGACCCCATCTATAGCACAAATTTCCCACAAATAGCAAAAGATTCCAGCCGCCGTGCAACCACGGACAACGCAAACGAATACGAGAAAAAAAAAAGAACCGGCAAAAAAGCTCAAAAAATCTAAAAGTTCAGACAAAGATGAATTTTGTGAATGATGAAAAATAAGCCAGAAGTCATAAGCTGAAGCCGGGACGAGCGGGGCCTTAGCTACCCCCCGTCTCTCTTTCTCCAAAAGAAGCAATAAATTCCCTCCCTATGTCTCTCTTCCAGATCCTCACTGGCGTAGACAATGGGTGAGAGCGGCAACAGTAGGTGGTGGCCATAGACAGGTTCACGCCAAGCATTGTGGTTGTCCGTAGATGCAAGTGGAGAGAGCTATGGGCTTGCAATACAGGCGAGCACCACTGTGGGCTTGTGGCGACGACGAGAGGGGTCGTGGGCGAGCCCAACGATGTAAGGGAAGACGAGCAACTATGATGCCATATTTGGGCGCGGGTTTGCTTGAGCTTAATGGCAAGTGGTGGCACGGCTACGGATTCGCACAAGCGCAGCAGGGGTGACTATGGGTGATAAACAATGGTGAGCTTGTGTAGGCATGACGTGCGAGATAGGCGGTGAGCGGCCATAGGCAAGCAGCGGTGGCCGGTGGCATGCTCAAAACTTACCTCGATCTTCCCCAAATCCGAGTGCTCAAAATATTTTATTTTGTAAACTGCTTAAGTTTCGTGAAATTTCATGAGATCTCAGCTTGTTTTTGTTTTTGCAGCGGATTCATGAAATTTTGAGCTTTAAGTTTCATAAGATTTCAGACTTAAATTGACTAAGTTTTAAACTTAGATGAAGCTCTTTGAAGCATATTTAAAGCTCTGTGAAATCTTATGAGACTTAAATAAAATCTAATAAAACTTATCTATATGTTAGAATCATTTTCAACGATATACCTTGTGCTAGTATCTCTTTGTACTAAAATACATGGGATAGCGCATAAGGCAGCGCAATAGGGAATAATAGCACGGAGCATGTAGCTAGTGGTAGAGACGTGGAGGAACCAACCAAGATCCCCCCTGGAGCCGGAGACGTCGTGCTACAGCGCAGTGCCTGCTTTCGGAAAGGCTAAAAATCGATGTGAAAAGCGAGGGAGATTTGTCAACGGTGCTGTCGCTTACGGTGACATGATGTACCCCACGAGGGCGAGCGAGACGGTGCGCGCGGCGCGAGCAGTACGTGGATCGTGTCGAAAGGCAGAGCCACACCCGGCACGACACTCGAGACAACCACATGTTAGTAGTTAGTTCATTGCGTTGCGAGACTTGCAAGCCGTGTGCATGCGCTTATAGCCAGACCCCGGAACGGCATATCCATCATGGGTCGCTGGTTGAGCCATTGTCCAAGCAGACGAGAGAAAACCAAGCAAGGAGCAGTGGAACAGCGAATAGGAGGAGCCTGCCTACCTTTTGTCAGTACATAACGCACCTTTCCGTGCGTTGCGTACCTATCAGCCAGAAGAGTAGTACGCGTCGGGTCTGTACAACCCTAAACTGTATCACTGCCACTGGTGTAGGTAGGCTAACCTCGCAGTGGTCCTCATCGCGTTTAGGAATCCTAAGACCGAACGGTGCTGGTTAAGATGAGCAGCCGCTCTCTCAGCAAACCACCACATGCTTTCCCAGGCAGGCGGGCGGGCGGTCGATGATCAGATATCACTTCAAGATTGCTAGCCAAGCTTATATCAGATCACTTAAAAGATTGCTTGCCAAGCTTATCGACTCCATTCCTGTACCAACTGAAATGATCAAACCATGCCATGGCGACGCTCAAAATGGCATACAGTAGGCTCAAATCCCATACCAGTTTCAATACCAGCCTATTTCGATCGAAATTGGTGGCCCTTCTATCCATTCCCGTATCGGACATAATAAAGTAACTCCTCATTTTATACTATAGTTATGTATTTAAAATGAGATTATAAGTTTAATTATATGTGCATATAATTACATATGTATATTATATACTTATGAATAAATGCATATTATTATTTTAAAATTTTAAAATCCGAAACGGACTGACACCGGCGGTATACAATGAAAAGCCCGGCCCACCTGACACGCACACCCTGCAGAGCTCACACAGGACCCCATCTACAGCACAAATTTCCCACAAACAGCGAAAAATCCCAGCCGCCGTGCAGGGCATAGATAATGAATATAAGTACTCCATTCCAGACAGGGCAATAAAAATAGCAGCGAAATCAACATAAGAAATTTATCGCCAAAAAAAAAATCTCAGTAGAACTACATCAAACCGATAAAGTATTGCTCCACCGAACAATGGGAAAACGATGCACCTAGTCTAAGTCGAAAGCATAGGAGAGATGCAACCGCACACCATGCAGCAAAACAAAACCTATCAATTTCTTTTCCCTGTTCCTACCTTATTGGTACAAATCGTAATGCAATGCGCATCATGCCAACTTTACAATCGGATTGGTGGAAACCTAGCACCTTATAAACACACAAAACTACTGGTATTCACCACCAGACCTAAGGCAATGCGAGCGTACTGACGGGGAAAAAGGAAACAACAAATGAAGATTACACATTATGGAAAGCCAATTGCTCGATGTAGGGGCCTTACAACGGCCCAAAAGAATCTAGTGCTCTCCCGTGAAGAATCAGGCTGAGTACTACTCCGCCAGCCCTTGCGTCATTGATCTTCAATCACGGGTTGTCTTGGCAGCAAGATGCTTGTGGCGATGTTGGATCCTCAGATTAAACAACTGTCATGTACATCAAGATGCTATTTGTTTTCGACTTCTCATAACAACCCAGCTAGCATGGCACCAGGGTCGTTATATGTGGCAGGGGCTGCTGGAAGCAACTGTGGCTGCACCGGCCCGGGGGGTGAGGCTGCGTGAGTCCTTGGGATGTCGATTAAATGTTCCTTGATGAACTCTTTCAACCTGTTCGACAAAATTCTCGGGTCAGCATTTGTTTTCCTAGTAGTCATGAACCACATATTATAATAGACATAACGGAGTAAGGCATACTCGAATGTCAAATGTTGATCCCCTGATGCAACTGTTAGCCGGAGTTGAGTTCTGTCTTGTGGATCTGTTTCGACTCTGACCTGCAAATGATCAAGGATATTGACAAAAAAAGGTAACAGTCATCTGGTTAGAAACCTACAAGTACATCTAAAAGGAATATCATAATCTATGACAAAATTGTAGATG
Source organism: Dendrocalamus latiflorus (assembly GCA_017311315.1). Lineage (NCBI taxonomy): Eukaryota > Viridiplantae > Streptophyta > Magnoliopsida > Poales > Poaceae > Dendrocalamus > Dendrocalamus latiflorus. Next base: position 56,664,078 of record CM029651.1, read on the forward strand.
AAGGTTGGTTGGGCTTCAGTTGGGTTGCACTTAGTTATTAAAAGGCCAGAATAGCTCAGAAAACGAATATAGGACAAATTAGCTGCACTCCAACGGCATAATTTCTTCATAGGAGGCAAGTTACCAAGAATTCAAAGGACAGTTCATCATCATACTTACCAGACAAAGCATGGCACCGGTTGTTTCCGAAAAGAATGTAGTGCACGCCACCAGATTGTTCGGGTTATTATCCTAAAAAGAACAAAGAAGCTTTGATAATTTTGAAAAAAAAAGTATCAAAATGTGGAGAAAAATCACAGAACATACGAGTCCAGGAGTAACTGCCAGGTGAAGGCTCATGAAAAGACTAGCCATTTCAGGAAGAGGTAATGGCTTCACACCTTTAACCTGTATGTTCACATAACAAGATGCCATTAGAAAGACTGGTTCAGTAACTACTTAACCCAGCAATGCTGATGAACAAATTTCATTTTTATGTTACATAGAAGACCTATTCCTTTGCAGCTAAATAATCCTCCACAACACAAGTGAAACCTTACCACTTCTTGAACCTTCAGTGAATGAACAGTCAATGCTTTCCACTGGGGGAAAAATTCTTCAGGGGAAAGAGTTATAGGTTGCAAGAATTTATTCAATACAACAGGGAGTCGAAGTTTGACATTCACCTGGATAAGCAAAGCAAAGACACTACGGTTACCTTATGAGAAACAAAATGAATATCTGGACACTCAGAAAAACATGATGACATAAGACAATCACCAGTGCAGTTCCAAATTTATATGAGAAATCAAGAACAGCAACATCTCTACTTGCACGGAGATTCACAACCTCAAGTGGAATTTGCACCTAGAGAACATAACAAAATGAGGACTGAATGAAATTAGGAAAGAAAATATGAAAAACGTGAAAGTTCCATTTTTATACTGGATTGCTTGGTACCTGTGCTCTTGGAGGAACAGCATCAGGAACTGATGAGAGTTCCATTTTTAAATGGCTAGGAGGCAAAATCAGAGCCCGCACTGACACAAGGGGTGAAGTATTTTTGTTCCCCAGGAAAAGAACAAGGCGGCCATGATGAGCACGCCACTCTGCTTTTAAACCAATCTAGAAACAAGGCCCAGCAGGAAAAAGAAATCCATGCAGAAGGTTAGGGCAAGGCACATGTTTAAGGACAAAAAAATCATGTCTAATTATGCTTGGTGACACAAAGCTATCAACTTATGCAAACCTGAATGTGAGGATCCTCATACAAGACTCCACTATCTTTCAAGCACAATACATGGAACTTCTCCTCAACGTTGACAATTGGCTGTATAAAGCAGAGTTGGTCAACAGAAGATCCCCCCATATGGAAAGAATAATTATCAGCATGGTATATTCTGCTTATGCAGCCACTTGAGTGAGCATAAATCTGTACAGCGGTTCCAGATAAAGGCACTAATGCTATAAGAAAGTACAGTAGTAGTGTAGTACCTGAACTGAGTTGGATTGATCATCAAGGGTAGCTAATGCCAAGTCACCTACTGAACTTTGATTAGCCTCCAATCCTTGAACAGGGTTTAGCTCTACAGCCGCAGGAGGACCCTCTATTGCAAGAGGACCCAAAAGGTCTGCAAGGAGATCTGCTTGAGAAGCCGGATGAGATGTAGGAGGATCCACTTTACTCTCAAGATTGGTCTCGGCAATGTTCTCGGCTTTGCTCTCAACTTCAACGGGAGCCCCGTTTTCTTTCGGAGCTTCCACTGGAGTTTCTTCATAAGTGACATTGCTCTCCTGAATATCATAAATATTAACTTAATCAAACTCATGAATTATGTTGAGTGTATTTCACAAGTGAGAAAAGGTAGTACTTCGGCAATATTTTGACTTGGCATCTTCACAAGAGTGAGATGATTAGCTGCTGGTGCTGATTCATTTACAGGGAGGTGATCAGATAAAACAAGAGCACTGGATGTTTGTTGCTGACTCCGTAGTTTTATAGCACTCTGCTCTGCTATGTCAATTTCAGCATCTTCAGCCTTTTTCAACAGAGCAGACTAGATTTGACAATTAAATCCATAGTTAGAAAATGGAATCCTTCTTAATGGAATAAATGAATAGAAGATGACATATCGAGTAAATGTGTGCACACAACTAACAGGATGCAGAGTTACCTCACGTTCAGGAAATTTTGGCATTTCAGCCAACACATCTGCCAAAGCAGCACCTTTTCTGCTTAGTTCAAAATATTCAACTGCTCTCTGCTGTATTTCAACGTCGATATAACACTCGTACCTGAATTACAATGTAGAAAAATGCTTTAACACGTACAAAAGGTGGTCATCAAAGCAGGAAGAGTCAATTATTACTTTTTAAATATTGTCAGGATTTGTTGCTGCAGTCCCACATCAGGGGGTTGAGTGTGCATCAATATCTTGGCATAGGTTGAGAGAAGAATGGCAACAGTACTTGTCCTGATGAAAAAAACATGGGATATATATTACAATTTTACAACAGGTTAGAAAAAGATAACGAAGTCACTCAAAGAGGTGCTTTTACAACTTACGATACTGTCGAAAACTTATCGTTTATAATAGCAAACAACTCCTTAGGGCTACAACCAGGTCTTTGGGCCAAAAGGTGGCCATACTCCCCAAGAAGGTAAGCACTTACCTGTATTGGTGGGAAAGAAGGATAATGTAATATAGATAAAAATATGTAAAGCATACGAACATAAGGGGAAAACAGTTGCTAGGCAGATTGGATTCCTTTATGACAAACAAATAGAAGGCAGAACAGAAGGTCCCACCTTAATCAATGTAACATCATGGACAAAGATATAGTCTAATTGCTTCAAGTATTTATAATATAAGATGCATATTTTCGTTGCAAGGCAAGCATACTGTACTGCCGGCGGAAGTGTGAGGTGTATAGCAGGTTTCACTGCAAACTAAAATCATCTAGCAGTCATGTAAAATCAGTCTTCATGGTACAACAAGTTCAGGTGATGAAAAGTACCTTGACCATTGTCTCGTGCAAGGCAGGCTTGTCAAGGTATTCTCTTGCCTTTGCTGCAGCATATGGCTGATAAAAATACAAGTTGAACATCAGGTTCGTCAAATAAAATTGAGAAGATTCTGTGAAATTAGAAATACGCAAGAACCTGCAGATCTTCATTGTTGGTGACAAACTGTACCACTCGATACCATATATCATCGCTTACAAAATCTCCTGCTTTGTCAATTAACTGAAGAATTACATCAACATACCTACAGAAACAAAAGTTAGATCCAGCCGACACATCAAGGACCTAAAGTTACAGAAATCAAAATCCACATAGAACTAGTGTACTATTTGCTACAGTTATAAACCTACAGGTACAGGAACCCAATAAAGAAATATCAGGTTTATCACTGTCCATCCATGGGCTATGCCATTTTAGGTGAACAGCTGTACTAAATAGGATTAGAAGTTTCTACTAGCTGGGCGTGCAAGAATAGCAAGACATTTCAAGCTTAATGCCATACAGTGAAAAATGGGCCGATCCCATCATCAAAATCTTTACCATGAAAGATCTGGAGCAAACTTCTCTGCAAGAATAGCTGCCTTCAGAGACAGCTCTTCACGCATTGCAAATTCAGCTGTGTTCAGATACTGAGAAAAAAGATAATAATTAGTCTTAGGAACACCACAACAAGCCAGTAATGTGTTAGAATTTTTCATCCGCAGAACCGCTATCACAAAATTCGTTACCTGCAATAACTCCTCGACAATTTCCTTTGCATTTGTAACATCACACATGCCGTACAGCAAATCGAGAGCCCGCCTTCTAATGCTGCAAGACAGTAATCACATAAATATAAAGTACTAATCACACTACAAAAAGTGAAGGTAAAAAATTTTAAAATTCAAACTGAATTCATAAATAACTGTTTATGATATGGCCACCATATATAATCCATATTTCATTCTTCATTAGTGAACATATGAAAATAGTAGCTTTCGACCTTTCACCACTAATCCCTCCTCTACCCATAAATGGTTCATGCAAATATCATTAGTTATTTAAGTCATGCATGGGGCGTTCCTCGCATGATACATATGTTCAGGTCTTCAGGAAGTGCTTGTAACATCCCCTTCCACATGTTGGACCTGCTCTGATCCAAAGGCATCATTCAAACTGTTGTTTACCTACGCTCTCTGTGTCAACTACTCTGTGCTATGCCAGACCTTAACACGTAAGCATTCTTCTAGCATTTTGTACTTCATCCAAGTCACACCCAGGTACAAGAGATTGTCCCAGGGCACATGAGAGATAAAGCATGAAACATTGGGAATAAGGATGATGGAGGAGAACTCGGGGTTCAAATCAAAACCAAATTTTTGCAGCTAAAACCAATGTTTTTAGTGCATGAACTTGACATTTTCAATAGGAATAATTTAACAGCATTTAAATATTTTTGAGAAACTTTATTAATGTGGTTGGATTAGATCCACCACGTTGTACCTCTTAGAAAGGATGGAAAATAAGACAAGGTAAGATGAATTCATAGAATTAGATTTAAATGGTTTGTTTGTGACTAAAAGAGTGAAGTCAGTGTGCCAACTGCCAAGCAAAGGCTAATGAGTGGTTTCTACTGAAATGATATTAAATTCATGTGTAATATATATGAAATCACAGATACTGGAAGGGCCTCAGGTACCTGATATCTGGATCCTTCAAAGACGTAATGATCTGAGCCTGGTGCCTTTTAATTATATCCTGTACATCTGTAACTAACAGCATCCTACTCATGTTTTCCTGTGAAAACGGATGAAATGCTGTCACATTATGGTAAAATTTCCACTTACACAGTTTGATTTGAATGCAACATTGCCAAAACACATGGTATAAAATCAAGACTAGTGTTGCAAACAAACATGCTTAGCCACTTACCAGACCAAGATACCTAATATTTGGCTCCCGGACCGCAATAAACTTGCCAAGAAGAGCCACACACTGGGACATCATCTCCTTTTCAGCATCAAGATGCATAACCTGTAATGAGGCGAAGGAAGTAATGCCTGACAAACTTTGTTTAAGCAAAAGAAACACAGAACTATCAACTCACACTCAATTGATGAAACAAAGGAGCCTATGAAGATAAATATATGAACATGAAAGTGATGTAGGAGGGGAAAAGGTTAAGAAAAATTGCTAGAAACAAAAATACATAATAATCGTCCAAAAAGACAGTATGAACTCACCAGAGCAAGAGCTTCAAAGAGGACAGCGTGTGAGGCATTGTTCTTGTTGACGTTTTTAACAACATCAGTACCCATCAAAATGCGCTGTAAAACCTAAAGAATGATAAGAATATCATTACAATTCATGAACTATTTGTATATGTGGAGAACAATAGTCAAATTTTTTTCCCCAAAAGTAGAAAGGCATAGTGAAAAGAAATCACACTCATGGCTTTTTTCACAAGCCGCCAGATGGTAGGCAAGGACATAGACCTAGAGGTACTAGAACAAAAACAAAGGTTTACATGCTTTCCCAAAACTGTACCTCAAACAAAGCTTGTCTTGCACTGGGATCTTCGATGGTAGGGAAGTATTGAAGAGCTCTCATTGTCTTAACCTGTCCAAAAATAACCCTTACAAACAGTTGAATGTGCAGAAAATTAATTCAATGTTCTGCCAAAGCCACATGAATGGCCTAAAACTACCATTCAGAGCAAAGGTGTTTCTACTTTCTCCACCACTAAATGACAAAATAACTAAACATTCCAACCACAGCAACTCCACCAGTTTGAGTTTCAACAACCAATTGATTTGGTTGCTCATTTCTTATTCACATCACAGAATGTTTAATGTGTATTTCTGACTTGTAAACTTATGAAAAATCAGCTTTGCATACAACTTGCTTTAGCTGTGCTACGGCCTAAGTACATTCTTCAAATACACATTTGCAAACGGTAACTCCATTGACTAGAAGGTTTATGATAATAATCATAAAACCAAACACAAAACTAAGTGTGTATATTGTGCTGCTGTTTACACATGTCCACTCATTGGAGCTCTCAACAACCATAATAGAATGTAACAGACATAAATGTCCTAAATCATAATAATGCAATTAACATCAAGCATCCAATATTTGCAACAACAAATGAGAAATAATTGCAAAACTCAAGAGTATACAATCATAGCTAAAGGAGAAGCAAGCATCAATAGATCGTGATCAAATAAATTTAATGATTTTGATATTGATTTATGTGAGCCTAACTTTAAACAAGCTGGGAGATGCCAAGGAAAGAAAAGCACCTGAAGCCAAGGAGATGGAATTCCATAGTAGGTGTATTCTTGTGGAATATCTTGGTTTCTTGCCATCCTCTCCAATATTCTTACACACTTTGGAAGGCAATTCCAATATGCTTCAGCATTATTAGATACAAGTGAAACAAAAAGGCTCATGACAGATGTCAGCACACCAAGATCACGCTCATCTAAAAGTTGTGACATTCGATCAGACCTGATATATGAAATGCAATTAGCCGATTCATTAAGTAGAATGGATAATAAAACTTCATATTTTATTATATTAGTACCAGCCATCGATATTCACAACATCAGGATTCTTCCGATAAAGCCGCAGAAGGCATAGAGCGGCCTTCTTTCTGACTACAGGCCGACAGCTACTTGAAATCTGACAAGTCAGATGTTTCATTAGCCCAATCACTTCCATGACAGTGAAAGGAGAGATGAGCGAAATACAAATACCATTCACTTACAAGAAGTTTCTGGACATCTGGGGCCAATGACTCAGAAAATTCTTTCCCACCAATATTACCTACCTGAAACAGATTTTAATTAAAGATAAAAACATACAGAATAGTTAGTGTGAAGTTCTTTAATTCATAAAATAGCTATGAAGTACGATCTACAAAATTAGAAGCCATTAAATAACAAACAAAGCCTAAAATGAAGTAAAATGCCTTGATATAATGCTGGGAAATTGTGGCATTGCTTTCAGGTTTTGGTTTCCTATTTTCCTTAGAAGTGGTTATTGCATCTTGATGTCCTTAGACATCACAAGATCCTTTTTCAGTAACACGAGTGCTATTTCTTAAAAGAAATGTATTAGATAGTTTAGAAAGGATGCTTATTAATATACGGGATTAGATATTCTCAAAAATATATATACTGTATCAGATTTTCTCTACATAGTAAGTCTTCAGACAAATCAGCAGAAGAATAGAAGGGTAAAACACAATGCCATACCATCGTCAATGCTAAGCACTGGAAAGTCTCATTTCGTCCTATTATGTCATTGCGTACTGTATTTATAACCATCCTTAGGAAATCATTATTCTCGTTCAGTAAGCAAGATGTCACAATGTATCCAACCTGCGTCATGGGTGGGTCAAAGGGTAGCAATTAGGAAACAAGCACATATGATTGTCTTGATAATTTCACACCAACTTTAAGTATAACATTATTGGAAATGAATGTAATAGTTAAGGATATTCAAGATGTGGCTTTCACCTGCTTCTCAGGGTACTTTGGTGCAGATATCAAAGAAACAGTTTCCATATGCCCAAAGTCAACATCGTAGCCCAGCATATAAATGTAAAGCATTTTCCATACATATTTTTTCTTCTCATATGGCGATAAACCCTGCAAGATGACAGATCATGGTGATTTTTAGTAAGGTTAAAATTTTCTGTCACTGATTAAGGGATTTTCAGTCACCTTAAGGGTCGCAATGCATGCTCAACGATATTACTCCAAGGCAAAACAAGGCCTTTAGTAATTAAGGTTGTATCTCAAAGGTAACGGCGATCTATGGTATTGTAAACTAGTTTAACATGAAACTATACGCTATGGTCCATATAACTGGTGAGGTATTAATGATAACATGTGAATGCCGGCACAAAAAGGAAAACAACGAAATGGAATGTGTCCCTTTCTTTAAGGAGGCACTTTACGTGCACTGACGAGTGACGAGATCAATATCACCTTATAACTAAGATTGTATTGTACTTCTCAAGACACAAGTAAATGACCTGATATAAGGTAAGGCAGTTTATATCAAACTATAAATTATAAAATTGTGGTACTTTTTTATTTTAATCCGGCTCTACAGAGCTCCTTGATGCACAGCCATGCATACAGGCATATGATCAGTGCCGCAACAGTTTCATATGAAACATCGAGCTGCGTCACGAAGCAAGGAAGTAATTAACTCATACACCATGTTGTAGAGCATTACTGGGACTTCTAGTATCAGCATTCATACTATATTTTGTACTCCCTCTGTTACTAAATAGATGTCATTTTAGGATGCATACATCAAACCTTCTAAAACTTCGATCACTAATATACACAGCAGTATTTTGGATGGCAACATGAAAACGGCACTAGTAGATTTGTCTTCAAAAATACTTCCATCATATTTGTTGTTAGCATTTATCTAGAAAATTTAGTGTCCATGTCTGTCTAAGATGACATGTAATTATCAACAGAGGAAGCAGCATGAAGTTTCACCACATTTTCATAATTTTGGATGCAGAAATGATCCAAGCTAGCCCAACATACAAAACTGGAAGGTAAACCAAAAGATTAGCTTGTAGCATCCCAACCTACAGTGCACTAGTAGCCTCGTCACGCCCACTATTCCTAAGGGAATCCCAACCTTGCACTCGCAGTTTTTTGTTGATAATTGTACATATGACCAGCTGATCATGACTCAACCCAACGCAATTCAGATTCACATAGGTCTGCCCAAACAGCTCAATTCCAGCCCCAAATTACTCGAAGCAATCAGAATAAAAACAGCTTATTACGACCATTTCAATATTACAACTCAACATTGCACTTGCAGCCTCCTCACACCGAACATAGCCGAACAAAATACCAGCCTATCAGCCACCAAACAGTTTGAACCTACGATGGCTGAACACGATTCACAGCCCAGACCAACACTACGGAGATCCCCGTCTCGAACTCAACTACCAATTTGCCACCACACAACTCCCTAATTCTCGTCAAGCAAGCAGGTCAATTCGAGTAAAATCCCAAGCAAACCACACCTGAATTCCGCAAATGCGTTCACCTAAATCTGGAGGGGAGGGGAGGGGAGAAGAGACAAGCGTGACCTTCTCGTTTTTGAAGCGCGTGCGGATGTTGCCGAGCTCCTTGTCGACGCGGAGGCGCTCCTGCTCCTTGTTGTGGCAGTTGCGTATGTCGCTGATGAAGACCGACAGCCCCCGCATCCCCGAGAGCGCCATCTCCCCGCCTTCCTGCAGCCGGCGCCGCCGCTTCTAGAAACCCCAGATCCGCGTGCCGCCGGGCGAGATCTGGCCGCCGAGCAGCGCCCCCCGCGCCCGGATCGGAGGAGCAAAACCCTACGGGCGAGGAATGGATTGGCGCGTGGAGGTCAGGAGACGGCGAGGAGGGGTTGTGATTTGGTTAGTTGGTCTCCTTGTCTTTGGTGGTCTGCCTCCGCCTTGCGCTGCTGGCTGGCTGCCTGCCTGGGGTGCGCTTTTTCGCTGGTTTCCGGAAGGTTCCTTCATCCTCTTTCTTCCATGTCGACACGAAAGATTCAACACCAAAAAAAAAAAAGGGTTGGCGAGTTGACCTTCAGCATCCCCTTTCTTTGCACTGTATCTTATTGTATGAATTATACCAAGTTTAGTTATATCGATTAAAATTATATATAATTGTTTTTCTCTATGTACTATCTCTCGTGATCAGATAGAATTTAAAAACTATAAATCAAAAATCAAAGTCAAGAACCCATCCAAAATAGTAGCATCGCAGCTAAAGGTGACTTGTTTGGATTCGTGAATTTTCAAGAATTTTGAAAGAGTTTGCATTGATTCCTGCAGGATTCCTGTGTTTATCGGGATCGATAAGGGATACGGATGGACAGAATTCATCACTGCTATAGTGATGTGTGTTACTTTAGCCTATCTATTGTCCATCCAAATGAGAAGCAACACTCCAGTTGCTACCACAGAACTCAGTCGCTACAGTGTTGAGTAAATTTTACGTGTTTATTTCAAATCCAATGACTAAAACTCACGGCAAGTTTTCTTAAATAATGAACAGTGTCCAGTTCCTTCTTTCATGTAGACAGTAGTTCTGTTTGATAACGTAGGTGTACGTAGAATGATGTTATGCCGTGAGTCAAACAGGGCACACAGCATGCTGCCATGCTAATACTAACACCTTTTTTTGCAAGGAAATTGTTATTCGTGGAAGCCTACTACAACACTGTTGCAGTTACCACCATGTTTGCCATGGCGATCGCGGATATCATCAATGTTACTGCACTTGAACGTGAAGACCACGGTCTTCAAAGTCATCAGTAAACGTCACAGTATCTTATCAACTTGGGGTCTCCTAGAGCTATAGCCATGACCACCATCATAGCTCGAGGACGAGCTGTTGCCGAAGGGAGAGAAGTTATCATACGCGCGAAGTATTTTTCACGGCGCTGTTCACGCACGCCGAATTACTATTCACGCACGTGAACATTGCTCGCGTACCGTAGCAGCGCACATGGCGAGGTCAAATTAGTAATGGTAGAGATAAGAATAGTTAGTTTTCTTATTATATAGGTTTACTAACTTATAGATATATTTTATTTATTAGAGATATGTTTTCTTATAGATAGAGATTATTTTTTGGAGGTCAAGTCGAGCTATTCTTATAAAATAGTTAGCATGTATCTATTACCAATTAAGTAATAAAGATAGATTAATCTAGTCTCTTTTTCAAGTCCTATCACCTCAATCTATAATCAAAATTTTTATCCCATCAAACCGGCCATTCTCTCAACGATGTTTATCCGGATAAACTGAAATCCATCGCATGTGATGAATGGACCACGAAGGACCACACGTCCGCACCACACCATCATGTCATGTACAGGCAGCATTGCAGCATGCCACCACCCTGCGTCGTAAAATGCCTCAGAACATTGCACGCCAAGTGCAATTGATGATAAACTGCTGCAGCTGGAGATTACCTGTACAAAGGGTACACGTGTAGAGATGGAAGAAAAACAAAGTAGCCCATGAGCCTCAAGAAAGATTAAACATGAGCTCTGAATCTGATTACTGCCTCCCTGCTCCTAAACGTAAGGGCGTCCGCAATGGTAATAGCCAGTACTAGCTATATAGTCAGCTGACGTGGAGGTGAGAGACAAAAGCAAAGACTATTTTATACTGTTGGACCCACATGCTCATCTCTCATATTCTTGGACTACGTGAAATAGATCAGCTATTTGCTCGTCGCTAGTGACTACTCTCTCCTACTTTTTCCTTGCCACATCAGATTTAGCTAACTAAATAGCCAGCTGTTGGAGACGCCCTAAGCACAGTCAATAAACCGAAGATATTGGTACGCTCATGAAGCTCTCTTTGGAGGAGACTCCAAAGACAACGGCTAATAATTTATAGTTATGGTTAATAATTTTTAATTTTAATATGAACGTTTATACGAAAAAGCCGAATATCGATAACCATAACCCGCTTAAAAAATTATCCTAATAAACTGTTTTAAAAAAGCAATGAAGAAACCATTACATCTGTTTGATCAGGAGAAACCATAAGCTAAAAAACGTATTTTGCACCAGTCCGATGGTTGGAGCACTAACCAGCATTAATTCACAGTAGTCTGACGACCGTACCATGCGTTGGCGGCAGGATTAGGAAGAGGATAGGAGAAGTCGGAGACTCGGAGCTGCCGGAAGGACGAGGGGTGCCGATCGACTAGCCGAGGCAACTGTCCGCCAAGGACGCGAGATGCTATATAAAGCTTTGCTCCAAAATAGTTACAAGTTCAGAACCCGATCCGGAAGGGCCTTACAATTACAAGTTTAGGATGATCTTAATTCATCTCATCTCACAAAATAATTACTACATATCATCTCAAAAAAACTGGATGACGTTTAACGCAACAATTGAACAACACCCAAAGCCATTTCGATGCCATCACATTGGCCCCGCTTCTTTGTCAATCGTCTTCAGGCGACAAGAATTCAACCATTTGCATCCCCCTTCCAGCAACCGCAATCTGGTATTTCCTCCCTCCGCTGATAAGACAACCACCACCGTGAGAAACTCCAAAATAAGAATTACTGCAAACAACAAGATGCACACGGCAAAGCCTCACCGGTCATGGAAAACATCGAGAGTTTCTGGCTCAGGCACACTGACGATGACATGGGAATACTCCGTGAATTTGCCATTGCCAGATGAACCCATCTTCCAACATCTTATTCTTTGATCAAGGCCAGCAGAGAAAGCCCAGACACCGTCCGTCCAGATACCTAATAGCAAACATGCAAACGCTTCTATAACTTCATCAGAACAGCGGGAAACAGTGGGATTGCAAGTATTGAACTGAAACTGTGATACTAACAGTGACTGACAAACCTTTAACTGCTGAGCTGTGAGCTGACGGGACCCTATGTTGGCATAGAATTTTAAGTGCATCGTTGTCAGGTGAGTTTAGGTTTGTTGTATTTGTTGAGCAGCCCTGCAGAGATCCTAATGCAAAACTGAAACATTGTACTGCCTGATCATCACCACCACTTATGATGCAGTAAGATATGTCAGGTGTCGAGCATGTGCAATCCTCTATCTCTGAAATGTGGAGGCAGTTGACACCTGACTGATGAACACCGGAGAATATGTGCATTGGTCTCACTTCAAGTATATCACATGATTGGGTACTTGAAAGCATTGTGTTCTGAGTGTTTATGGCCTCACTTTCTTCCACTCTAGAAGTTTCAGGTGAACTCTCAGCAGCACATGGGGTATTCGGATCACTCCCATCAGGGAGCAACGTCTCTTCGTTTCTCTTTAAAGAATGATTTGATAGTGATCTCCACCGAAGACGACCGCCTTGGCTCCCTCTTCCTGTCTTGGGCCGCTTTTGGCAATCAATAACCATGTGTGGTTGAGTCTCTGATACTAGTTGTATAAAGCCGTGAATGGTATCTGTTAGGTCCCATATAGTAATGCTACCATCTGTAGATCCGCTCACGACAATGCATGTATCTATATTATAACCATCATCTGAAAACAAGAGTGAGAATTTCATTATGCTTAACATCATTACCAGATGGAAAAAGTCCAATTTACAACCATGAACTCTGGTCTCGGTTCGATTTTCAACCCTAAGCTTTGAAGCCATTCGAATCAGGGCCTCGAACTTATGAAACTGTCACCCAATCCGGGGTGGTTTCGTTGACGTGGATGCCAAGTATATGCCACATTTTTATTGACATGGATGCCATTTATATGCCACATCACCCCTCTTCTTCCCCTCCATCTTCTTCCTCTCTCCCTCCTTCCCCCTCTATCTCCCTCTCTCTCAGCAGCACCAAGGACGCTGCACCACCTGAGCTCCTACCACGCATCACCGAGCGGCCAAGTCGGATTTGACATCGCTGGACTTGGTGCCATCACCGCTGGGCCATATTCAACCCCACCAGACCAGATCCTCGTAGCAAGTCGGCTCCCCCACATGAGCTCCGGCGTGCTTGACCCCACCTCCCGCTGCTTCCTCCTCGGCACGTGTTCCGCATCTTTACACTCGTTTTCCCCCAAAAAAATTTCAGTTCTTCACCACCGAAGCCGCCAAATCAGAGCATCTTCCCCTATGGTCCGTCACGCCACCGCCAAGCGCTGCCACGACCAAGATTCTTCCTCGGTGAGTTTCCTCCCCATCCCATTCGTGTCATATCATGCTCCTAACCCTGGTAAACCTGTTAGGCCAGCCACATTGCCCTGGAATGAACCATAGTTGCGTTGCCGCACAACCGCAGCCCACCTCTAGCTGAGGCGCTGCTACCTATGGCTTCGTCACGATCTCCTCCATCCGTTTTTGCCGTCCCTCAGCATCCTCCGGCCTTCCTCTGCCCTTGCGTGAGCTCCACCATGGCCTCCCATGGCTGCTTCTGCTTCTCTCTCCTCTGTTTGAAACAAAGGGGGAGGCCCTTGCCTCACTGACACCCTAGCCCCACTACTCCAAATAAAACAAAGTCTTTGTGTGCCATATCATCCTTTTTTTCTTTAAGAGGATGACACGTGATTCGAACTGGGATCCATGTGGACAACACGTCGACAGAAAACAACCCTGGTTTGGGTTGAGGGGGTAAAGTGGACGGTTTCGTTAGTTTGAGGTTCCGATTCGAACGGTTTCAGAGTTCAAAGATGAAAACCGAACCAAAGCCAGAGTTCAAAGTTGTAAATTGGAATTTTTCCTTACCAGAATAACAAAGGAAAGTAGAACTGACCTTTACAGTGGGCACTAGCGGTGGCGATAATATGTCGTAGCACAAGAACTGGTGATGCCTGTGGAACCAACAAGGCAACATCAAACCTGTTCGCAATGAAAGGAGCAGTTGAGTAAAACAACCAAGAAGGCAAAAATACTTAAGAACTTTGTTTCATAAATTTATAGTGTACCATAACCGAGAAGGCAAAAGAAGAGCACGAAGCACAACTGTTGCATCAGAGCAAGCAACAACTACAAAACATACTGTCAACCTGTCACAAAAGGAAGAACTTAAGATTACCCTCATTTCTTGCAAGAGAATGAAACAAAAGCTACCCAAGGCCCTATATTGCCTGCAATTCATGAGTGTACAGTACTGGGTCTTACTTCGTAGCTGGATGTTTCACAACAAATGCTGTAACAGAAAGGTAACGCCAGTCATTTTCCATCTGATCCAGAATAGTCAGATTGGGTTGAGCAATAGAGGAATTTCCTTCCTCAAAGTTTTGTTTTACATGGCCAGCTTTCAACCTATTGCCGGTAAGCTTTGGTGGCATGTGGGTTGAAAGCCATTGAAATGAAATGGCTGAATCACCATTTCCTAAGCTTTCTGAGCTTAGCTTGGAGTCTACATCTAGACCACTCCAACAGACTTGTCTGTTCACTGCAATCCTAGGTTGTAAAATCCAAGTGGTCAGGACTTGCTTTGATCCAACAGATATCAATAAGAAAGTGATGTCCTTGTTTTCGACCATAATGTCATCAGAACTGCCATTACAGTTATACGATTTATCTATTAATGTGTAGGCCTTCGGGATGAAGCATGTAGCTCTCACGGCTGACCCACCAACATGCTCCCCCAACAGCTTGGAGGAACACCATCTTCCAGCACTACTAGTTGAGTACCTATAATAAACATCAAGACCAAAACATATCATATGATTCACAAAAAACTTGAAATGAACAGGTATACCTTCTAGACACTGCAAAGCGTAGGGAATGAGACAATTAGGGGTTATTGTGTATTATATCAAACCATGCGTGTGTATCAATAAGAAACTATTTACCCTGTAAGCCGCACTGTTCCATCTTCACATCCTGTTGCAATCCACAAATCAGTGTTGCTTCCAGGATTTGAATAGCCTGCTGGATCTATGAAGCACAAAGAATGCACTTCTCTTCCATGGAACTGCATATGAAGGACTTGAGGGAGGAACTTCTTATCTTGAGCTGGTGCCCAGTGCCTGCGAATGTGAATATTATGATCCTGCTAGAAAGTCAGCAGCAGCAAAAATTAGCTACTTGATGAAAAATGTATAACACGTAAGATAACTACCACCTTTATAAGTTAGTTATATACAGATAAGGGAGTATACATTAGTCAACACTCAACAGCCATAAAAAAGGATTCTAAACTTGCAAATGATTAACCAAACAACATATAGGGTAGATGCCATTACACTGCAGAGTCAAAAACTATGAAGGATCGAAAGGCTAACAGCCTGTCTCTGGAGATGCAATTTAGACAAGAACCCCCAGTGTATTGAGAAACCAAAGTTGCTCCTCCAGCTCATGTGGCTAAATTAGAATTACAAGGCCCTCCAAAGAACCCATAAATAACAAGCATGTGAACCCAAACTCGTGCAAGCTTCAAACGGAAGAGATCATTTCCCATGAGGTGTGTAAACTTTAGCTAGAACATCGGTTAAGAAAACAATTCCATAAAACATTGTTAAAGCAAGGGCAACACAAACCTTCACGAAGGCAAAACAGTTTTGATACTGGGGGACTGTCCCAAGATAATAAGAATAAGGGCGCCGCCATCCTCCACAGGATATTTGAATCATCTATATAAGATAAAAATCCGGAACAACAGATTAGCTTAACCATAGGTCTCAACTTCCTACCGACCAATTTATTCAGTATGTGTTACCTTTGTATCATTTTCAAGGCCCCAAATGATAAAATCTGCAGAAGTGAAACCTATTGCATAGGTACCAAGCAATTGGTTCTCAGAGGTGTGATTAGTGTAGATGGATTGAACGGTGCCTAATTCTTTTACTTGTCTCATTCCAACAAATTGAATCTTTTGCACATTTCTGCCATACTTGAAGAAGCAAATGCAGCCGTCTCCTCCAGTCTGTAAAATGTTCAACGGTGAGGAGTGTATGTCAGGCCAATTTCGATTAAAGGAACAACAAAAACACTCTGGACATACACTGTGAATTTCATAATGATCAGAAGTTGAGGTAATTATATGAACACTTGTGACACTAGAAATGCCATGAGCTCCTTTAAAATGGTCACGTATAGGTATCTTCTGTTGTGCCCCACTGCTGTCATACGCTGCCAATATTTTAGGGAAAGGAAATGCAATGATGTTACCCTTTTTATCACCGGCTATAAGGATCTGCATGGAAAATAAGGGACACAGTTACATGTAAAATATGCACATCACATGTAGTTTTTTTTTTATCAAATAACTTTTTTTATTCTTCCCAGCAGGGTTGTAACATTCTCTTCTACCCAACAGGCTATCAATTACAATTCCAAGGAACAGAACAGAGATATCTTTATTCTTCTTTCTTTTGTTCACTCAAAATCAGACATTAGCATTCAAGCCATATAATCTACTCCTAGTCCTATAGTCATACATGTTAACATCTGATTGCATGTCAGTCAGCATGTATGGTTTTGGCTTCAATGAGAAATGCAACAAGTTTGAAAATAATTACCTCCTCCTGAAGTGATGCATCTAAACACATGATTCGAGCCCCAAAGGAAGATTCAAACACTGCAACAAGTGGAACCCCCTGAGATGTAGTGATAGTACGGGTATTTGATAAAAGGGAATTCCTTATGTTCCATAACTTAAGCACGCCTCTAGGATCAGCTGTGAAAATGTGGCTGCAAGAAAGAAAAGAAAGAGAAACTGTTGAGAACAATAATTGCCTGCTAATTGAGATAATTAAGTAGTACAAATTTAAACAATCCACGGACCTACATTCAAGTGACTTGCACCAGTATAGTCCTAGTAGTTGTCTATCTTTTTCTGCTGACCATGTAAAAGATAAATCTACTTCAGGTTCAAGATTGCCACCGGTTAAACGGATAATAGTAACATTTCCATGACCATCTCCAAGGGCAACTATATCCTCCCTATTCAAAGAAAAGTCCGAGTACATTGTCATGACATCCATGCAGATAATTGGTGCTTTCTCAGCAACCTGAATAACCTCAGTCCATCTTACATCTTTTGTGTTAGAGAGCTCAACATGATGCAGATATCCATTGTTTGTGGCAACATAGAGAACACTTTCTTCTGCAAAGTGTAGGCATCGGACATACTCGCTTTTGCTGTCATGAACCAAATGAATAATCACTTTCACACCATGAAAGATATAGATAACTTGCAGATTATGATACAACACAGAAATACGCCATACCTATCTAGGGGGCCATATTGCCCTGACGCTATGGGAGATATTTTGAAGACCTCAGAATCATAGTTCAGACCAGCTGAGATCATCTTTTCTTCCACTATGTCATGAAAAGAGGAGTTACATAGATGGTGCATTTTGATTGCTGAATCGAACCCCGCAGTAATCAGAAGTAGTGAGCTTGGATCATATAAACATCGCCATATTCCTCGACCACTGTAACATTAGAGGCAGCATAGCAAATTAAGTTCTCATTTGGGAAACACTTCTTGCAAGTCCAAGTAGTCAAACTTCAGCCTACTGAATCTGCCCAACTTACATGTGTTCTTTGAACATCTTGATTAGCTTTCCGTCCATGCCCCAAATGCAACAAGTACAATCCTCACCAGCAGTTATAATTATCTAAAAGGCAAGTTCAGGATGAAACAGTAAGATATATTTAGTACAACAAAAACAGCTACAAACCTTAAGTTATATTTTTCTAATGAAAAAAAAAACCCTTTAGTTCTATGTGCCCATACTTGAGTTATGAGTACAAAGAAAGCATTGAGAAAATGGCTATCACCAAACAAATGATGCATGATGCAGATATAAATCCATTTTTGGGTGCAACAAACTTACAGAATCAGATACATAGCAATCCCAAATTCTAGCACTGTGCCCAAAAAGTGTGAGTTTCGGTATGATCTTGACATCGTCTAGTTTGGCCGCCTGATTGACAAATTTCTGTGACTGGCAACTTAATATCCAGATGCGAGCACTGCCATATCACAAAAGATGATCATTTGAAACAAAAAAAGGTTTTAATGCTGGATAATTCAGCAAAGCAAATCTGATGCGGGCAATGCAGAGAGAAGTGGAAGGCAAAATGACCAACCTCCGATCATCAGAAACAGACATGAACTTCGACCCATCAGAGGACCAAGCTATTCGAAATATTGAACCTTCATGTTCCTTCAGCCTTCCAAGATGAACTGCCATGTATTGCTTATCACTAAAATGTAGATTTTTGTGGTTCTCAACACCAGTAGCGTCCACTTCGTATGAGCATGACGAGGAGGACCCCAGCATTTGGGGCACCAACTTCCAAATAAGAATCTGGGAAACAGAGGTACTATTTAGAACGAATTTCTCCATGAAATAAAATCTCACTCGTACAGAAAACCAAGAATTTGTCTCAAATTTTCCTTGTACTGGAGGCTGGAGCAGAGAGCGAGCCTGGAAAGCTTACCTCATTTAAAATGGTTCCAGATGCCACAAGTAGAGATTGAAGAGAGTCTCCCCACATTCTCATCGAATACAGAAGGCACTTCTCTGCATCCAGAAAGCAACACCACAACCAAATATCAACAGAGATTTTAGCACTGATTATGCCATTTGGAGCAAGGGAACAGCAAGATGCTCATCAAACCTGGAGATTTCACTCCGGTAACTAACAGACGCTCACTCAAATCCCACAATGACACTGAATTGTCACTCAAACCGATCGCAAGCAGCCCATCCACCTGCACCCAAATCACGAGAACACCTGATGAGGACATCCTTGGCTATGTTGTTCCGTGTCATTCATCAAGCACTTCAGAACAACATGAGCTTGCTAAAAGAGCTAGAGCTTCGGAAAAGAAGTTTAACATTAAGGTGAACTCGTTTTTTTATCTATTCCTACTAATGTTATTCATGAGAATGGAATATTACCTTATATCACTACTTTGTGCAGGTTTGACAATGGAAGACTTTGGATCCGAGAGGAAGGCCGGGACCAAAGCAATGGAGATTGGAGAAACACAAGGAAGGGGACATCCACACTTGCTGTCAAAGCAATGGAGAAGAACAAGGAAGAAGAAAGCCAAAGAGGTAAGGTCCATGCGGCCAGCAAGCAAAAAGGCAAGGGCCCATGCGGCCAAGTATATATCACAACCCATGCAGTGGGAGAGCAAAAGGGGAGAAGTCCAAGAACATAAAGCCTAAGTTTTAGATAAGGTTTCCAAGCCCAATTCGGAATTTCTACAAGCCCAACCGAAATCTAACTCGGAATCAATTCAGAACTCAGTTCGGATTCGGTTCGGGATACCCCAACAGGCCCCGTAATAAAAAAGCCATGACTGTCACAAACAAAGTCTGATTCAGATATTCTTGTGCTTGTTGGAAAGCTTATTCCAATGCACATCCAATGGGTAAGATGCCAGCCTCAAAAGCCTTCTAGTCGTACCACAATATCCAAAACAATGTGACGGCTGTAAAATCAGGGTTTCCTTTTTATTTGAGTTTAAGTCCAATACATGTGGGAATGAGTTAGAGTCGGTTTGTGTGCCTTGTTGCCGACCCTAGGGGTCATACATACTCATGTAATTCGTGCATTGAACCTTAGACCACTTTGATAATAGATTGAAAAGCTTTTGCTCTTGTTCTTCCATAATGGCCGAACCATCCTGAGGGAGAATGGGGAGTGTTTTGAGAATAGAGATCGTTCAACCTTTTTGTTGAGAATTGGAAGCACGATAGGGCTTCACTTGGTGATGGTGATTGTGAAGTCGAGCACGTGTGCTAGCTCGCATTGGCAACAGGGATCACTTCGATTTAAGAGACTACACGTGAATATCTTGATCCTATGTCAAGAAAATCTATCAGGCGACCTGTATCAACGGGGGAATTGCATATATACCCCACAGTTACTAGTGACTTGTAAATATGCCCCACTCTTAGATGGCTTTGCTATTTTGCCCCCATACTTGGAGTGCCCCCTTGCTATTTTGCCCCACTACCCACCTGGCTGCTGGGAATTCCCGATCTACCCTTCCCGGGGGCGTGGCCGGCGGCGGCGGAACGGAGGCAGGCGCGGAGGGGGCGGGGTTGGCCGGGGGCGGCGCAGCCGGGTGGCTGGAGGCGGTGCAGCCGAGGTGGCCGGAGGCGACGCGGTGGCGTTGGTCGGCGGCGACGGCGCGGGGAGGTACTCCGCGGCCTCGACGCCTTCCTCCTTCGGCTCCCGCCCCCTCTCGCCGCCGACGCCGCCATGGCCGCCTCCTCCGCCTCGGGCTCCGGCGACGCCGTCCCCGCACAGAACGCCGCATCTCGTGCCGCCCTCCGCGCCGCGCGCCCCGACCTCGTCTTCCGCCTCTTCTCCACCTTCTCCTCCTCCGGCCACCCCGGCTGCACCGCCTCCAACCACCCCAGCTGCGCCGCCCCCGGCCAACCCCGCCCCCTCCGCGCCTGCCTCCGTTCCGCCGCCGCCGGCCACGCCCCCGAGAAGGGTAGATCGGGAATTCCCAGCAGCCAGGTGGGTAGTGGGGCAAAATAGCAAGGGGGCACTCCAAGTATGGGGCAAAATAGCAAAGCCATCTAAGAGTGGGGCATATTTACAAGTCACTAGTAACTATGGGGTATATATGCAATTCCCCCTGTATCAACACCCATTAAGGAAAAGGAAAAAACGAAAATAAAATTTTCAGCGTAAAAGCAGGGACCAGAGAGAGAGAGAGAGAGGGGCAAGCCTTTATACCTCCAGGAAGCAAGCGTCAAGCACCCAGTGATCAAACCCTGGGAGCCTCTGCTCCAACACCAACCGCACGCTAACCGCTTCGCCGTCCTCCGCATCGAGGCGGAGAGTGAAAAGCTTCACCCTCCTCTCACCAAACACGGCGACGGTGAGCTCGGCAGGAGGCGAATCGTTGGAGCAATTGGGGGTTTCGCGGGGCTGGATGCCGTGGACGCGCACGCCGTCGAACACCCGGAAGGAGGCGACGAGCCTGGCGGCGTCCACATCGTAGACGAGCAGCTCTGATCCAGTGCCTGCAGCAACAAGGCGAAGGCCATAGATATCATCACCCGCCAGCTCATGCAAACACACACAAAGGCAACGCATACGCGGCGCGCAGCAAACACGCAGGTAGAAACGCAGAGGAAGGAAGGTGGAGACGGGGATAGTGGGGGGGGGTGGAGGAGGAGGATGGTACCGGCGAGGAGGAGAGGGCGTGGAGAGGAGGAGAGGAAGGAGAGCGCGGAGACGTCGCCGAAGTAGGAGGAAACCAGCCGCAGGTGGCCGCCGGCGGCCATAGGAGAGGAGAACAGTGGGGGAGTAGGGTTTTTTTTGGGGTTTATTCAGGATTTCAGGCTGCCTAGGCTGTGGGCTCATTCGGCATTGCAGCCCTCGACCAGGCTTCCAAGCACTCCGTACTACTTTTGGCCCAAAACTCGCATGTGGGATTCCAAAGCCACTCATTAGGCAGATAAAAAAGTTAAAACATCCAAAGTATATTTTTCTTGCACGCAAGATTGAAGATTTTTTTTCCCTTTCACGGAGAGAGTGCACATGCCTACAGAGTAGGCTTAGTCATTTGGCCACTGAAAGTCTAATCAGTGAGTCATCGGTGTCAACTTGGGCAACCTGACGCTAGGAAATACTCTGAAATGGACTTGTTTGTCTTGGTGTTATTAATAGTAACTAAAAAATTTACCTTTATAATTGTGTGTCTAGATATTATAATATAATTATCTTTAATATACAACTCTACTGGTTATAATTAAATACAATTATATTTGCTATACAACTATAATATACATATATGATTAATCTACACCGTTATAATCTGATCCCATTAAAATAAGTGGTGGATATGTTTTTCTTTTTTCTAGATTAATGTGAGAATTTTTTAAAAAAATTCTTTTTAGAATTATTGTGAGATTTTCTTGCCTTCAAACGAAGAAGATGCCTTGAATCTCACCAATTGTTTTATTTATATAGATAACCTCCGCACATGTGGATGTTAACCACAGCAACAACTTATCTCTACTACTTAAAAGATAGAGTTGGTGGTTATGGTTCACCATTAGTGATTCATCTGCCACTCCCTTCCCCTCCTCACATAAAACACCGCGCCGACATGCGCACCTTGCCCCCTCCCTTCTCACCCCTGCATGTTTCTCCTTCCTCTCCACTCTACCGCTTCACCCTCTCCCTCCCACCTCCGCATGCTCCTCCTTATTCGTCGCCACTGCATCGCCTCACACCCTCCCTTCCCACCCCCACCGCCTTCCCCCTCTCCCCTACTTGCTCCTCCTCTTTTGTCGCCCCCTTCTACGTCGGCATCGTCACCTCTTCCCCACACTCCGCCACCTCGACCCCTCCCCTGCTACCCCCGTTGCCTTTTCCCTCTCCCCTGCCTCGTCCTTCATTGCCCCCTACACCGATGTCGGTGCCTCTTCACTGCGCTCCGCCTCCCCTAGATCCACGCACGTGGTGGTCCTCCATCAAGTTCGGCTCCTAGAGCTCCGCCTCCGACCCCAGTACCATATCCCTACCATTGCCGAGGTGTCATCCTCCTCACCATCAGCTTCCTGCCCCCCCCCCCAGTTGGGCTCTAGCCTAGTTCATCTCCGGCTGTCGTTGATCCCGTAGCCATGGTATGACTTCATTGCCTACCTACTCGATGTCCTCCAGTCAGTCCCCGACCTCTGTCTCTCTCACCCTTTCTCCCCATCCCATCATGTTGTTGTCTTTTCAGTCACTAGATTACTGTTACAACCTCATTTTCCAATGCTAATCTGGTTACTTCCTGAATGATGAGTACATCTGATATGTGCTACCTTGATTTTGTAGAGTGTTGACAATTAAATTGTGTTGTGGGAGCCAAAAATGAAAAAAAAAACAAAGTCTTGGGGAGGTGATATAAGAATTATAGACCTTAACACATTATACTTATCTATTGCACTAAATTATTTTCAGTTATGTTATTTGGTGTCCCTACCCATACTAAATGTCTTCCTCTCAAGTAACACGATTCTATTTTTAATATGTAGGGTATCATTGATATTCTTCAGAAGTACCCTGTGCCAAAGTGTGACATCTGGTTTATCAAGTTCTCATATGATTTTCACTTCAATCAATTGGCAATAGGTAATATCTTTCCTATCTAGTATTGACGTTGTTTTCTGATGAATTATTCTGAAGTTTACCTTTTATGTTATTATTGTTACTTTTAAAACTCTATACATCACAAGTTGTTGAAGATGTAATTGCATGTCAAGATGGTCGTACTTATACAAGTGAAAAAAATGATATTTGTAGGAAAAAATGCTATGGAATAATACTTGTTCCTCAATTTTATGTTGTGAAATATGAACTCATCTATATACACTTGATTTGATTTAGATGATTTTTACAAAGTGTAATTCTTGAGGGTAATCGTTCACTTCTTTAAATAGGCAACCGTGAAGGTAAAACCTATGTCTAGGAAGTACAGTCCAGCCCACCTGTTCTAAATTGCTCGGAAAATTTTAATTGCAAGAATACTGCCAAAGTTTTCAATTGCAAGAATACTGCCAAAGTCCAGCCCACCTGTGATCTCAATTGTTGTTTTGTCTTTGCAAATGAGTATATACAGCTACACAAAAGAGTATATGTAGCTAGACTCTTGGAAATTATATTGTGCATGGACAATAGTAGGTACTTATTAGGATTATAATATTATTGAATTCCATATCTGATACCTCTAAATCTCTGTATATTGACCAAAGTTATTTCATATTGTGCTAGATATACATTTGATATATACTTTTTTTTTGCAGGGTAGTTAACAGCTTCTTTGTACTGTTCATACCTCTTTTATGTACATGTTTCTGTATCTAGGTTGGGTCGCCCTGACTGTATTCAAGCTGTCATTGCTGTTTACCCAAAACTGTCCCAGTATCCCTTGCTGTATAATGAACTCAGACTTGCAAGGCATTCGTCTATCAAAAAAGTCTGAATTCAAATGGCATCGTTATCTCCATTTGGTTCGATTCAATCAAGTAAATAACTTTTATAAATATGTAATATAATTCTTTTATTAATTCGTAGCAATGTACGTGCAATCGGCTAGTATTGTGCATGGCGTTCACGACAAAAACAAATGTGCTCAAACTAGAAAAGAATGAAAACAAAAGGTCCTAAACTGAGCAGTCTGTGTGTGAAAACAGCTGGTCGGTTTTGAGTTTTGACATGCTACTGATCATTCAGATGAAGACAGTTTGCATCAGCCTTTTATGAGCCCGAGGGCCACCATCCAATGCTCTTCCCCTTGTTCACATTTCGGCCACGAAAGTATCCGTCTCTCTCCCCGAGCCAGCCTCTCCTCTACTGTTTTCCATTCAAGACTTCAGATGGCTCAGGTACGCGAAAATTGATATCTTCTTATCCCTCAGCCCCTTCACTTTTCCATATCGATCTTGGTGTTTCTGTTAGTGGAATTGAACATCTTCAAGGCTGAAAGAACTCTGAGGATTTATTTGTTCACGGTTAGCAGAAGGCGGTGGTCAAGGTTCCAACCATGACCGACGACAAGTCGAAGCAGAAAGCCATTGAAGCCATCGCAGACATCTACGGTAAGCAATCAACATATCCTTCTCTGCTTGCTTGTCTGGCAATTTGCGTGTTCATTTTCTGCGAAACAGCTAAGAGGCTGAAACGGAGTCTGCAAGAGATCTCAGAAACCGAAACGATCTTGTTTGATGTCTGTCATCTTTCTCATTCATCGTTCGTTCTCGATCAATTGTTCAGAAGCATAGCTTCACCACCGATCAATAGCTGAATTTTCTTTAGGGTAATTTATTGTTAGGTGGAATTTGATTGCGACGCCTGATCAAACACACGGTGATGTGTCCAGAAATTTGGTACCGATGGGTCCGTCGTATATATGTGAATTATTGGCATGACTCATGAGGTCGGCAGATGTTCACCAAAGAGCAATCTCTTCACATTAAATATGCTGCCATAAATAATAAGATAACTTATACTCGTGTTACTCCAAAAACCAATCGTTGAGCATCAGTTATATATAAAAGCAGCTCTGCAGATGAGAAAATAGAATACTAGGATCATCATCTTTTTTTTTCTGGGTGCAGGCATTGATTCGATAGCTGTAGATCTCAAGGACAACAAGATGACCATCATAGGCGACATGGACACCGTCGCGATCGCGAAGAAGCTGAGGAAGCTGGGGAAGATCGACATCGTTTCAGTTGGACCTGCAAAGGAAGAGAAGAAGCCAGAGAAGAAGGAAGAGAAGAAGGAGGAGAAGAAGGAGGAGAAGAAAGAGGAGAAGAAAGAGGAGGAGAAGGACAAGAAATGAACTATTGAAGCCAACAGCATCAGCAAGAAATGAACTCTTGAAGCCAACAGCATCACGCAAACGGGAAAAGCTTGACCTCTCTGAGAGTGCTGTCTCCATTGCGTGCGAAATCACGTTTTCCTGTGTACTATACCACACCAGCTACATAAATCAAAACATTTACGCATCATATCGAACACTGCTTTTCTCATCGTGCATGTATGCGTAATCTGATCACCGCAAGATAATGATAGGCTAGCTGCCATGCACAATGCCCCCGACCAGCACAATGCCTCATTGCTGACATGCATGGAACCTACTCAGGTTGCAGATACGTATGGAATAATGCACATCGTACTGAATGTGCTTTTAGTCTGCAGCAACCATTGAGAATGACAGAGAATGTTTTGCAACATGCAAATCATATCATCACATGGCATGATTAGTTGCAGATAATTAATTTACTTGGGAGCAGCTCCACCAGTACAGCTTAGGATGGGATTTTGGGTGAGTTTTTTTAGATTGAGGCTTATGACTTATAGCTGTGGTTTTTGAATTCTGGGCTGTTTGTGAGAGACAGTACGCAAAAGGAAATAGCCGCATGCGATTTTGGCTAGTACAGCTAAACTCGGTACAGTTTGTACTATAATTTATCTATAGACACCATCTTAAAAAAATGCACCGTTTAAAAACATGTTATATTGTTCATCCATATATAAGCCGTAAACCAAACGCAACCTAACTTTTGATTAGCAGAAATTAAAGCTGTGCTGGTGATAGAGACTGGCCATCTTCTGATAAGACTGCAGGATATGATAAATGCATGTCATGTTTCGACAAGAAGTAGACCTTTCCCCAAACTTGCAGTTGCCACAGGCTGAAGCATACCTCGCCTGCCTTCCGTTAGTTGAGACCTCTCCATGCGGAGCTAAGGTACAGCAAGCAAGGGTGGCAACAAGAGAGATTTATGTATGGGTTGTTTCTTACGTTTCCAGAGCTTTGGCTGTTTCTGGGCCGGAAATTTGTACGAGCGATATTGATTGTCTCTGGACACACATGAAGAGAAGAGGAATTCTGGTAGGCCCGGCTAAGATACAAGGCATACCTTTCGCTAGGAGGTACTTATGGGCCTTTACTCATGCTTCTCAGCCCAAACGTGCTTGATTTTTTTCTTTGTTGCGACAGACAATGTAGTGTTCTTTTGAGTTTTTGATTTTTTTTTAAAGTTAAAATAAATGGTACAGATTTTAAAAACGGATTCTTCAATCGACTTTATGAACTTAAAATAATGTATACCAATCAAGAAAAGTATAAATAAAAACTATCAACTGTAGCTAAAAAGAACAGAAGAGGAATTCTGGTAGGCCCGGTTAAGGTACAAGGAATACCTTTCGCATAGACAAAAACTATCAACTACAGCCAAAAAATATATGTTGTAGTGTGACGATTGTGGAAGGCATAAATATATAACAGCAGTAGTAGATATGCACATGTATATCGGGAGTATTTCTATGATTTCTGTTCTATTTTGTACAAAGATTACTTAGAAAATTAACAGCAGTAAAGGCTACGAGTTTCCTTCGAAGAGAGAGAGAGTACAGGCTACGAGTACACGACGCCATCTTCAATCGTCCGACATCACTTCTCCACCTCGAAACATCAGGTTGAGATGCACGTGAGACAAGGTTTTCGATTGGATTTTTTTTTGCATCAATGCAATTGTGTACAGTTATCTCTACTGGCCAACGAGCAACCACCAACCTCTACCCAATTGACCTCCACCGATCGAACTTGAATGCAGTCCATGCATTCCCATCAACCGATCGCGATCAATTACCAATATATCTGACCATAATCACGTAGTACCAGCACTAGTGTTAGTACTCTCCATGCGCGACAGCAATGTAGGACCGTAATTTATACTAGCAGCGTAAGCACAGCAGCACGTCACGCTAGCTACCGTGTGAACCGAAGTAAAAGAGACGACAATTCGCATGAAGTTTTTTTATAAAAATTTGAGTACACATGCATAATTTCGAAAAAACCAAAGGCCTTTTTGGCAAAAAAAACCGAGGAGCTGTAAGCACCTGTACGTAACTAAACGAGGACCCATACATAATTTTGGAAAGCCGCAAGGTGCTATCCTGCAAAAGGATACGCAATTTTGGTGACGTAGAGGGGGTTTTTTGGGAAAAAACCTGGTAGGGACCTTTTTGCAAGAATCGAGGACCTTTATGAGAGTTTAGAAAATGCAGGGGCCTTTTTGTAAGAAAGATGACGTGGCATAGGTGGGAGGCTAGGAACTCCCCTGGCTTTGTTTTAGTGATGATTCCAAATTCACATACATTTATCATGAATGTTTTTAAATAATCAAATTTTATTTGAAATTACAGAAATATACTTACGTAAAAAAATTTACAGGAATGGGGACTCCAGTCGCACAACCGTTGAGCGACTGGAACCTATCATCCAACGACCGTGCGACAGGAATGTAGCCGGTGGACTGTTGGGCGACAGGATCTAATCGTCGAACGGTCAGGCGACTTCAACCTGTCGCCGAATTGTTGGGCGACTGCAGGTCGAGTCGCCTGACCGGTCGGGGACTACCACCTCAGCCCATTGTTTGCGCAATCGACACCCCCGACAGTGCATGGGGTAAATGACAATTGTTGTAGGTAGGTGACATTTACCAAACTTTGTCTGTGATTTGTATTTTGTGAAAAAACGACAGACAATGTTGGATGATCCATTTGTGATTTTCTTATATTATAAATGGTATAAAATTTGTTAGATTCGCAATAACAATTTGTGATAGTCGTATATTGTTGTAGTTCAAAAAAATTCAGAAATATTTTCTGACAATTGAGACAACAATGATTGGTCAGTACGAAGGTAAGTGATATTGTGATGCAACCGGTAATTCATACATGGAGGACAACTTATTTTTTTATGATGTTGGATACCTTGGTACGTGAAGAATTGAATATTAAACGACGAGGAGATGTGATATTGCGAATTAAAATAGACTTCATAA
Source organism: Dendrocalamus latiflorus (assembly GCA_017311315.1). Lineage (NCBI taxonomy): Eukaryota > Viridiplantae > Streptophyta > Magnoliopsida > Poales > Poaceae > Dendrocalamus > Dendrocalamus latiflorus. The sequence continues at coordinate 56,692,892 of CM029651.1, forward strand.
TAAGCTGGGAATAACACGGCGCACAGAGTTTGTTTATGTGCATAAGAAGCAATATCCTACACGATGCAACATACTGAAGTAGTGCAAATATGTGCCTTTTTGGAATGAAAATAAATTCGATCTTAGGGGAACTAGTGCAAAACGGCCTGACTTATTGCGTGGATCGGGGCAATTTTCCCTTCCTTGCGAGTTCGGCATTGAACTCCTCGGTTGCCTCTTTTGCCTTGGCCACGATTTTCTCTTTTTCTCGCGCTCCCTTTCGCGAGCCTCGTGTTTCCTGCATATGCACGCGTTGAGATGAGTTTTCATCTCCCGACGTATACGGTCGGTTTGCTCATCGTTGCAGCGCTCCTCCTCCCAGATATCGTAGGCCCTTTTGATATTCCACTCATAGAAGTCGAGAGTCAACTGGTCATGCGGGTAGATCTCTAGGTCGATCCACTTGCGGTAGCCACATAGCGATTTCGGGGACTACAGGTAGGCAGGATAGGTTGTTAGTGTGTACTTTGAAAGAGAAATAGTAGGAGAACACGCTGCAACTTGTCTTTATCGGCTACCGATAGCTGCTCATATCTCGACGGCAGTCGAGATAGTCACAGGAGTAGTTTGCACAACCCAAGTAACGCATGCCTGGACTGAGCCGCTGTTTGGACTTGAAGAACTTATATGGGTGCCTACACCAACAGAGGGGCGGTGTCTCCCCCTCAGGCGGCTGTTGCAGCGAATGCTCGGTTGGAACGTTTAGGATGGGGTTGCTGCTACAGGAGGCATCATTGCGGGGAGGTGCCCCCTGGCACACTTCGCTTGTTCGTCGTGGGTCGTCGCGGACCTTGTTTGTTCGTCCCGACGTGATAGGCAAAGCTCTGGTGTAGTGTTGGGTTTGCTTGTCTAGTGTTTTTCTCTCAAATCTCTTCCACCTAATTTTATAAGCCAAAGGGTTGGCACAGTGTAGAGAACTGCCATGTCGTAGTTTGCTGAGTCCTGTCTTTTTCAGTCTAAAAAGCTAAGGAGGTGTAGTGTTCTCATGTCAATCTAAAAAGCTGGCAAGGCTGAGTGTTGTCACTGCGTAAAGCTGCCCCGTTTGGTCTTATCACTGCACAAAGCTGCCCATTTGGTCTTCTAACTGCGGTGGTCCAGCGCGATGGCATGAACAGGCAACGCAGCGGGGGTCGCTCAGGGGTGTGACAGAGACTGCGAAAAGGGCTAGCTCTTGCCCAAGGATAGGGTGCGCTAAGCTCAGGAAACTATGGCAAATCCAATGGGCCTAGCATGGGGACCAATTGTCATCGGAGCAAAGTCGGTGACGTGCAACGGCGACAGCAAGATGAGTATCTATGGTGAAGTCTAGACAAACTACTATAAACTCAAATATAACTAGCGGGTGAGTATCTAGGGGGCTACTAGGAGCTCACCACGAAGGTTAGTAGCAATGAAGGATAGCCAGTAGTGGCGGAGCAATGACGAGCAGGGATAGCAGTGATGGCTTCATGGCATCAGCGGTCCTTCCCAAAGGAGAGGCTACAAGAACGAGCGCGTAAGCTTACACACATGTTGTGAATGTTGAGAAGGAGAAGAATTGGTCGTAGACTCATCGGAGCGACGGGGAATGACGAAAATGGCGGTGGAGGATGGAAATAGAGAAGACGCGCGACATCGGGATCTCACTGCATGAATGAAGAAATTAAGCAAGGAGAATGCAATAATAGGGCATGGAACACAATGTGACATGGGAGGGGCGAAGCCAGACTCAGTGGAGCGACGAGAACATGGGTGGCATAGAAGGGTACGCTAGTCGAGGAGGAAGGCGATGACGGTGGTGCTGCTCTCCACATCTTCTTCTTTGAAGGCAAGCGAGGCGAAGGTTAGTGCAATGCCCAAGAAGGAAGATGTCATGCGTTTCGACGGGAGGGAAGCACACCAGCGACAATGGTGAGCTCACTGGTGCTGAGAATAATGCTTGCATTCCTGCTAAACAAAGGAGCGAGATGCTCTGGTCCTTGGAGGGGGAACGAGAGTGCTGAGCTAGGAAGAGACAACGTGCTCAAATTGACCTATAAGTCCGAGTTGGAGTGGGAGTTATCACGAGATGCCATGGGTGCAGCGAGACGAGCACGCGATGAAGCGACTTTCGCGCTGGTGGGGAGGCAACAGGGCAGCGTTAGGGTGTCAGAGCTATGGAATGGGTCGGCACATCGGGCAAGGAGCTCGAGGCTAGGAAATGACTACGTCAGGCGTTCAAAACTATGGGCGGCTGAGTCAAAAACGGTGGGCTGCCTTGGCATATGGCGATGGCTACACTCGGCGAACAGTAGTCAGGCGTGGGCGAGCGAGATGAGGGCATCAAGGTGGTAGGCGAGGTTTGTAGCGTGGGTCTCCGGGTCTAATGGATAACACTGCGACAGAGGAGAGTGGGTGCGAGCAGGTCTCTGTGTTGGTGAGCGCACGCGCCACAATGGTGAACGAGGCGGGCGAGAGGTGGAAGACGAAGCCCAACAGGTGAGTCATAGGCACATTGGTTAGTGAGAGGGAGGGGTACGATATGAGAGAAGGCGCAAAATGAAAGAGTGAGCTTTTGCGCTAGAAAGATGGAAAGAAGTGGCTCAAGGCAGGGATGGCGCGTGGGCCATAGGTGGGCCGGAAGCTGCGATGGGTAGGGCAACGGAGGATTGGGCCGAGGCCGGATTCATTCCAAGTTGGGGCGGGAAAAGAATTAAGATTTGAATTGACTGGGACTTTGGGGAAATTTTGAATATAGCAAATAAGCTCCGGAAAGTATGAGATTTTTTTAGAGAAGCGCCCGATCTTAGCTGGTTTGTATTAAAATTAACCTCACCATTTTACCAGCTTTACGGTCAAAAAAAGTTCTTGACTGCATATCTTAAGGAAAGTTTTTAATTATTTTAAAATGCAGAAAAAAAGCTCGAAATCATGTCATAATATATTAATGCATCTTTCTACGGTAACACCATTTTCGGCTGTTACAAGCAACAGCGCGCTAAACGCTGGCTGTTCAATATATACGTACTCTCTGATGTTAACGTGTAAAGCCCTTCGAAACAAAATGTTAACGGTGTAAGCCGACCCTTTTAATACAGTCAAATGCGTGATAAATGCCGCAAGTCACCACAAAAAAGAACCCACCCTTCGTCTTAATTCTGGTTCTAGCTTCTCTGCCCATCTGCTGCGCAACCTCGTCGGCAGCTAGCGCGCAGATCCAGATGGGCGCCGCGCGTCCATTACGTGCGTGTCTATAAATACCGGAGCTAGCATTCCTCCTCTTCCCACACCATCGATCACAGCACACAAACTCGATCGATCTTGACGCCTGCTGTTTAGTTTCAGCGAGCCAGCGAGCGAGCGAGCGAATATATATAAGCATGAGGAAGGGCGTGATGGTGGCCGTGGTGGCGGCGCTGGTGGCGATGATGGCGCTGGCGGGCGGAGCGCGCGCGGCGTCGTGCGACGCGGGGCAGCTGACGGTGTGCGCACCGGCGATCACGGGCGGCGCGACGCCGAGCGCGGCGTGCTGCTCAAACCTGCGGTCGCAGCAGGGGTGCTTCTGCCAGTTCGCCAAGAACCCGGCGTACGGCCGCTACATCACCAGCCCCAACGCCCGCAAGACCGTCGCCTCCTGCGGCGTCGCACTGCCGCGCTGCTAAGCACGCACGCAATAAGTCCTGCGCGTGCCTAGCTACGTACGTACCTGAGTGCACGCGCGCGAGAGAGTAAATAAGCTACATGCATGTGCGGCTTATATATATGGTGTATATGAGCCTAGCCTGTGTGTACGTACATGCATCATGCATGGTGTCGCGTCCGTTTCTCTTACCGGTGATCAGCTTGATGTTGTCAGCTAAGCTAGTATAGTACTACGTATATGTACGTACGTATGTATGTATGTATGCATGCTTGCTCGGTCGGTCGGTCATGGAATAAAGGAGGCTGCCTAGCTAGCCTGTTTCAATTTCTTATAAGGTCGTACTGTCGATTTGTCACTAGCTGTAGCAGCTCACTGACTGACGTGGGCATGACGATCGAGTTCTCTGTTGGATATCTACTGGGATGTAAACCGAAGAGAGATGATCTCGCCTAGCTTACCGATGCCGAGAGAGAGGCCTCTTCCCTCCCTCCCTCGCCCGGCCTGCTTCTCTCTCTCCACCACAGCTGCCTGCGTCCGTGTGCCTTAGTTCCCGGCCTCCTCCAATTCCAACGAGGAGGGGAGCTAGGCAGGCACACCGGCCGGCAACCGCGCGTTTTCCCGATCGACCCGTCGTCCAACTCCGCCCAAAATTCGCCTCTATATATATATCGCCGTTTACGACGCACGCTACGTCCATGCATGGTTCCTTTTGGGGCGTCCGTCCGTCCGTCGCGCGCCGGCGACGAGCAGAGGATTCTCTCGGCGGGGGGCCAACGTAACGTCCGCGATCAATCGGAGTTACGTTGAGGAGCAAGCTAAGGCAAGGCATTAGGAAGACGAACGGATCGGAACACGCCGCCCAGGGCCCAAATAAGAGTTGAGTTTGATCGCCCAGGGCCCACCGGGTTTCCCAGCTCAGGTGGACTCGGCCCTTTTTTCTTTTCTAACAGTTGGGCCGTGAAACACAGACTGGAGTGTACCACACTCCTCCTCGTGTCAGTGCCGTCTTTGCTCGTGTAATTTTGGTTCCCTGGATCTGGATGGGCAACGCCAATTACGACCCACATTCAATACAAGTACAAAAACCTTAGCATTTACGTACTTGTCTAATCATCACACGGAGAAAAACCAACTATTTAAATCACGAATATCGCGGTAACTCTTCCAAAAAAAAAAAGAAGCTATAGTAGTGAATAGCGAAAGCTATCGCAGCGGATGCTATGCTACATCACGGTACTGCTGAAAAGATGTTAATTCTATTATTTAGAATACAATATGAATAGAAAAAAAATTATAACAAGAATGCCAAGCAAAGTGCAACTAAAAAGTTGCGAATTTATAACACTTTCATGACATGCCCAACCTAAAATATAAAAACATAAATAATTTTTTTCCAAAAACCTAAAACTTTTTACTTGATTTATTAGCATAAGTAAGAACAATTTTGAAGCTTCAGAATTTTAAAAGTTGAATTAAGTGTATAAATTGATATTTTGAACACTAGAAAGAAATTCTCGTTCCTTGAAATAGAATATAATATGTAAAAGAATAAAAAAATTTAAGCTAGAATTCAAATACCAAATATTTGAACTCAAATGATCCTAAGATCAAGTTATCTTTTATATATTTTGAAATGAAATTCTTTGGTTAAAGGCTGTATTGATTTTTTTTTACTATTGTTGAACTTATGAAATACCTTGTTTTCAATTCTTTATGTCAAAAACTAAATTTAGTTAGCTAAAAACTCTAACTATACAATTAACATACCAACTAATTGTTTACAAGTCTAAATAATTATAAAATAAAGCATAACGGTTGTTATTTCCGCTATCTGCTAACCGCTATAGCGGTCATAACTATAATAGTATACATCAACTATAGCTTAGCGTCCTAAGAACAAAAAGCGCTATAGCGCTACTATAGTCCGGGCCCGTCGCAACCTGGAACAGAGATCCAAGGTGGCTGCTGCCCTGCTCTCGGCCCCATGCATGTAAGGTTGGTTGGCAGACCGAAGACTATAGTAAACTGAGTTCAGCTGTACTTATCAAAATCACACACGACTGTTTTTCTGTGTGTACCACCTATTGTGACCAAACAGAATTTAAATATTTAAGCCATAAGCCATCGATCTAGAAGAGCTCACCTAATATTTGCTTGCTTGATGCACCCCCACCAGCTCACCGCTGCCTGGAACAGCCGCAAGATTTAATGATTCAATTCTATCTTGCTAATTAACTAAGCCACCTTGATTATGATATAGTACTAGCTAGCTTCCTCTCCTCTCTCTCTCTACATATGTAGTCGATCAGCAGAGCTTGCCTGGCTTCCTCTATACACTACATCCTTCTTACCAGCTATAGTAACCGTTTGTTTAAGCCAGCTGTTGTGGTACCATTGCTCTGCTTCTGCCGCCGCCGCCGCCTGCGAGATCTTATTCAGAAACGAGGCCTTTCCAGTGTCTGCTTCTTGCAGGTTGAGCTGTTCAAGGGGAGGGATCGAATCGAATAGATGGCTGAGGAGGCGAAGAAGGTAGAGGTGGAGACGACCAAGGACATCGCCGAGGAGAGGCCGTGGTGCCACTGCCGGCGCTGCCCAAGCACGACAGCTCCAAGGCCACCGTTGCTGTTAAGGGTACGTAATTATACAACCAAGAGCTCCGAGCCCCTCATATCCATGCGGCCATGGGCATACTTAGCCACACACTATAACTTGCAGTTTATATGCATGGCCAAGACATATCCCGACGCTTGTTTTTCCTCATAACTAATTCCATTTCCTACTAAGACAATCATTTCGATTATGTTGGGTGCTCAGGGATAATTATCCATATGGTTTGGTTTAATCTCACTAGGTCATATGGTTTGATTTGATCTCTCTCATTTGCATTTTCCCCAAAAGAGTACGAGAGTGAGAGAACATTTTCTACTAGAACTGGACGAGCATAAGCACACAACCGAACGTATTTGCTGGACATTCTGATACCTCTCTCCCCTTTTTTGCCAGATGCAGAAAGTACAGGAGGTTCGACTGAAAGAGGTACACACACACACACAAAACATCTTGAGTTCTCAATTTAGCCAACAAACAGCACTTCGGAATCATGCTTTTGTGCACATCATTTCATTTCGTTGTTCTTCAGATGCATATCTCGCGAAAATTGTATCCGAGAAGAGAATGACACTGATCAATGCCTGGGAGGAGAGCGAGAAGGCTAGAGCAGAGAACAGGTAAGCAGGTTAATTATTTCGGAGATGCTTAAAAGTAACAACAATCACCAGTACTATCATTGCGTTATTACTGAGATGGCACATCACTTCTGGGTAGATTTGACGGAGATCAGCTATCTTATGATAAACTCAAAGCGTACCTTTCATATCTGCTACAGGAACTGACGTTGCACGCATACCAGCAGCTTGTACTATCTGGAACTAACTTCTCTGGCTCTTTTCGGTTGCATTAAACAATGTCAGGGCTGCCAAGAAGCTGTCCTTCATCACTTCATGGGAGAACGCCAAGAAAGCAGAGATGGAGGCCGAGCTGAAAAAGACCGAGGTAGGCAAATAGGATGACTAAATTCCTATCTCTATAATCTGGAGTAAGTTTAACAGTGAACAGTAACAATTACTTGCCATGGCAGGAGCAACTGGAAAAGAAGAAAGCAGCGTATGAAGAGAAGCTGAAGAACAAGCTTGCAATGCTCCACAAGTCGGCGGAGGAGAAGAGAGCGTTAACTGAGGCAAAGCAAGGGGAGGAAATCGTCATGGCGGAGGAGATGGCCGCCAAGTACCGTGCAGAAGGCAAGGCTCCGACGAAGCTCTTCGGGCTCTTGAAAGCATGAGAAATGACCAGGCACCCACGTTCTCTGCAGAATATACATATGTTGGGATTGTTACAGCTAGTCTGGAGCTGACAGATTTCATGCATGACCTGTTTGCGGTGTGTGTATGTGTATTTGAAGGCCATCGATGTGTTGTGTGTTTTGCTGTTGGAAGGTTTGCTATTTGGTGAAATTTGTAAAGGAATTAGTTACATACCTGTCCGTTATAACGGAACTCATTGAATATATAGAGCATCATACTATAGAAGAGAGTTGCTTTATCGGTTGAAAAGTGAAGAATGGTGAAAAAATGACTGAATAGAGCAGTTAGAGGAGAATAAACGTACAACCATTAACTCCTTCTTTTATAATAGTAATTTGTAAAGGAATTGTGTATAACCGTAGGAGTGCAGCTCTGATGGATGTATACCTTTATTCTTACCATGAAAGTTTTGTTGGTTAAAGCATTCGTTAATCATTATGCATTTTTTTTGAAGAGGCAACGGGGGGTTAAGCCCTCCAGAACACTTCAAAAACGTTTATAATCATTATGCATTTTAAAAAGACAGTTTTACTCGTTCCATTTCTTTGTTGAAAGAAAGTACATGAGATTTCTAGGAAAATTTTTATAGTACATTCTACTGGTAGGTAAGAGAGTGATAGTAAAATTAAATCTAACCATTGATTTGTGAGGACAAAATAGGCTCTTTTTTTTTGTAAATCTATCTTTTGTAAGGTATTATGGACTTTTTTCTTAACATATTATTGGTCTTTTCCGTCGCCGCTGCCTCTCACCCGTTTCTTGCACTGCCGCTACCGTCTCTCATACGTGTGCTGCCAGGCGTTTACAGAAATTATTGTTATGCCATATGTTCCTTTTTTACAATTTTACTCATCTTGGGATTCTACTACTAGTGCTATCGATGGTAATATAACTAAATTTTAACTAATCTAAACTATTGAATTAAGCCGAATGGACGGCTCACATTCATTTTAGCGTACTGTAAAAAAGCCCAATTTCTAATGGTACGAAAAATACGTGCACAAGGAAAATTGGGAGCATTGTTTCAGAGGTGCATTGCATAAGACGAACGAACATTCATTAGGAATATGAAGTTACAGAAGGTTATCGCATACGTACTTGGTGAAGCAATTTTTGCAGCGGCAATCATTCCAATATCGTGCCAACAAGGAAGAAGGTTTCTTCTACATTAAGGGTATTGGTTTTGTATCTGTTGCAAGTTCTCACTCAATCTTACACAAAGAAATAAAGAAATACAAACAGAGTAGAAATCAGGGTAGATAAGTGATGAGAAGTTAATTTTATCCGGATAAGATGATAACAAGACCATGGCTACAAGAAGCATTTTTCAATTCGAAGCTGCCCTGACTAGTGATCAAGTTCACTGTCAGAAAGGACAACCTAGGAAATTGCCAAACTGTATGACACTCCAATGGGCAGCAGTAGGGCTGTAAACGAGCCGAGCTCGAGCGAGCTTGACCTAGCAAGTTCGAGCTTGGTAGAAACTCGAGCCGAGCTCGAGCGAGCCTAAGATCGACATCGAACTTTAAGCTGGGCTCGAGCTCGGCTCGGACCAAACTCGAGCTCGCTCGAGCTCGGGCTCGTGTAGGACAAAACTCGAGAGGGACTGAGGGAGTACCTGCGGGCTGCGGCGGCCGGATCCGGGTCGAGGAGGGGCGGTGCCGGCAGGGGAGAGGAGGGGCACCGGGGGGAGGAGAGGCGGCGGCGGCGGGGGAGAGGAGGGGCGCCGGGGGGACGAGAGGCAGCGGCGGGGGGGCGGGGGCGAGGGGCGGCGGCGGGGGGCGAGGAGGGGGACCGGGGGGGGGGGGCGAGGAGGGGGACGGGGGGCGACGGCGGGGAATAGGAAGGGGACGGGAGGGGAGAAGGGGCGGCGGGGGGGGGGGGGGTGGGCGACGAGGGGGACGAGGGTGGGGGGCGGCCGGCGGCGGGGGCGAGGAGGGGGGCGGCGGGGGAGAGGAGGGGCGGCGGGGGGGGGGGGGGGGGAGGCGACGAGGGGGACGGGGTGGGGGCGGCCGGCGGGGGGCGAGGAGGGGCGGGGGGCGGCGAGGAGGGGTGGGGGGCCAGGAGGGGCGACGACGAGGGCAACCGGGCAGCGGAGGCGGGTAGGGGAGAGGAGGGAGGGGGCCTGGTGTGGCCCGCGCCCCGCTGGCCGCCTGGGAATCTGGGATGGAGTGGGGATTTTGAGAGGAGAGGCGGGAGGGGGTGTGGGGGAATTGGGGAGGGTAAAAAAATCTTAAGCTCGCGAGCTATTCGAGTTCGGCTCGTTAAAGCTCGTGAGCTTAAGATGAAGCTCGAATTCGGTTCGTTTGGAGCTCGAGCCAAGCTCGAATCGAGTCTAGAGCGAGCCAAGCTCGAGCAGCTCGCGAGCCTCGAGTTTTTTTTACAGCCCTAGGCAGCAGTTTTGAACGAGCAATTTGTGAATTGGTCGGGAATGCGCCTCTTTCGTTGGAAAGCGTACTGATCTTAGAAGGAAGTAGGAACGCTGTTGGTTACGTACGCGACCTGGAGGAGCGGTGCGTTATTGGATCGCTTCCACTCCCCGTCTCGACCTGTAGTAAACCCGCTTCCTCGTGCATAAAGCCTAAAGTTGGCAGACGTAAGCGCCGTTGCCTCCATACGCAACATGGCGAAGCGTTGGATCGCGATTATCCACCGCGGTCCATCCCGGGAAAGGAAAATAAGGGGACCCACTCGTCAGCGAAACACATACAGTCCACGCAAAGCCACGACGCGGCGCTCGAGGACCGCCTCCGCTACAGGCCCATGCCTCCCCCTCCTCCGCGGCTCCGCCTACTCCTTCGCTCGGGCCCCAACCCCCACCCGCCGCCTCTTCTTCCCTCGCGCCATGGCCTCCGCCGTCGCGCAGGCAGGTGAGCAACGCCACGGCCAGACTTACTTCGTTTGTTGGGTTGTTATTGATGCTTAATTGTTGCGCCGGCATGGGATTGTGGGGAATCAAGCCGCGGGCGGTGTGGCGGCGGCGGAGTACGAGGAGGTGCTGGTGCGGCTCTCGTCGCTCATCACGCACAAGGTGCGGGCGCACAGCGGCAACCGAGGCAACCAGTGGGACCTCATGGCGCACTACCTACCTCCAGGTCCATTATATTTCCTCCTCATGCTCCGCTTGTAAATCGTGTAATAGCCTATCATATGATTAGTTGTTTGATTCGGGTGGGTTAATTGGTTGTTACCGCAATAGATCCTGGAGCTGGAGGAACGGATCGCGCGCACGAAGGTGATTCACGTCGCAGGGACCAAAGGAAAGGTAAGCTAACTAGCTAAATAACCAGTAAATCCAATTAGAGGTTGTGTGATTTCTACTCTGATAATAAATTTTAGAGTTGTAAGGCAAAACTTTATACCAGAAAAGTGTTATGCCCATTGTTGGAACTCAACGTAATTAAAGACATGAATAAGATGATACTGATCACATCATTGTTGATCATGAATAAGACGCACTTTTTAAGCTTCTGGTGAAAATGTGATGATTCGTACTTGCCGGTCCCTTCCATTTAGTCAACTCTTGGCTGACCATATGATTGGTGTCCGATGATTAATGCTATTATGCATCAAACCTGAGATTTGACATCTTTTTCCTGAAGGACCATGACATTAGCTCTACTGTTAAGGCCTTTTATCCCATTCGACATGTTGCCTACATGAAGCCAAACGGTGAGGAAAGCATATGTCTCGTAGTAATTCGCAAAGTCTTCGTTGGACTTGTCCCTCAACGGTGACAGGTTCCTCATCGATCCAAATGGCCAAACCTTTACACATCCGTCCGGTGCCGCTCTTCTTGTCTTTATCAGAATAAACTTTTGGCTGGCTGTTGTACGGGCTTAACCTAATGTTAAACTATCAGAGATGTTCCATCAAGTAACGTTTTTGACTATGGCTAGGCGCTCTAGCCTTCACGCTATTAAAGTGACAAACCAGCAGCACATCCATGTTCTGTTCAAACTTTATTGCTCCAAATCCTTCCTCCTTACCTCTCCCTTGTCGCAAGACCTTTTGCATATACTACCTCTATTATGCCCGGGGGAAACGCCGCGCGGAGCGCTCGGCCACGTTGCCCCAGCGCTCCCTCGGCCGGCGCGTGGCGGCAAAATTCGCGTACGGTCGGGGGAGCAATTTTGCGAAAAAGTCCCTGTGTTTTTCCGAAATTACGTAAAGGTCCTTGGTTCTCGCGAAAAGGTCCCTACCAGTTTTTTCAAGCTCCTCCACTTTGCAGGATAGCGCCCGCGGTTTCTAAATTATGTACGGGTCCTCGTTTATTACGTACAGGCCCTCGGTTTTTACGAAAAAGACCTTCAACTTTTTTGAAAATACACATGTGCCCTCGATTTTTTTTAAATTTTTTTTAAAAAACTCCTCACGAATTATCGTCTCTTTCACTTCGGTACACACGATGGCTGGCGCGGCGTGGCGCCGCGCCTATAAGGCTAGTTATCATTATACCATGACAACACAAAGCTTGAGGTTTATGCTACTCGTCACCAGTCTTGTTGTCTTGGGAGCAGAGCTCGCAAGCGTCTGCCGTAGCCGGAGAGTTGCAAGCGTGGAGGCCATGATGCACGAAGTCGACTCGCCGCCGAGCAAGGGCCACTACTCCTTCGACTACTCCAATCGGAAGGCAAGAGAGGGTGTCGGTGCTGTTCGCTACGACAGCCGCATGCAAGACGTTTCTGAATCCGAGAGAGTGGTGTCGCAGGGGCCAAATCCACTGCACAACTGACGAGCTCGGAGCTGGCTCCACCCGAGCGCTTCCTTGTGCTCGCGGTGCGATATATATACAGTTGTAGTAGCAGTGATGATGGTGGATGTAAATCAAGTTAGTTGGGTTCCTTCATAATGATGAATGCACAAAGATATAGTATGTGCTGTCTATCAGGCAGAATTTGTATACTCCTCCAGATATGACACCCACATCTGCATTTCGGAACAAAAAGAAAAGTTTCTGAGATGCAAGTCATGTCCGTCCTTTGAAGCTGTAAATTGGCTTCATGCGACGTTCTTACTGTAAATTGAGGCAATGGCTATATTTTTCTGTACTGCTTCAGGTTTGGATCCGACAATTTGACATACCAACTGACTGTAAGTGTACCATTATTCTGTAAATCAGATTTTGTGTTTCTTATTTGAAATGCAATAGTTTAAGGTAGGCGACTCCCCCAGAAAACTTCAGAGCTATCTATGACTACTTTACCAATATTCTTGTATACCACACAGCGAAGATTCTGAATATTCAAGTTTGTTGAATTGAAGTTGAACATAACTACATAGGCGAGTCTAAATCGGAGCTCTTTCTTTTTGCTGTTTTATTATTTGCTTTCGTCCTTTAATGGAGAACAAATTTCCATTCAGACCTATTAACAAATACAAAAATTTCCACATTCCAAGCATGAATACATTCAAGTAGAGAAGCCTTACATTCTTGTACTCCATGCATGCTCTCCCTGAACAACTTGAAGTCATCAACTGCACAAACAAGAAATTGAGTAAGCAACTCTAGTAACAGGCAAGTTGTCCATCATCTAGCTTTGTCCTTGTAAAAAGGGGACACAAAATTGCGACGGATAACTGCAGCATGACTGTACACTATCCATATTATTCAGACAGCAACCTGATTTCAAATACAACGGCACAATTGGTTCTGAGTTTCTTTTTATTAATCAGTTCTTTGAGATTGAGACAAAACATTGTGCAAATTAAAAATGGTCTATATGAAATAAGATAAATGGGTGATACGTTTTCAGCCTCAGCCAAGTACAGTTACGAGTTCACGACAAGGAGATCATTTTGTCATACCTAAGGTTGCCTGCACAATGAAAGAACTGCATTGGCTGATCAGCATCTGAAGAGAAGCTAATGCATTTTCCACTGTGTTACGGCAAGTCGAAGCATACAACATAGTCGTATAAAACTTGTGAAAGTCTTAACCGTGAATACTCAGAAGCTTCAACCGTGAGTACTCGAAAAACTTTGACTTTGAGTACTCAGAAGCTTCGACCATGAGCACTCGAAAGAACTACTCGGATGAACAGTACTCTGCTACAGTACTCGTATAACAGTGCTCTACTACAGTACTCGCAGAACAATGCTTTACTATAGTACTTGCAGAACAACGCTCTGCTACAGTATTCGTAGAACAATACCCTGCTACAGTACTCGGAGGACAATAATCTTACGACCACGAAGCAACTCGTACTCAAAATGAGTTACGACCACAAAAGAATGTACTCGAAGTGAACTGCGATCACGAAGAAAACGTACTCGAAGCGAGTGACTCAACACTCGCGGATGGCTGGACTCGCTAGAGAACAGTGAACTCACGAGACAACAGTGTTTTTGTGCCGCCCAGAATTAGTTTGCAGCGTTTTCTCTGTTGATCTTTTATACTACGAAAAAGAAATAACTGACACATCATACCCGTCATGTCCAGCTCTTCATACTGCGTAATCCCACGTCCAAGCTATTCATGACATTTATAAAGTTACTAAACGCACGCACTAATAATCTTAACGCGCGCACTAACTCTCTTAACGCACACACTAACTCACTTAACATACACACTAATGTAGTATGACTAAGACTACAGTAACGCCTGTAGATGCGATGTGGTTAAGTCCAACACGCTGCCTCTCTGGATGCAGCCTCCAAGAAAGATATCAACAGCATAAACTCGACACCATAGTTAAAATCCTGTTGGACGAAGCAAACTTATGTTCAAATACAATGCTCATGGGAATATCTTGCAAAACTATAGAAAGGATAAGAAGAAATTGTGCCAACAAAGTCAGGTTACAGTGTTACACTACCTCACCCCGCCGAAAGAGAGGGATAATGTCATCTTCCACCTCGGATTCGAAATCTACAGAAACCGAGCCCTGTAAGCTATCCAACCAGTGACACTCCCAATGCTATTAGCATAAACAATCAGTATGGTGTAAGAACTAGAAAGGAGATTACATGCTGAGGCGTACATAGGAAACGGGTTTTACGTGCTCATCAAGAATTTTGGAATAGTATGCACTAGTCTGAAACTTTGCAATGTCTTCTTTCTGCTGGAAACGCATGAAGACAGCATGCGTGAATTTCTCGCTATTGGGCTCCTCTATGCGGTCTGCATCCAAGAGATATACTTGAGAATATATCAAAATGCAATTCATAACTTAGAAGAATTCTACATCGATAGATAAAGTATAATATAAGCCTCTGACCTAATGACACTGCAAGTATCCCTCTCATCTGATACTGAGATGCATATAAATAATCAAGCATGACCTTTTTCTTCAGCATCGGAGATGTTTGGATTGGTTCTAAGAAGAATAATGTGCTCCACAATCTTTCTACCAAAGCTACCAAGTCAGACCGTCTACATACTCCAGATTAGCATGTAATATACTAATAAGCTTTTCTGAAGCATCTACAGGGAAACACCCAGTGTACTATATTCATAAAATGTAAAATGTTGGTATGCAGAATTCAAAAGATTCAAGGAAAACGTGATGCTTTCACAATTTTAATTCCAGGATGACCATTTCGGTGTGTGATTTCGAGGTAAAATAGTAGCACAAAAGAGAGTTTCCCACCTCCTCTTACCGAGGCCACCGGATGGTGCGCGATTGCTGGATCCAAGCACACTGCGAGTGGAAAGAACCATCTTCCTTCTAGTCCCCCACAATCTACAACCTGCATAAGGAAGATTTCGCTCAACTTGGGGCATCCACCGAACTTCAAAAAGCATCAGGACTGAGCAAAGGGTGAGATCAAGAACTCACATCGGTCAGAACTCTGCGTGCGACGACGACGCAGCCCAAAGCAACTTGCAGCAGGACGTATGGCGCGAGGGATCTGAGCAGAAACTGGCATCAACATCCTGAAAATTCAGAGCTTGGAAGCTTAGCGCTCATTGTTGTTGCAGAGGTTTTATGTATTTGGGGTGGACTTGTGTGGTATCTGTGAGGAGAAGTGAGATTTTTTTGGCGCGCGCAATGTGGCGGGCATCTCACCAGAAGAGGGTTGTTGAAGCTTACAGCGCTGTCCTATTCTATTCTGCTTCTCAGTTTCTGATATCTGTTGCGGCAAAGAAACTAGACTTCTCAATAGAAAAATATAAGACACACAAAATCAGAATTGCCTGTGCCATGAAATTCTGTTGATGTTATTATTTGCCGTAATCATGAAATGAAGTAGAAAAATTTTTAAACAAAAACGTTCTCTTCTTTTGAGTAACATAAGAATCACACGTCAATGCATCTTCGAATCATATAATGGTTCAGAGCAAAGCAGACGGTGAAATGCTGCAACCAAAGGTAAGATCTACAAGAGTAGAAGACGAGTAACGGCATACCAATCACCGCCATAAAATCAGAACCCAAGTCCTCAGCCTTAAGAGACTAGAGGCATGGCTACGTTCAAAACGGCTTTTGTTAATAATTTTTAGGTGTGGCTGTTAATTTTTAATTGAAATAAACATTATAGTGGCTATTAACTTTTTGCTAATACATTTAATTAAATAAAAATAAAGAAAAAAGTGAAAAAAACATTATATCTTCACTGACAATACAAAGAAAAAAAATAGATACCATATTCAGAACGGCTTTTGCTAATAACTTTTAGGCATGGATGCTAATTTTTAGCTGAAATAGGTAGGATAGTGGCTATTAGCTTTTGCCTAAATTATTCAATTAAAAAGTGGGAAAATAAAAAAAACGTTATATCTCCTTAGACAATGCAAAAAGAAAAAAGAAAGAAAGAAAGAAAGAAAAAACAGAAGAAACCGGTTTTGTCAGAGTGTACAGCAATCTGCACGGCAAAGTCATCCTGTTCCAAGAAATCACAGCAATACAGGTTTGCTTTTACCCGTAGCATTCATCATTTCAAATTTCCAACCTCACGCACTCATCATTCCAATACAGCAAAGCCATCCCGTTCCAAGGAAATCACCACAATCTCTCATCAATTAAACAATCAGACCACATGCTCCCCGTGGCATTCATCACTCCAAACTCATGCACTTTGTTGATTCAGTAGCAAGTATTAAGAAATTGCTACAGAAACCTTGTGCAGAAGATTATGTGCGTTGCAAGAATGAACAAAGATCGACCAACAGGTTCTAACTTTGTTAGCAACAATAAATCACAGAGCTAAAAGTTAATGTGACCTGTCCCTGGAAGAAACTTCTTCCACAGCTACCCACTGTTTTGAACTTAAACAAAGCTACAGTTCCTAGAGATGAGCACTAAAAGAATAGGACCAAGCCAAACCAGGTGCTATGTACAATAACTTAACCTACATCCTCGCCATGGTCGATTTGACAGCATCCAAGATTCTGAAATAGTGGTAGAATAGCGCAGATTGCTCGCCCTCCAAGCCATCACGATGGTGCCGGTTGCTGCCAGCAAGGTTGTTGCATGGGCTGCCCCCAATCACCAGGTCAAAGCTTCCAAATCTTCTGATAAATGACTCAATCCTGTCATTTGTTAGAGACTGCACATCAGAAATCTCAATCAGTGTGCCTGTTTGGGTCTGTTCCCACCAGCTCTTCAAGACGGTCCTATTCACTTCAGAGATTTCAACTGAGACCACTGTCTTCATGCGGATCCCAAGCCTGTGGAGAGCTACCTCTGCTCCTCCAATACCAGTGAATAGGGACAGCACATTCATGCCATTAGGGAACATGTCCCTCAGCACTGAGAGATGGTACGCAACTGTATCAACATGGAATGAATTGCCGAGAGATTTGTATCTCTCCGTTCTGCTGACCCCCCTAGTGTGGTTTCTTGGGAAACCAAGAAGGAATTCCATCTCATCAGGCTCCAGAGGAGCAACCTTGTTTTTTCCAACCCACACAAGATTCCACTTCCTGCACTCGTCCAGGACGTATTTCTGAACTCTAGGAGGTGGTGGATTCTCACAGCTTGAAAGAGCACAGCGGATCCTTTCTGTCAGCTTTGCGCTTGCCACACAAGTCTGCAAGCAGTTGAACTGCCTTCTTGGGTCCCAGGAGGGCCACCACTTCTTAGTAGAGGGAAAGGCCTCATATATTGTCTTTGGTGGGAGGGGAAGAAGAGGTGACCTGTTCTCAATTGGTAGGTTATGGATGTAACCTCTTTTCCTGGCAGCAGCACAGAAGAATTTTGAATCCACAAACTCAGGTTCAATGTCATACAAGAATCTTGATATGGTCGTCCAGACACCTTTTGGAGCAAGAGCCACGTTTTCATAGTAGAAGAAAGGTGGTCCAATAGCTTGTTCAGGGAGCTTTCTGTTTACTGACCGTAGCCTGTCACTGGGCAAGTTAAATCCAACCATTGGATTAGGGAGAGGCATTGGCTCGTCATGGCTACCGTCTAGGGGCCCTCGATTTCCTTGTGCTCCACCTCCGTATCGCTTTCTCTTTTTCTTGCTGCAATACCTCTCCGTATCCTGCAAAATTACAAACAAAATTCCAATGTCATTCCATTAAATTAAGAACCAAAGAGTTTGTTGATTAAGACGTACAGTTAAACCACAAGGTACCTCATGGTCAGATAAGTTCCCGGAGTAACCACCTCCTGCAGTCTGTGATGCATAGATCGAATCCATTAATACAGAGACAGAGGCATCCGGACCTGGGCAATTTTAAACCAAAATAGACAGCATAAGGTGCCTTTCCCATCAAAGCATGATCATCTAAAGCAGCAGCTTCAACAGAGAGGCATACCACATCTAGTAAAAGCCATCTTTGCTTCATCTTCAGGAAAACCCATGCTCATTAAGTACTTGATTTTCTCGTCCTTCTGTGACATCTCTTGTAGGAAATCCTGCATAAAAGCACATGAAAAGCAGATTAGAAACACTTGCTACAACTCACTGCCCATTTTAATGCCAATTAAGTAAAACACAACAACAATAAAGCCTTTTATTCCAAACAAATTGGGGTAGGCTAGAAATGAAACCTTTTCAGGATCAAAGAGTTAAGAGCCTTGAAATAAAAACCTACAATGCTAAAACCTTAAGCCGTACATCTCGCTATCTGAGCCAAGAGCCTAAAACACTGCCTCTAATTTTCTTATGGTTCCGGTACATAGATCGCTAACTTCCATACACTCCTATCCAAAACTAATTCTTTATATACATTCTAATCCCTCAAGTCTCTTTTAACTGCTTTCTCCTACGTCAGTCTTGGTCGACTTCTGCCTCTTTTTACATTTTCAGCACGCCTTAAAATTCTACTATGTATCGGTGCCTCAGGAGGCCTTCGTTGGAGATATCCAAACCATCTCAAACGATGTTGGATAAGCTTCAATTAAGTAAAACACATTGATATAAAAAAAAAAGGCACTAGCGTAGAAACCATACAACACCCAACAATTAAGTTATAAATCGAATATAGCTTGCAAGGGCAGAAGACTACAGACAAACTAATGCATGAACCTCCAGTCCAGACTAACAACCACAGGTTAGATACAGAAACACCCCCTAGGCAATCTTTATAAAAAGTGTACCGATGCAAATGTAGACATACCCAACAGGTCAACAATATACCAATGGTAATATATATCATAATTCATAAAACATGTTATATGCATGTCTAGCAGTCTGGAACCACCTCCTAGAAAAACGAAAAACTAGTACATGTAAACATCACACCTTACTCTTCTACCATTGGAAAAACTTACGATTCGCTGCAACCAAAATACCAAATCATGATTGTCCATGCAACCGAATTCAGTATCAAACTGCTCATTGCGAAAATAATTACCATGCAAATTTACTGAAGCAGAATGGGTTGTTATCTCTTTACACTTATGCAAAGAAAATTATAAACCTATAAAAATATGTCTCAATTGCTTTAGGGTTGCATGGAACATCAAGCATACTTTAATACTTACAATCACAAACAAACAGAAATTGTAGCATTGTGAGGATCATTTTATAGCGTATTGAGAGTATGCAAACAGATTATACCCTATTATTTAGGAACTTATTTTGAAAGGAAACAGTAGGGCATGACTAATGATATATTAGATTAATAGTAAAATAAAACTGTACAAAGGGTGGGGACACAGCTAATCAATGATCAAGAACAGACTACCCAAGCAACAAGACCTACGAAATTAAGCAAGAATTAAACTAATGAGATACTCCCTCCATTTTTTAATATAGGGCGTATTTTGATCCAGCACGGGATTAAGATGCTTTAAACAGTAGAATAAAATACCATACTACTACCCTCAAACATAAGAAACAAAAATGTAACTGTATTCTAATGCTCTTTGTTCTCTCGCCACAGAGCAGCTAATTATGCCTTCTTTTCACTTCATCTCACAGCCTACAAAGTAGCATTTATGTCCTGCAGCCTTCTCCCCCCCCCCCCCCCCCCCCCCCCCCCCCTTGCTGCACAATATTTTTACTCTTCAGAGGATGAAGTGGAGAGAGAGATGAACTTTGTATGGTGGGAAAAAGTGTCACAGCTAACTCAACTTGTTATTCCCCAGTGTTGTTTGAGAATGTCCTTAATACAAGAGTTACAGTTGTATACTTGCATGCATGGACACAAATGCAGTACCTCATTGGCTTACGCTTGACACACCTACACGACTACACTAGCAATACAATTTGCTTATAACATCGTAACTCTTGTAACCAATATTTCAATTGCATCAGAACCGAAGAGAAGATGGCTGGTACCTAACATCTTTCAAAGTATAGAACTAAACCTCTTGAATCATCAGCATTATAGACGAGTGATTTGCAGCTCTTTTTCCAATTCGTTTGGTTTATCTGCCCTGTCGAAGAAAGGCAAAGTGCGGATAGTGGACCAAAATAAAATGGGAAGCCTAAAGGAAGTCTAATTGAACCGTTGTGCAGCTGCATGCAGCTCCAAAGAGGCATGTGAGCATGTCCAACATTGGAACTGCAAGACACATTTACCATTTGATCGAAACATTAAATCTGTCATATAAACAGTAAACAGCCACCAAAGAAAAAATGCTCACAAAACATCAAGGGGATAGAAACATGAAATTAAAACCTGGATTGACAAGCTCTTTCAACAATCCTATAGGGTTAGGTGATTTTTCCTAAAATCACCCAAAACCCTAAGTAGCTACACTTGTTTGATTAAAAAGGAAACAACATGCAAATATGAAACTTCCCAATTTACGGGATCAAGTATTAGAAAGGAAACAGCATGTTTAGCATGTAACAAGTGCAAAAACGATCTACACATTCATCGCAAAAAAAAAGAGTCTAACACATGATCAGGTAAACAGATCAAGAAATAGCCACAGCAAGTGCAATGCATAGCAATGACCAAGGGGGAAGCTGAAAATACCTCATCACCAGAACTATCAGAGTTTGGATCCCTATTGCTATTCTCCCCAGCATCGTCATCATCCCAATTTTCAAGATCAACATCGTCGTTGTCGTCATCTTCAACACTCTGGGGGACGCAGCCTGAAGCAGAGCAATTACCCACTGAAGGGTCATCACCTATAGCCTGCATTTCACAACACTTTTAAAATATACTCCTTTCCACCATGCAACAAGAGCACCAGAGGATAGATCCAGTAATAGAACATCGATAAATACTTGGTATGTGAGAAGTAACTCAAGTAATGCCTCTGTATCACTGTCCCCTGAAAGCAAAAGCAGCAGTTGAAAAAGATGCAAAACACAAACCAAAGAAATGAGATGAAATTGATTACTGCTAATATTACCAATCTCCTTGATGGCCTTCAAGACCATCTCCTCTGTGAAACCCATTCCCACAAATCCCCTGACTAAAGGAGATGGTGCTGTCCCATTGGCCTTCCCGTTGGCCTTGCCATTAGCATCCTTTAGACCATTCCACAAGCAAACACCACATTGTGATCATAATCATAACAAGGTAATAACATGAGATGAACAATGGCTAGCTTGTGTGTTAGAAGCCACCCATTTCTATCTCCTACCTGCCGCACCAGCGTGGATGGACCAGGAGCATCAAGGTTCCTCGAGACCGGAGCAGACAAGGCCTCAGCCTCACCATCACTATCCCACTCAAACTTGTCACCATCATCACTATCGCTAGTCCAGTCCTGTGACATGGGTTAAGCACCACATCTCAAATACCTCTAGTAACAGAAAAAAAAACCACCAAGAATGCCAATATAGAGAGGAAAAAATAACACGAGGGAAGAATAGAGTTCTAACTTCTAAGTAGCATCTCATATTGTGGCATATTGCCACCCCATTACACATTGCCGCATTCAATCTGACGTTTAAGTGCTTACACTTCAAAGTGTGTGCTTCTGTTATATAGCATAATTATAGGCACTTGGATCCCCAGCTATGGGGATGCCTAATTGCTGTGTGCTAGGTTTAACAGGTCAGGAAGAATAGCTCTCTGGAGGCACGTGCTCATGATAAGATCAGCAGTGCACATTATCCACAACAGGATTAACATCATTTTCTGGGAGGCAAGTGATCAGGTTGGGCATATTATCAGTGGTATGAAGCAGTTGGTGTACCATCGCTGATAGACTTCCACAAGGGTATTGCCTTTCAAACAAGAAATGTCCTGGATATCCAGCTTGAAGGTAATGAAGTGGATTGGCAGTTCCTTTGTGCATTTATATCGCAGATCATTGGTAGGTCTCCAACAGTAGCTATACAACGAAGTGGATCATTAACAGATTCAGGCTATGTTGTCACTCAATAAATCAAAACGAGGGCCATGAAAAGGGGGCACGGTGTATGATAGGATTATTTGCAACACTACTATCTCTGAGTTCTATGTCTGGATCGAGTGCTAAGAAACAAAAATGAGGAGCCAGAATAAGGTTATTGGATTTTGAGGAACCTAACAACATACAGCGAGACATAACATTATATTAGTAGAGGTTTCAGACTAAATACATTATCAACTATGCACAGTAATGTAGTGTTCCCCTAGGTGCCCGCCTAGCCTGATTAGGCGCTAGGCGCCAGTTTGCCGCACGACTAGGGCCTAGCGCCTAGGGGAACCTGAAGTTCTCAATATATCACACACATGATCTCCTCAGATGAGACAACAATTATCCTCTCTCCAGCATCCTTGTCGATTCCCTCAACTTCAATGGAAACACTGAATATTGCACCTAATTTCCCCATAGTCCAATTAATCCTTGTGCTTCTACACTGCTAGCACTATGACCAACATAAGCGTGCCGCGGTGATTCATTTCTGTAAGGGTAAAACTAACCTACAATTTGTACCTAACAAGGCCACTTACTGAAGAAACTGACACTCTTCCTCATCGAATGCTGTGCGCATATTCTCATCTTAAAAAACACAGTATGCAACATCTCGCCGAAATGTAAAACCCTACCTCGATTCCGGCACAAAACTTTAAGTGTTAAGGAACAAAAAAGAGGGAAGAGAACAATTTTTACAGCGCCGCAAACCCGCAACAACCACGCGACATCACAAATCGAAACTTCAAAAGCGAAATTAGCACAGCCGCAGAATATTTTAGGATCTAGAACGCATCAAAGAAAAATATATAATTTTTTTGCGATCGAACAAACTAGCAACCCCCTTCATCACCATCTCATGTCAAAACCCCATATACAAACGAACGAAATCGCGCACGGAGAGATACACGAACAACAGCAACACAAACACCCTCACAGCCGCGGCACAGAGAACCACAAGGAACACGGTAGGGATGGAGGAGACGAGAGGATAGAGCGCTTACCACCATTGGCGAAGCGCCTCGGCTTCTCTCTCTCTCCCCCCTCGCCCCCCTCTCTCGTGCGCCTGCTCGTCGCTGTCTTCGGCGCGGTGAGGAGGAGGAGAGCACGAGGAGGCGGCGGCGGCGGAGGAGGAGGAGAGCGTAACGGCGACCACACGGCGCTGGCTCCGCCCCTCTCCTGCTTTAGACGAGGAGCAGACGGGGCATCGCCGCGGCCCACGAGACCTGTGTGCTACGCGTGCCAAACTAGCGCGGCAGTGGATACGTCCCGATCTATCACACTGACCTGTGGGGTCATGTGGTTCTCAGGTCGACTTGTCAGTGAGGGTATACTCGGCCGTGTGAGGACTCTGTGTGGGTCTAGGGATACGGGATCTCGTCCGGAGAGGGGACCTGTGGTCGTTGCTGTGGGAAAAGATACGCAGGGTAATGTGGATGGATCCAGGCGGTGTACTCGATATTTGGCGGCACACCAGGTGTGGTCGTAGAGTCTCTGTGCGCAGCGCACGTTTCAATGGATAGTGGGAGGAGAGGGAAAAAGTATGTACATGTCGGTTGTGAAAATAAGAGAGACACCACCGCTGGCAATGGCCTTGCCAGCTTTTTGACTACTTTTATATAAAATAAAATATTAAATATATGATTGATGTGTACATCAAATTTAAAATAGTATGATATAAATTAACATTCAAAGTTACGTCTTAAACTTTTTTAAAAATATTATAGTTGACATCAGATTTAAGGAGATAAGATAAATATAGCAAATAATATAAAATTACCTAACTCTTTTTACACTTTCACATGTAAACATTAAATGTGAAATATATCGCAAACATTGAAGGCAAAAATATCGACATAAATGCTAATGGTCAAAGTTATAATTGGAAAGTGGGTGACACCAGCTTTAATGGAGATAAGGCAACCATAGCTAGAAATACAAAATTGCCTAACTCTTTTCGCATTTTCACATGTAAACATTAAATGTAAAATATATCAACATAAATGCTAATGGTCAAATTAAATCTCAAAATTTGAAGAAAAAAAAAGTTGGCAGCGGTAGCACTAATTGCCATGCAAAATATGGCTAGTTGAACCATATCACAACTACTCAATGACATGTTGTATGAGATAAGTATGAAAACATCTTAATACTGTAATATGTAGCATATTCTATGTACTTAAGCTTAGGGTGCACTCACCATGAATACACCCTAAAGAAAAAAGTTATAAAAAATTTTGAAATTTTTTTTACATGTATTCCATAGTTTACTCTATTTATGTATAAAATTTCAAGTTCAAATTTATTCTGTGTTAAAAGCAGTAAAAAAGAGAAATTCCAACAAATTTGAACTCTTAACATTTGTCATATTTTTCTCTTTTTTGTTAATACTAACATATAATGAATTTGAACTTAATTTTATGCATAGTTAAAGTAAGTTTGGAATTATATGTAATTTTTTCTAAATTTCTTGTGACTATTTTTAGTTGGGTGCACCTCTGAATTTACGGGTGCAACCATATTTTGCAATTGTCTAAGATTTCAATTACACATAAAAGGTACATTACACAGGCTTTGAAAAAGCTTTGAATCAACAAGCGATAGTGAATAGTGGCGTTTGGATACTGTACTGTGTAGAACCTATGCTAAATCGATGGAAATCAGTAAGGAACAAGCATAATCAGTGATGAACCTCTATAAATCAAGTAGATGCGGTCTAAATCGATCTTAATTGGGTATAAATCAAGATCAGGTTCGGCTCAGCTGGTTCGAATCGAGCTTGGCTTACGTGATCGACACAGTTGTTTTTTACCATGATGTTCGGTGACTTGCCAATCTCCCCTAATCAACATTGAGGTTAGCCCAAACAAATTGGACTAGCTTTATGAATTAAACCGAAACACTTCAATCCACTAGTGCTAGCTTTTTCCAACTCCAGGTAGGTGAGCTGCAACATTCACAATTTTGTCAGATCTTCTCACAATCTTATTTGAGAAGATCACCGCGCACGACGTTTCCAACACAGTATGGAGATATGGAGATCTACAATCTTCTGAAAGCTCGTGGTGCAAAGATTCTAGTACGTCCCTACATGAGTTGTCCATTTCATTTGGCTGGTCGGTCTCGACAAATTTGTGGTTCATCTGTTGATCTTAATTTGATCCTTTTTGCAGAGAAACAGGAGGACACCGATGACAATATCGAACCCCGGGGAGATACCGGAGTACAAATTGAACCCCAGTGAGCTCTGATTCCGGAAAGGGGATGAGGTGCTCAAGGTGCAAAATTTTCTTTCCCAGTTTTGTTTCAGAAACAATGGTTCAAGAACAGATTTATGACGCTGGGGAGAAAATGACATAACAAAAGGCTAATCATGTAAGCATTAAACATGGCACGTACCAAGTTGCAAAATGGAATGGCACCAAGGTTTTGGTGAAAACTAGTTATCGTTGCAACGAAATTTATTATATGTATAGAGAATTATGTATGAAAGATGGTTGCTCTAATCGGTTGAAAAGTGAAAAATGGTAAAAAATAGATGGAATGAGACGGTTGGAGGAGAACAGATATACAACCACCAACTTATTCTTTTATAATAGTAATGATACTAGACAGAGAAAGCTACTCCGATCAAGAAGCCATGCAACATGCAAATCTCAATGCTGAATTCCAAAGTGCCTAACAAATTGATTTGACATAAAAAATTACCTCTTTTTTTTGTTTCAGAAATTCTTTCAGGCATGAGCCGACGATATTTGAGAAGGTCCGGCATCCTAATGTTGTTCAGTTCATCGGAGCCGTCACTCAGAACATACCTATGATGATTGTTTCTGAATACCATCCGTATGTAATAAGATTATGATGTCTTTACCCTGATAAAAAGATTACAGTTTTATCGTCAAATAAAAATATGAATACGCCACTGCCTAGCTTACAAACGTATACCATGGACTTAGTCATGTGTTTATTCTTAAACACAGGGTGATTTATCAAACCGTATGTAGAGGAAAGGAAAGCAACATGGTCAGAAGGTGCTAAGATATGCCCTTGATATTGCCTGGTATATCTAGCTTCTGATTCTGGGAGTAACTGAAGAATTCAAACATATGTCATATTGTCTTTAGTCTTTACACTTTCACAAAAGATAATAATATTCCAATGCAAAATGTGCATCAATACTAATGATGTATCCTGTAACATGTTGCTGCCTTGAATGTTCAGGGGTATGACTTACGCAAACCAGAGCCCATCATCCACTGCGACCTAAAGCCAAAGTAAGATGAGCAAATGAAGCAATTAGTAGACCTGCCGTTATCTTCTTGCATTATTGAGATACAAATTGCATTCAAAGTAAGGTGGCTTTCGGGTGCCAAAAGCTGTGAAGTAGCTGAACTTTCTTCTGCCGGAGTGGGAGCTGCATGCAGGCAGCCAGTACTACTGTTAAGCTGTCTCAGTAGCTGGGGGAATGTAAGTACAAAAGACACCACACCAAGAAGAACAGTAAATGGGGGAATGTATGTCATACTTTGCAGTACAAATCTACCTCTAGAGAGTGCACTAGGCTATTATTCAAAAGCTCTATATACTGTGATAATAGTTGTTGCCATTTGAGTAGTAGTGTTTGAGTAATAGTTGTTACCACCGGAAATAACCTTTATGAAATGTACAGGAGGACATTATTCACATTTGAATAAAGACAAGGCTTGTTTGTTTACTGTAGAGATGTATTTCACTTCTACCATGTACAGTTGCTAATGTCTCAAAGTCTTGTGTGCACTGTAGAGATGGATTTCACTTCTCTCCGGTTCATTGTATATGAAAACTTCTGTTATTCTGTGCTTGTTTGTTGTTACCCCCTCACTGAGGCTTTGGTAAAAAAAGAATTTTCTAATGTTTATGGGTTTTTTAGTGGATTGTTAACTGTTAAGGCTGGAGAGTTTTATCAGAACAAATATACAATTCAGTCAACTGCAAATCCACTGTTGGCAGTTACGAATGATCAATTTAGTTGAGTTGGATGCCAACAAAACTGGACAAGACTTGTGGAGCATGAGTGTCTAGATTGTATGGATTTC
Organism: Dendrocalamus latiflorus; assembly: GCA_017311315.1. NCBI lineage: Eukaryota > Viridiplantae > Streptophyta > Magnoliopsida > Poales > Poaceae > Dendrocalamus > Dendrocalamus latiflorus. The sequence goes on from CM029651.1 coordinate 56,720,172, forward strand.
CAGTGCACCCTCGATCGCTAATAATTGTTTAGACAGTGTAGAAATTTTGGTGATCTGTTATGACAATTGAGAGATACGAAAAGGAGAGAGAATTCATTTCGAAAGTAACACAAGCCGGGCAGGCAATATACATTCTTCCACAAACATGTCATCGACGGTGATAAGATGCAAGATATCGCCTAGCCTAACCAAAGTAACCGAATTTGTAGTCCAGTTGATGCCCACGCTGCCGCTGGAGTTGCCCGGACAGGGATGCAGGACGTTAGAACGAAGATACAGCACATTTCACAATCACGACCCACCTCTTGATGCCCGCAAGCAAATGTTTTCACTGGGAAAGGATACGGTGACCGCATGTTTGGCAAACACAATCCACTGAAAACCTAGGAAACTCATCAAATGTTTCATCTGAAGGCACAAAATAAAGCAGCAACAAGTACAAATCAGGCTTGCCGAAACCTTTTGGCACTAGGGCGTTCCGAGAAGCAACTCAAAAGCCTTGACTCCATCCGAATCAGCAGCAGCCCCTATAGCTCAGTGGTAGAGCGTCAGTCTTGTAAACTGAAGGTCCGTAGTTCGATCCTGCGTGGGGGCATGTTTTTTACACTGTTTCTTTTCTCACCTTTTTTTTGTCGTTTGACGAAGTGGATATCGTGCAAATATAATGCATTTTTTAAAATCCAGTATTCAAACAAGCTTTGATGCTCCTTGGCCATAATTCAAACAAGGCCCTCGCAAAACCAGGTCATTAGTGACGGCGAAGTTGAATCATATGTATGTTGACCAAAAACGCTTTGGTTTTCCGCTTCCTCAGCCGTAGGTGGTAGTTTTCGCATAGTGCAATTACTCAGCTCAGCTGCTCGCTCTGATCCGTGGCGAAAAGCCAAGAGCAAATTATTGGGGGGTGCTCTTCAAAACATACATCTAACTAAAACCCATCTCGTGTGGCAGCTTGCCTTCAGCCTCCAGGCGCTGCTGCTCTCCTCCGCGACGCCCCAAGCCTAAACTAGCTACATCAACAGCTACCTGTTATATATTGTACTAACCATCTATCTAGCTGATCCAGATTATAACAGCTTAGATTAAAAGAAATAGTCCAAGCTAAGTACAATAAAAAAAACAAAAAATTGAAATAAAAAAATAAAAGGAAATTTTCCATTTGATTTTCGTATGAACTCCAAATCAAAACTTGTGCATAGCTAAAATTTGGAATAAAAGTAGATGAAAATTATCTGTCAGATTTGTATACGGATCCTAACCTAAAATTGAGATTCAAAATTAAATAAAAATTACAATAGAAATTAATATAAATTTAGCATGAAAAATAAAAAAAACTAGCAAAGTGATTTTCGTACGAACTACAATTAAAACCGCTGCATAGTTTAAATTCGAAAAAATTAGCAATTGCATTTGTATATGAATTTTAACCAAAAACTAAAATGTGAAATAAAATATACATAACAACAGAAAATACCAGAAATATAGAATGAAAACTAAAAGGATATTGACAATTTAATTTCAATACAAACTCGAAATTAAAATACCTACATAGCTGAAATTTTGAATAAAAATTATAAAAAAAATTAGCAGTTGTATTTGTATATAAATTCCAAACTAAAGCTAAAATTAAATAAAAATAATATTTACATTAAAAGAAAGAGTTCATGTTAAGTACAATAAAAAAAACATAAATTTGAAATAAAAAACTTGCATTTGGATTTATGTATGAATTTCAATCTAAAACTAAAAAAGAATGTCTATAAGAAGTACAATAAAAAAATGTGTAAATTAAAAATAAAAATTAAAGGAAATTAGCGATTGTTTTTAAATTCCAAACTAAGTGAAAATAGAAATTTTGGTTTTAATCAAAATTAAAATTCTAGAAATATGCTAATACAAAAAAAAAATAAGATAACAAATTTGATTTGTGTATATAAATTAGGAACCAAAATCTATTATATAATAAAAGTTAATGACAGGTGATTTCCAATCACTAAGAAACAAGAGAATATGCTAAAAATTCTACAAGAATATAAAACATTTCGACCCTTTATTTGGTGGACCTCTACGGGATAGACATTGATGGGTGTTCGCTCGGCTATATCTGTATGAGTTATGTGATGTGAATTATGAGCATATAATATAGAAAAGCATTGCAATAATGAAAGAAATGTAATGATGATATAAATGAAAAAATATTATGTTATACTATGTTTGCTATGCAAGTATTTGGAAAAGAGAGTTTTGATCATTGGTGACAAGTACTAGAAAATAAAGTGAGTATTTTCTTTTTTATAATATATAATATTAAAATATCATAGATAGGGTTCTGTGATGATCAATTTTTCAAAAAACAAAATGGTATACGTATTTCCAAGTCATTCAAATATGTTTTAAGGATGATGCTCACGTAAGTGTGTGAGCCACCTTGCAAGTTGAACTGAAAACTGTTTTAGCTAAGAGTGAGTTTGATATCAAGGTTTTAGGTGGCCAGTATCTTCAATGGCAGTGCACTAAGGCAGCCATACAAATTTGTGCGGGCTACTTGTTTCAAGAATAAAGTTTAAAATTCAAAATAAAAATTAGATAAAAATTATCTATTGGATTTGTTACAAATCCTAACCTAAAACTAAGATTCAAAATAAAAAAATAACAATATAAATTAATAGATTTCAACATAAAAATAAAATAAAATTAGCAATGTGATTTTTCATATGAACTCCAAATTAAAACCCCTACATAGTTTAAATTCAAAATAAAAATTAGATGCAAATTATCAGTTGGATATGTTTATGAATTTTAACCTAAAACTAAAATTTTAAATTAAATAAAAATAACAACAAAAAATACCAAAAATTTAGAATGAAAATAAAAGGAAAGTAGCAATTTGATTTCAATACGAACTTCAAATTAAAACCTCTACATAGCTAAAATTCAGAATAAAAACTAGCAGTTGGATATGTATATGAATTCTAAACTAAAACTAAAATTCATAATTAAATAAAAACAATATTTAGATTAAAATAAAGAGACCATGTCAAGCACAATAAAAGATAACATAAATATGAAATTAAAATTAATATGTGGATTTATGTACGAATTCAAATCTAAAACTAAAAAATAATGTCTAGACAAAATACAGTTCAAAAATATGCAAACTCGAAATAAAAATAAAAGGAAATTAGCGATTGTTTTTTAATTCCGAACTAAGTGAAAATAGAAATCTTGGTTTTAGTCAGAATTAAAATTCCAGAAATATGCTAATTCAAAAAAAAATAAGGTAATGAATTATATATATATATATATATAAGGAATCAAAATCTATTATATAATAAAAGTTACAGGTGATTTACAATCGTTGAGAAAAAAGAATATGCTAAAAAGTCTAAAAAAAGAAAACATTTTCACCCTTTATTTGGTGGACCTTCACGGGATAGACATCGATAGATGTTCACTTGGCTATACTTGTATAAGCTATGTGATGTGCATTATGAGCATACCGTATAGAAAAGCATTGCAATAATGAAAGAAATATATAATCGTGATATAAATGGAAAATGTTATCTTATACTATGCTTGCTATGCAAGTGTTTGGGGAAGAATGTTTTGATCATAGGTGACAAGTATTATGAAACAAAATGAGTATTTTCTCTTTTATAATATACAATATTAAAATATCACATTAGGGCTCTATAACAATTTATTTTAAAAAAAAAGCAAAATCACATATATATTGCCAACTTATTTAAATATGTTTTAAGAATGATATCCGCACAAATGCGTGAACTACCTTGCTAGTTGAACTTAAAACTGTTTAAGCTAAGAGTGGGCTTTATATCAAGGTTCCAGGTGGCCGGTGTCTTTGTTGGCAGTGGCACTATGGGCAGCCATACAGATTTGTGCGGGCTAATTGTTTCAAGAATAAAGTTTTTTTAAAAAACAAGAAGGACTAAAGTTGAAATCACAAGTAGTAATACGGAAGCATGAATAAAACTACTTCTTTATTAGTGTATGGGACGAACACACATTCTGCCAACCATTTTGTTCCTATGTAGTATGGACTATCTGCAGTTCTGCATTGTGTACAAAAGAATAACCTCAAATAAGCCCCAAGGCTCTCAGGTCTCAACTACAATTTATAACAAGGAAACCAAGTGCTGCTGCTGCATTCTTGCAGCAGATTCAGTACAGTATATATGTAGAACTAACGTATCACTGTATCCAACACGTATTTTCGGCACCATCTTTGTAAGTTATGGAAGAAGTACTACAATGTGTTTGTAATGTCCAATGTCCAAACCAGTGCTTCTGCGCCCCCCTTGTCTGGCTGGGGAGATATAAACCAACTCCTCCAGGCACTTCCTGCACCTCGACTAGGGTCATCAACAACAGCCAATAAATTTAAGGCATATAAACGAGCTATAAACCTTACTAATCTCTGGCTGCCTTGTTTCTCCAAGAAGCAATTGGCTTCGAAATGCTATCAAAAAGAGGCTTTGGAATGCTGTCAAAAAGCGGGATTGGGAGAGGTAGAGTGAAAGCATCTGGTTTTAAGCTCCACTTGCTCTTCAGCCACACTGAAGCAATGCTGTTGTTGTCTGAATCTTGGAATTCTGGAGTGCTTGATGACTTCCTGACGGCTTGCAATCCGTCACCATATGAAGGCACCCCGGTCGCTATGAGATCTTGCTGCCTATTGTTTATATCAGGACGATTGCCAGACTTTGGCCTCAGCGCCAAGCCTTGCCCGACCCTCGCCAATAGGCCACCACTATTGTCTTCCCTTGTTGACAACTCAGGATCAGCTTTCTGGCGCCGCCTTATCGGCTTTTCAGCATCGTCAATCTCCCCATTGGCGTCCCCATTTACAAGAGAAAAGCCACTCGATAAGCTTCTAGCTTTCCTATGCTGACCTGGAGGTGATTCAGGTTCAGAATTTAGTGGATCTCCAAATCAGGGGTCATCATCCAAGCAAACAGTGATGGCTTTACCTTTACTATACGTTGCCATTTCGGTGCCTTCATTTGTTGGGTGCCCCTTTGGAGGTGGAGCAAGGCCATAATATCCCTGCAAGAGGCTCATGGATGGCGAAACTGTGCTCCGCGGTGGTTTCATAAATGGATCCGAGGTAGCATTTTTGGGAGGGCGACGTGTGGTCCATTCTCTGAAATACATTATATCGTTATTGCAGATAAAGCATGACGTATAATAGCAAAGAAGTCCACTGATATTAAGACTCAGTAGCCAATATTGTGAAAAGGCATCACATGGTACCATCATTAAACTAGAAAGAGCAGCGGCGTATGCAATGCCAACTATGGAGGTACTAAGAATATATATAGTAGAGCATCAATAAAAAATGCTGTCCTTTTACAATAAAATTAATAAAAAGATTCGTATTTATGAGGAGTCGGTGCTATGAACTATTTTCTTATGTTTTGTAACCATTATCACAAGTTCTAGATATGTGTCGGTCAAGAATATAAAAAGTATGGCCATTGAGCAGTGAGTGCAAGCATGTGGAGGCTACAGTTATCTGTTCGCAGGCAGGATCGCATTTTCTTTCCTCGTTTCTTTTCTTTGGATGTTGTCATCCTGTAGCACTTGCAACCCAGTGGGCAGTGGGAAACCCCTTTGGAAGGTTCAGAAAAGCACAGCCCAGTTGCCAGTAGGTGTCTATGTCAGTGTTCAATACACAGTAGTGACTTGAGTGTGAGCCCTGAAACTGAAAGTGTTGTGGACTTATACTGGGGAAAGCACTATACTCGACGTAAGCGGCAACAGCCTCTGAACGGCGACTCGGCGACATCAGTCGACAGCAACGGCGACAACACTTGATGGGCTACAGTCGATCAGTTGAACTAATTGGCGTCGGTGGCTGATTTGGAAGGGTGGCTAGATATTAACGAAAGCATAATAGGGTCAGATAGTATTTGGTATAGCGTATTAGAGATAGAGTCCGAGTTGGATTCTAACTCGGTTAAGATATTATTAGTCGGTTTGCTCTGCCCATATAAGGAGGCATTGGCTGTAATCTTGAGCTCAAGCAATAAAGAAAGCTTTAGTATTACTTGAGACGTCGTGCTTCAGCCCTGGCTGGTGGAAATACCGGATCGGTGCTGAAGGCAAGCAATTTCCTTCTCGCTACCCTTTGCGTTCGCATCCTGAGTCTCAGCAGCAGCTGGTTCCGCCCCTCTCTTTCCAGTGCAAGCTTCCTCCGGAATCAGCTCCCAACATCTTGGTATCAGAGCAGGAATCCGCCCCATCTTCCATGGAGGAACCGAAGTCCATTGAAGACATCGACCGGATGATCTCTGTGATTAGGCCTGGGCAAAATACCCGTTACCCGTACCCGAATTACCCGGACCCGAACCCGAAATACCCGAACCCGAGGTACCCGATCCCAAATTCGGATAGCGATTCTGGTTACCCGAAATTAGTTTGGGTAGTTCGGGTAATATCCCCCGGTACCCGAACTACCCGAATTACCCGAATTGTCTTTGTGTTTGTGATGTGTTGTCGGTTGAACACTTGAACTTATCACTTTATTAGTATATGATTCTCTCTGTTTGAACAACTGCCTGTGATATATTATTCTATGCAAATTGCTGCTGAAATTCTATGCAAATTGTTGCTGAAATTATGTGCAAATTCTGTGCAGTTTGCTGGTTTCTGTAAATTCGGGTATATCGGGCATACCCGAACCCGAACCCGAATTATCGGGTACCCGAAATTGCGGGTAGTGTTTTTTTGAGGCTAATATCGGGTAGCAGTTTTTATTACCCGAATTTCGAATTACCCGAACTACCCGACCCGAAAAAATCGGGTAATCCGAACGCCCAGGCCTATCTGTGATGATGAAAGATATCAATGATATCAAGTAGCAGCAAGGACAGCACGGGGAGGTGATTTCCCGGCTGTTGCATGGAGGGCATGACGCCTCCTCTGGAGTCTTTGAGTCAGGCACCAGAAGTCGCATGGTTGATGCCGCGAGATGGGGCAGAGGGAGGAGGAAAGAAGAGGCACTCCGCCATGGCTAAATAGGTACGAGCAATTTTTTCGCAGACAATGGACTTTGGAGGAATAAAAGGTTTGGTTGGCAGCGTATCACTTAACTGGCGTCGCATAACAATGGTATTATCAGTTCGAGCGCAACGAGGGCGTGTTATCATGGACTCATTTTGCGGAATTTGTCAATGTGCGCTTTGGTCCTCCTATACGAAGTAATCCTTTGGGAGAACTCGCACAATTGCGGCGGACAGGGACTGTAGAGGAGTATCAGCGGCAACTGGTTCCACCCCTCTCTTTCTAGCGCAAGCTTCCTCTGGAATCAGCTCCCAATAGAGAGCAATAGTCAGTCGGTTCGTGTGGATTCCAGCCAAACCTACATACCTCACCGGGTTTTGACTTGTTTCCATGGTGGAGCATTGTCAAATTATGTACTACTATACATATTTGTGAACACTAACAAGTGCAACAGTGTTCCACAAGGCGGCCATCTATTCCGCCTAGGCGCTAGGCTTCACTCTCCCGCCTAGCCGATTTTTCCCACCTAGGCAATGATTAGGCGCTGACTGCACGCACGAGCCTCTTGGTGCATTTCATGAATTGATAATAATTTTATGTGCATAGGATAGTAGTTTTCACATCTATAAGTCAATTAATGATAACTTTATATTTAGGAGATAGTAACTTGATGAATTATCGATAGTAACTTTATGTTTAGGAAATAGTAACTTGACTTGTATACATGCATGCAGCAGGAGAGACAGAGGAGAATAAGTGCACTTGACTTGTGATTTTTATCTTGTTTACAAGCTAAAAAATAAAATTACCCTTTTATCGGAAGTCCGATCTACGATCTGTTTACACCATTGTGTTCGAAATTACGAGATTAACAAAACAAGATAAATGTTAAATATGTTTCGACGCTGCGAAATTCGTGTCAACTGAAAGTAACTTAATGAATTATATATGGTAACTTTTATGCATGATATAATAACTTTGTCAAATGTAAATAACTTTATGAACTATATATGATAACTTTATGTGCAGGCGATAGTAACTTTACCATAACCAGTAACCCCACTAAATGACAACTTCATGAACTGTAAATAATTTCATAAATTACAGATGATAACTTTTTGTGCATGATATAGTAACTTTGTCAAACGTAAGTAACTTGATGGATTATAAGTGATAACTTTATATCTAGGAGATAGTGACTTTTCCATAGCTAATAACCTCACTAAATGATATTTTTACAAACTGTAAGTAATTTTATGAATTATATATGATAACTTTTTGTGCATGATTGGCTGATTGGTGGGACGATTGACATATTATATTTATATATATAGGGAAATGGTGGAGGGGGTGGCGAGGAGGGGCCAGCGAGGAGAGTGGCGTAGGAGGAAGCCGGGGAGGGAAAGGAGGACAGGGGGTGGCGCCAAGGGAGGCCGGAGGGAGCGGCGCAAGGTTGGTGGAGGAGGAGAAGGCGGAGGGAGCGGCAAGGGGCGCAGCGCAAAACACTAAAGTGGAAGCGGGGGGTTAAGTGCAAAATGCATAAGTGAGGCTGCATCCTGCCCGCCTGTAGGCCGTCCGCGTGAGATCCAATAGCTCACGGCTTCGTTTGCATATTAGCACTAAATAGTCTATTGCCTAGATATGCTATATATATAGTATAAATAACAGGGGCACCATGGTGCCTAGACTCTATGATTGAGACTTTCCATCCATGATTGATTCAGCATGCTAAATCAATGATTTTCTTTCCAAATCGATGCTTTTTCGAATTAATGAATGTTAAGGGGTTTGTCTGATATATTATATATCATTGCACTTGCATGCATCTAAAGTAATCCAAAGGCAGAGAGGCTTGGTGCCCAGACACCATGGTGCCCCATTTCAGCGTCCTACACACACGTATATATAGTATAAATAACGAGGGCACCATGGTGTCTAGGCTCCATACTTAAGACTTTCCATCCATGATTGATTGAATGACTTCCTTTCCAAATCGATGCCTTTTCGAATTAATGAATGTTAATGGGTTTGCCTGATATATTATATACCATTGCAATAGCACGCATTTAAAAGCAATCCAAAGATAGGGAAATTTGATGCTCAGACACCATAGTGCCCTATTTCAACGTCCTACACACACATATAACCACACGAAAAAATTGCAAGGAAATCCATAGTTTTTAGCGTATTTTGTAAATACCTTTATATACGCACATAAAAAGAAGTATGTTGAAAAATGTACGGACCGCCTCTAAAAATTTGTTCATACCATCTAGATGGTCTTAAATACTCATATACTATACGTACATACCTCCATTACGTGAGATACTCTCTACATTGTGAGATACGACATAGGGTATAATTATACATGAGAATATATATATATGTGTGTGTGTGTGTGTGTGTGTGTGCGCGCGTGTGTGTGTGTGCGTGTGTGTGTGTTAGGTTAGAATCGTATACAAATCCAACTAGTATTTTTTTTATTTCATTTTATGCCAAATTTGAGCTAATTAGGGATTTTAATTTGGAGTTTGTATGGATGGATAGATCTTTTCTCTTTTTTGTTCGATTAACATGAGAATTTCTAGTTCTTAAGAGTGAACTTCGTGACTTCTTTTTCTTTTGCTTTAATAATATAATAGAAGATAGATTGCTCGTAACAACTCTACTAGATAACCATGAAAAAGAAAAAATGCATGTAATGCAATGTGTGCAGAAAAGATCTTTTTTTCCCGTCACGGTTCCATACCCGGCTAATGTGATACCAGTGATTAGCTATTTAGTTGCAATGCAATCACGGGAGGAGGAAGGAAAACATAATTAGGTGATCAGGAGCACACCAGTTGGTCACTTTAGAAATGGCGTGCTACTGTATTGTAACGTCCATTGTTTAGTCACAAAGGTGTAAAAAATCCATCTTTCGGTTGTAATCCACCAAACAAAAGAAAAACTAAAAAAGTATGGTGTGTGTGCGGTACCTGGCGCGACCGGTGGCGCTTGGGGAAGAGGATTGGTGAGGAGCAGCGCCGCCATTTCCGTTAATGGGTGGGCGAGGAGAATGGGTGGCGGCGGGTGGATGCCTTCCGGGGAGCGGAATCCGCAGCATCTTATGCGCGAACATCTGCAGGTCAGTGGTGAGGCCGTTCACCCGCTTCACATCCGCCACCTGAAGGAGCGAGCAGATCACCGCCACCACCATGACCATCAAAATTTAACAATGAATGGAGGAGTCGGAGTCGGCCGGAGACATGAGGCTATCTATCAGGTGAATTTTTTTTTTACCTCGACGCCGTACTTGATTGCGACGCCGGCGAGGGTGTCGAACCTGCAGACGCGGTGCAGGATGTAGCGGCCGCAGGACGACATGGGCGGTGGCGAGGGCGACTGCTCCACCTCCAGCACCACGGCCGTGCTCGCGGTCCCCCTCGCCCCGCGCCCAGCAGCACCGGCACCGACAAGGAGGAGGACGCTGGTGTCGTCGTCCCGCGGGCAGGGGTGGGCGTCTTGTAGTTTGGTGGGCGAGTGGAGGGGGGCCGAGGCGACGCCCATCGCTCGCGCGCGGCGGCAGATCCGGCGCCTATTTTTGGCTGATTTTCCTTCCCGGCGCCGGTGGCGAAGCGCGCGAGCGAGAGGAGCCGAAACTAATAATAAAAAAAAAATTAGTATTGATGAGTGCGCGGCGCAGGAGGCAAGTGACCGAGCGACTTTTATTGGTTTTGCCGGTTTAGGGCCCGCGTGTCGCCGGACGATGAATAGTAAGTAGCTCACGTTTTCAAAATAGTTTGCTGAAAGGGTTTTGTTAAACGTCATCTGAATGTCTTCTTTCTAGTTATCATTCAGATTTAGGATCATTGGATTAGAGATCTAATTACCATAAATTCTCCTCTCCCCTTGAATTCTACCCCCTTCCATTTGAAAAAATCTCTCCCTTTAAAAACAAGAGGCCCTTTGATCTGTAATCCAAATGTTACAAATTTGGATGATAATTAGGAAGAAAAATATCCGGATGATGCCTGCACACTTTCTTGTTGAAAAGTCGGAAAGAAGGGGGTCATGTTTTATTTGACACCACGAGCAATGGGGTTGGATGCAACTGGAAGGAGCCTTTGCTGTCATCTACACCCTCTTAAGCCACCTTTGCTTGCATTTCGGCGAGCGTTTCCCAGTTTCTCCCTTTTATTCCAGGCAGTCAGGCAATGCGTCAAAACAAAACCAAGAAAAGAAAAACCAAACATAGTGCAATGGGTACATTCATCCATTCGGCCCCTCCGATTTTCTGGCTAGCATGTCTTAAATCAGATCCACACGCTAGCTATTACACTGCTCTTCATTCAGAACCTTCATAACACACAGATGGATGGGGAATTAAATACTGCTGCATCTAGGTAAACTAGGGTAATCATAATTGTCTTCAAATCCATATTCACTCAAGCAAGCTTCTGCAGCCTACAATTTTCATGTCACAGCGAGTGATCGTTCAGAGGGTGTAGATGATTTGTATCTGCTAGATTTATGCAAATTAATACTCGAGAGTATGGCTGACAATACGTAGAAAGATAGTGCTGCTCTATTCAAGATATTTTCTTGAGGGGCTTGAAGCATTTCCAAAGTGGGTTCTAGATTAGCTGTATACGTACAGTTACAGTATGCTTGTATTTTAGTAGTAGGGCTAGGTCTCCCTCCCATGGTCCTTCCACACCTGATTCTCCTGACTTGGAGCGGCTGCCACATCAAAACGACGCCATCTCTGCAAGACTGGAACCAATCTGCGTACAAGTCGTAGGTACAAAGCTCAATCACAAGCAAGAAACGACGTTGCTTCGAAACGATCTCTGTCAACTGTTCTCAAGTCTCGCTCCTCTCTAAAACTTTGTTAACTACGTAGCAGAATCTTAGATCGTTTTGACTTCTACTTCGACGCTCAGAATGAGATTGACCTTGCCACGGATTAGCACGATGGAAAACAAAAACAAATGCACATCCCAGGTGCCCCTTGGAGTCACACTGTCGCTCCTCTTTTATCGAGCAATTTGGTCGGCTCATGCTTTCTGAATGTCGTTATGAAAACACAAGTGGTTCGTTTCCTTTTTCACTGATAACAAGTTTAGTATGGCTCTTTAAGAAAGCAATATTTCAACGCAGGCATACGGCCAAAGAAAAGAAAGCAATGTACACTACGTGCAAAAATGCAATTTCAGTACCTTTCAGGACACAGGATGCAACAAGCTGGACTTGTGGAACTTTACATCATCAAAGTCGGCAAACTGAACACATGTGTGGAACTTCACATCATCAAAGCCAGCAAACTGAACACATGTGTGGAACTTCACATCATCAAAGGCAGCAAACTGAACACATGGCATGCACTAAGGAAGTCAAACTACGGTTTGGCATGGCCAGGACAATCAAGCTCTCTAACCATGAAGGTGTATGGGTTCGTACAACAAATCAAATTAGCCAGTCCTTTTTTTTCCCCTATGAAGCAACTCTGGTTTGGTAGCCATCTCTCTCGCATGGAATTCTTGGACAGCAAAGCAAAGCAGCTTTCTAGATAGTAGCGCTAACATACACTAGTAGTGTTAGTACTGGTACTAATCAAGCTGACAAAAATGGTCCAAATATCTTCTTTTTCGCTAATCCTTGGAGCGGGAATGGAATATAGGATCATCATCAATTTGGGGACCTTTCTGTCCACAAACAAAAAGATGGGCAACTTCTGTATTAATGCCGTGGTGACTTGGCCTTGCGTCGACGGTGTGCTTAGTGCTTTAGTGTACTACTAGCAGTATATCGGATTCGTCACACCTAACATTGTTACACATAATTAAGAAGAAAAAGAGAAGTTATCTACGGGACGAAGAGTAGCCGCAAGCTTAAATCCTGAGCTAGTACTGACACGGCAAGGCAGGGTAATCACGGAGGTCGGCACTGCTAGTAACGTCCCCCGCCGACGTGAATCGCGCCGTGCAGATTTCAGGCTTTGGGGGCGGAAAACGGCAGGTTTTGCACCATCAGGAAAGCACTCCGGCGCTCAGACCGGCCGGTTCCCTGGTCGTGTTGGTGTTGCTGCTTGCTGCGAATGGCAGCATTTTGCTGCATAGACTGCATTACGCTGATATGTATGTATCTGCATTACTTGTCCGCCGACCCCGGAGGTCACTTGGCTTTGTCGCTTGTTGCTGGCCAACAGCTGCTGCTTACCTAGAAGGAACAGTTTTTTTTTGGCAGCTTTGGCTCGCGTGTTGAGCGAAACATGGCGATCCGACCTCGACATTCCAAATCCAAGTCAAGGAAGAGGCCGGATCAAACGCTACGACTTTATCGTACCATACCAAATTTCAGAACCTCCATCCCTCTGGATCAGCGGAGGAGAGCAGTTGGAAGGCGTACAATTGGACCAACCTGGGGGGGGGGGGGGGGGGGGGATCCATGGAGGCGGCGGCGCTCAGCGTCGACTTGCCTCGCGGCGGCTGCGGTGCCACGATGCGACTTTGTCGACCCATCTGTGAGCAAGCCATGCTGAAGCCTTGGTCAGTAAAGGCACAAACTGCTTAGGAAGAGAAGGGAAGGGATTAGAGAGAGACGGATATGAGAGGAATGGTGGTGGTCGACGAGGAGAGAGAAGGGGTCATAGTCGGCGAGGGAGGAGGAAGGGTCGCGGTGGCGGTCGGCGAGGGAAGAGGAGTCGCAGTGGCGGTCGGCGAGGGAAGAGGAGTCGCAGTGGCAGTCGGCGAGGGGGGAGGAGGGGTCACAGTGGCAGTCGGCGAGGGAGGAGGGATCTGAGCGAAGTGAAGGGGATTTAGAGGAGAGGACCCGGTCGGCGAGGGAGGAGGGGTCGCAGTCGCGGTCGACGACGACGATGAAGGGGAGGAGGGATCTGACAGAAGAGAAGGGATTAGGAGGACGGGCTAATTACCGGGCACCAAGTGAGGGAGGAGAGGTGGCAAGCCGGAGCAAAAGCTTCCCTGGGCATTGGACTCATCGGATCCGAGAGAACAAGGGGAAGACATGCTGAATACAGAAGAGGGGATTTCATTTCACCACCCGCACGGAAGAAATCAGGCAAGCGCGCGTGAAATGGCGGGTGAAGGATTCCTCCCGCGCGCGCCTTCGATCAACGCTCATGGCTGATTCAAAAAAACACGTGACCATGCGTTGATAGAGGCCATGTTCTATTCAGTTTCTAAAAGCTGCTTTTCGACTTTTCTACATTAACTAACTTTTAAACGGTGTAATTTTTCAAGATAGAGTCTACTAATTAATTGTAGTACATACTTTACTGACTTCATTTATATTGACAAAAACGATACGTAAGTTTCTATTACTCTGTAATCTCTCGTACAAATAGCTCAAAAGTCTCAGAAAAAAATAATAGGCCCATAACTCCAATGGAACGAGGCGTCGTCGGAAGCTCCTTGTTTCTTGTGCTACGCCCGTCGCTTCACGAACGGATGACTACCGTCTATCTCTTGCATGTTATCATACAATTCTATGTGATAACTCTTAAAGAAATAATCTATACTAACATCCAAACGTGACATGGGATATCATTAGTAGTACATGTGATTGTAACTTGCCGGCTCCACGGACCACGCAGCAGCTCCGACTCCGTGGACCGAGTGGAGCACCTACCCGAAACAAGTATTCATTTTGCACCTTGCTTTATTCCATAATGACCCCGCATCAGACCCTCTCCCCCTTTCTCTCTCCACCCAGGAAGCTCCCTAATATCACCAGAATCCAAGGGGCAAAATGAACGGCCCGAACAACAAGGACAGCCCCGCCAAAAACACCGTGCAGTCGTGCACGCCCGGCCGTCGCCGCCGCCGCCTCTACAGGCAGAAGCAGCCGCCGTTGTACTTGCCGTCCTTCCCCTTCATCTGCTCCCCGACTTTCCTCACCGTCACACCTTTCGGGGTGCACTCCGCTGCCAGCCGCACCCTCGCCCACCACCCCCACCCGCTGCCGACCTTCCGCTTCCGCCTCGCCGCCGCCGCCGCGGCCAGCCGGCGGTTCTCCGCGCGCAGCCTCTCGATCTCGGCGACGCCCACCTTCCTCTCCGTCTCCCACGCCGCCATCGCCTCGTAGCACTCCCGGTTGCGCAGCTCCAGCCCGTACACCTGCGACTGCAGCGCCTCGATCTTGCGCCCCAGCATGCACACCCGGTGGTCCTCGCGGAGCTTCACCACCAGCCGCGCCATCTCCGCCGCGCGGCGCCGCATGTACCCGAGCTCCGCGGCCGCGGCGGCCGCCTCCTCCTCGGCCGCCGACGCGCGGAACCCGAGCCGCGCGTTCTCGCCGAGCAGCACCAGCCTCTCCGACTCCAGCACCTCCACAAGGCTCCCCTGCAGCTCGATCTTCCTCGCGGACTCCGCCTTCCGGCGCTCGGCCTCGTCGGCCAGGATGTCACGGTCGACCCACGCCGCGACCAGCCCCGCCACAAGCAGGTCAGCGTCTGCCGGAAAGGCTGCGGGAGCGGTCTCATCGGTGACGTTAACGCTGGCGGGGGGCTGGTAGGACAGGGAGCTGTCAGCGACGGAGGAGCGGTCATCGACGTCGGAGGAGCAGTCGGACGCGGCGGCGTGGAGGTGGTGGGGCTTGGCGAGGGACTGGGAGTAGCGGTCGGCGAGGTAGAGGTAGCGGTGGTGGAGGTCGGTGAGGAGCGCGAGCAGCTGCGGCCGCTTGTGGTAGTAGTTCTCGGCGCGCTCGGCGAAGGAGTGGCCCGTTGCCGCCGCGTCGTCCGGGACGCTGGCCGCGAGCGCGCGCACGCGCTGCTCGATGTCTGCGGCAAGCAATTAGTCGCATGTTACTTAATTAGCAAGCGAGATCAATCGATCAATCAGTAATAAGCAAGTTGAATTCCAATGGAAATGTAGCGAGTAAAATGGGAAGAGATCGGTAATTTTTCGAGTTTGGTGTTCTGACTTATTTTTCACTATTAAAAAAATTCCATCTTTTCTTGATTTTTTGCTTTTTAATCTTTTTTGCCGATTCTTTTTTTACTGTATTCATTTGTGTTTTTTTTAATTTAATTACGTCAAATAAATTACCTTCAGCTATAGTAAAATTTTAGTCAACTACAGTATATTTTCAGTTATAAACTGCACCTTTTCGGCTCAACCGGCAGGGCCTAATCTGGCTTTGCAATTCATCATGTGAGAGCAAGGCTAATAATATAGCCTTCAGTTGGTTGTATAGACACTTACAACCCACTTATCAGCCCATTCATATAGTAGTTTACAGCCAGCTGAAGATTGTATGACCCACCCCTTTCTCTCACAAAGTTTCTTGGTTCTTGTGCTTCAGCTAGCTGTAAACTTACAGCCCACATCTCTTCTCTCTCCTCCACCTCAGCATACAACCTACTAACAGCCTCTTATTAGGGTATCTGTAGTGTATATAACCCAAAAGGCCTTAAGGTGGGTCCCATCTAAACCTTAAGACCAACTTCATAGTGTATATAACCCAAGGGGCCTTAAGATGGTCCCACTTGGCAGATAAAGAAAAATTATATTTTAATGCTTGTGGCCAGGTCTTTAGCTTGAGGACCAGCCTTAAGCTTTTTTTGCTTAGGGTTTGCTTAAGGTCACCCCTGTAATGTATAAGGTTAACCTTAAGGTGGCTTAAGACCTCCTCTTTTCATACACTAAAGATGCCCTTATACTTGCTCTGAGATCATCATCATATTGATTGTCACCGTAGTACCACACAAGCGTCGATACTACTGTGACAATGGTAAAAACAAAAATATGATGTGGCAGTCTGATGACACTCTATACGTGGAAAGAAAAAAGGGCGAGATTGTCCATTGGTTTTTTTCACTTTGCTTCCAACTTTGTCATGTCGCCTAGGGAGTAGTGCGTGGAACATAGCGAGTGAGTTCAAATTTCGAGTGGGTGGGTCGTAGCAACTGAGTTCAAGTTTCCAAGTGATGAGCACTGGAGCTCAGAGTGAATGAAAGAAAGTGAGAATCCAAGGAAGAGAAACCAGCAACCACGCATCCAAATCAAGATTCCATGACGAAGCTACTCAACAGAAGGGAACAAACGCATGTATCACATTGCCTCCTTTCAAACTGTTCACACAAATAGCTAGCCTTTTTTCTTTTAAAATTGATATCTGGACATCCATTTTAGTAAGGGCCTGTTTGGTTTATGACCAGAAGTTGCTTAGCCACAAGTTAGGCGTGCCACATTTTTTAGGTAGCTGTTTGGTTCACTGACGTAACTGTGGCATGCCACACTTTCTTAGCACCCGGCCCCACACGTCATAGACTCAGTTTCTTGCCAAACTTTGCCACAAGTGTGGCTTCGATTTTGTTAGCCACACTTTCTGTGGCAGCCACATATTGCCTAAGCTTAGGCATGGCAAACTTAGGCACCAACCAAACAGGCCCTAAATCTAACCCTCTCCTGAAGCTCGACAGTCACGACAGTTGTCACCTACCATGCTATAGTAGCTTTGCAGATCGTGCCAAGCCACCAAAGCTTGGCATCACCTGTTGAGCAACAGCTAAGACATGCCAAGCAACAATGGCTAATTAAGTATAATTAGCACTAATTAAACATCATGTTATATGATTAGCACTAAACATAATTAACACTGATTAATCTGACCGACTTGGAGCTCGGTAGATAACTGCTCAGGTCCCTAGCTCGGCAAATACTTGCTGAGCTCAAAACAAGAGTTATATTTATAAAAACACTAGCTAGAGACCCGTGCGTTACAACAGAGTCATAAAAATAATAAAACGGAGCTTACCGCCTAGCCAACTTCACACATTAAACATTAGAGAGCAAACGACAGAGAGAGAAGAGTGGCTAGAATACACGAGGAGATAGAGAAAATGGAGGGGGTGGACGGTTATATCCTATGAGAGAGAGGAGGAGAGAGACGAATGATGCAGATCAAATCGGATGGCTGAAAAGAGATGAGGAAAAATAGATCAACCACTAACTCACACTTTTATAATAGTAAAGATAAGTTCAGATGTTATATTTTTTTTAAAAAAATAACTACAGTGCTATTTTTTAAAACAATTCCCACCTTTCTTTTCTACGCTGAACTAAAGAACAAACGATAGGTTGGTACCAGTACACTGTAGAGTGTAAGTGTGTAACTGTAGCCATGCCCGAGCTGGGACACGGCAGAAGGATGAGTCATCACCTACCTAGAGGAATAACACTAGCACAGTGTAGTAGCTCTTCGCATGCAAGAGGAGAGTCCTCATAAATGCCCTATGTATCACAGGCCACCCGTGATCTCTCTCAGTTGATAACTCGGCAAGAATAGACCCGCTCTAAACAGATTCAATCTTCTGTCTTTTTTTAAATTTATTTAAATAAAAAATCATTTAGAACATATTAATTTCTAGTTTTAAGATTTTTCGCTATTTTGGTTTAACTTTTTTCCTTTCCATTGTCCATTAAGATATAATGGTTCTTTTCTTATTTTTTTTAATTGAAAGATTTGAAAAAACCTAACAGACGCTAAAGTACAACTTCAATATAAAACCAAATGACGGAAGCTAAAACTTTCGGCCAGGAGAAGCGGTACCTAGATAGAGTGAATCACGGAATTTAACTGCAGGGCAGGGCACTAATCTCTTGGCCCTGTTATGTGAGGATTTGGCGGGTAGCTGTTGACTAAGGTTAATGGTTTTTAATTTTACTGTTTTGAGATGACAAACGGTTAAGAAACCGAAATGAAAGGCCCACATTTTTAACCGAACGGTAAAGAAACCGAAATGAACGGCGCAATGGTATAAGACTCAGAAAGCCGTCTAGAAAATCCGAATAAAAAAACCTTTTTAGTTATTTGAATTTTAATAAAGATAAAAGCCTGAAAAAAGAGGACAAAATCTCACAGCACGGTAGCTATAGCTGCAGCACATTTTTAACATCATCTAGACATACGGGATGTATTCTTTTTGGCACATGATTTATGGCTAAAAATTTTAAATTCTAGACTGTTTGTGAGAGACAGTACACAGAAAAAAATAGTTGTATACAATTATGATTAGTATAGTTAAACTTAGTATAATTTATACTATAATAAATTTATATCATATTTTTAAAAATATCGTTTAAAAGCTAAGCTAAATACCGTATCATAAGCCGAAAGCGAGTGTGCTTCCCAGCGCACCCATGATCCATTAAAGTGCAGCTAGGCTCGATCGGTAAATTCCACTGTCCCGTACGGAACGAAACCACACATACTGATCACATATGTAACTCATTTAATTTGATCCTACGACTAGCTTTCTCTAGAACAGGTTTACGGCTACCCACTTTCAACTCAGTTCTCCAACGTACAGGACCGACACTAGCGTGTGTTGATTTGAGTAACCAAACGTACCAATCTATTTATTGCTCAGCTCAACACTGGCCACACAGATTTGTAATGACAAGCGTGTGGAATTTTTGGTATATTTGACAATGTTATAATCTATATTTATAAAAATAATAGTATATTAATAGTATTATCACAAATATTATTTTTAACCGAACGATGACACCACAGAGCTGAGGCGTGTGAGCTGCCATCAGGCGGCCAAGGCCTGCCGCCCCAACACCAGACGACAAGTAATTAAGTTATCTTAATTATTTTTTTAAATATAGCAAATAAGCTCACTTGCGTTGCGTCTATCTCCATGCGCGCATTTCACTCCCGCCATTATCGACGCGTCGTTAGTGTGCGCTACGCTATCGTTCTCGCTATAAATTTTGAGCTGCGCTCACGGTCTTGCAGTCTCCCGTCATTATCAGAGGGTCAACGAAACGAAAAGACTACAAGAGTGTGAGTGCCCGTAACTCAAAATTTATGATGAGAGCGATAGCGAAGTGCGCACTAACGAGGTGCTGATAATGATGGAAGTGGACTACGGGCGGGGAGACAAACACAATACAAGTGACACCATAGGTTGGGAACGAATTAAGAGAGACAGGGCAGTATATACATACCACGGCAGGGCATATCAACGCATAGAGAGACGATGAAGATATATGCTGGGAACCAATTAAGAGGAGAATGATCCAAGAAACAGCATGGAAACGAAACAAAAACGAAATATGCAGTATGGCGAGGGAGAGTAACGAACGGGTAGGGAGGGAGGACCTGCGATGGCCGTTTGGAGCCAAGGCGGGCACGTGGGCGGGTGGCAGCTCTGCACGCTCTCGCTCGCAGTCACAGGCGCCTCCTGCTCCGTCTCCATGGCCTGCCTCTGCACCTAGCTAGCCACGGGCGGCCTCCTGCCGGGACGGGAATCGATTCGTCGCAGTGCGGTGTAGCGAGCGTCCGCGCCGTGCCCTTCCTTGTCTTTGCGTCCTGTGACCCTAGCTGCCTCCTCTCCTCTCCTCTCCTCTGTCAGCTGCCTCTTGCTTCACCTGGCAGTGAACAGCAACGTTAGCCTCGTCGCCTCGTCCGTGCAGTGCAGCAGCATTTGTAAGTCGAGGAGAGAGAGAAGAAAACCAGGGGCAGCAAGGTAGAAACCAAAGCTAGCAATTTCACTAATAAAAGGCGCGCAGTGCAGTGCAGTGCAGTGCAGAGGCATGGGCATGGCGTGGCGTGGCGTGTGCGAACACCAGCTCTGCGCAGCACAGTAGGCAACCACTGTGCTGTAGTGTGCAGGCAGGGAGGCAGGACGTCACGTCACGGAAGGCCGGTGTGTGTGCGGTGCTGTCGCCGTTGGGGTATGGACTGACGAGCTCTCTCATCTGTACGCCTGCGCCTGTGCTGTGGCGCGAAGCTCAGCGCTCGCCTCCCGCTCCGCTCAACTTTCCAGTGGTAAAAAAATCTACTGCTATTTTGCACTCGAGAAAAACGTAGCATCTAGTACATGGCTGTGGTCAGTGAATGAACGGATGGAGGAAAATAATGTCCTTTTCTTTACTACACATGAAAGAGGACAGCACGTACTGGTACTTGTGCTGGGCAGTGGAATTATTTATATTCTTCTAGGGCATCACCATCCTTTACTAGGAGAGGGATTTATTTATTTTTACTGAGGAATAACTACTGGCGCAAAAAGAAGTGGATCATCATGTAGAGTATCTAGAAAATCTACCAAATGAGAAATTGCTGTGTACTACTAGTAAGAGACTGTGGTGGGGAACAACTGTAAACCACGTTGTCAGGAATGGCGTTTATCTAGGTTCATAGATGGTTGGCAACATACAGAAAGCCATGAGCTTTCTGAAAACCAACTAGATGGCTCAACGTAGCTGATACCAGCGACTACTTCTACTTGATAGACATCAGGTGAGAGGAGACCATAAAGCCACTGAACGATGCAATTCTCTTTAGAAAAGAAAAGATACAGCATACCACCCCTTTGCAGAGAGAGAGCGAGAGAGAGAGAGCAAGTGAGTGGAAGCAGAAACCGGCTATGGGGAGGAGGACGCCATTGTTCTTCTACTCGAGTCCTCCATGGCTAGTCGAGTGTGAACAATGTGGCGAAGTCTCCCTTGGTCTGTGCCACTGGACAGAGGGAAGGAGACCCGAGTGTGCACATATAGCAGCAGCAACTGGTCAGGAGCGCTTGTGAGTCGCGACCTGTGTAGCCCAACCGACACGGTCCCGTCCTTCATCCGAGCCGTCCAGATGTTCTGTACGGCTCGAATGGACTGTCCAGATGACGTCTGCGCTTGTCGAGTGGTTAACTGGAGGCAGCGTTACACCCAACGAACCAACCAACCAGCCTTGGGACATTACTAGGGAGCCATTTATTCTGATCGTTATTGCAACGGGAGAAATTCAAACTGGTTGGTCTACTGAGCTTTCCAAGGCAGTCGCCGGGATCCAAAATTGTGTGCGAAATTAGTTTGAGGATTCAAATTTCAAAACTGAATTTTGGAATTTGCCCACCAGATGAGCGGCAACGCTCTTGAAAGTAGGTAGAGCTGGCACTCTCGCCTTATGACAGGACATTACAAAGCGAGCCATTTATTCTGATTGTTATTGCAACGGGAGAAATTCAAACTGGTTGGTCTAATGAGCATTTGAAGGCAGCCGCCGGGATCCAAAGTTGTGTGCGAAGTTACTTTGAGGATTCAAATTCCAAAACTGAATGTTGGAATTTGTCACCAGATGAGCGGCAACGCTCTTGAAAATAGCTAGAGCTGGCACTCTCGGTGACTAGAAACGGAACTAAGACATTGTTTCAATTGGTTTCAGTTTTTGATTTATTTTAATTTTTAACTTATTTAAATCAAAAGTCATTCGTAAAGTTTCTAATTCCGGCTATTTTAGCTTTTTGAGGATTGGGCTTTTTTCTTTTCCCCCCTATTCCTTTGCATTGTCCGTGACAATATAATGTATTTTTAGTTTTTATAAAAAAAAAAGCTAACATCAGCTACATACAATGCAATTTTAATTATAAGCTTAAGCCGTAAACCAATTGAAGCGGGGCTAAATTGACAGCTAGTATTATAGTAAGGTGAGGCTGCTTAGTGCTTAGAATGTTTACACACACACACAGCAGAACCAGGGACTAGGATGCAAGGCAACCCTCTAACAGCGTGTTTGGTTGCTTGTATAAGGCCGAGCTAGGCTCACGTGATGCAGTTTTCAGTTGTTTGGTTGTCTGGACAAAAGCCCGAGCCAATCCCGCAGGATGCAAAAGAGCTCCCTCGGCCTGGCTCCCGAGGAACGAGTTTCATTTTCGTTTCTCACGAGCCTGGCTGAGCCCATGCGAGTCAGCCTAGATGATACAAGTAACCAAACACGCCATAAATGTACACACGGATACGAAACAAGCTGTTTATATACATGTCAAGTTAAAGCATGCTAACTAGATGTCTCAACATAGGGGGTCGGCTCCAAAAATGGCCAATTTCAATCGAAAACGTTGGCAACAGGATACAACATCTTGCCGGCAGAAATTCTATGGCTTCTCTTTCTCCCCCGATCGAGCATCTTTACTAGGCTCATTTTTCATGGTATCTTCAGCATCGGCTACACCTCGCACCGTCCGGTTTCAGGCCCAGAGACTTCCTCTGGGCTCTGCTTCTGACCATCCTCTATCGCGCCATTATCAGAATCCATAGGCACAACTGTAAATTTGCTTTATGTCTAAATCTAACCTTAAACATTAATCTAAGGTCTTAACCCTAGGCTCTAATCATGAACACAGATAAACATTAGTGCGGAAGCGTTACATACCCGAAGCCGGAGATGCCATGAGCGGTGGTCGATGATGTTGAGGTGGCCGACGGTGTGAAGGAGGTACAACCCCTTCAATCCCATAATCACAAAACTGAAACGGAATAGTAGTCATTAGCTGTACTGATAGAACCTGGCAATGCAGCATACAATAATGAGAACAAATTATGTCATGAGGCTTCATGCATACTCGAGAAAATCCTTCCAAATCTTGTCTGGCCGAAAAACGTAACCCTTTCCAGCAATACACCTGTCAAACAAATGCTGCTCTTGAGACCACACCATACTCAAGACAAAAAATGAAGTGCTGTTTTCCACATCAGGCCATATGCAAGACCGAGAAATAAAATGGTATTCTTGAAATCAGTGCCCATGAAATGAGGGCCTCGTTTTCATGAGCACTGCCACTGAGCCACTGATAAAAGCTCAGGGTCTTTTGTTTCTTTCAAAATGTGATTATAACCATTCCTTTCTGTAAGAGCAAGTATAATAAAAGGCTGTTAGTAGGCTGTATGCTGAGGTGGAGGAGAGAGAAGAGAGGTGGGCTGTAAGTTTACAGTCAGCTGAAGCACAAGAACCAAGAAACTTTGTGAGAGAAAGGGGTGGGTCATACAGCCTTCAGCTGGCTGTAAACTACTATATGAATAGACTGATAAGTGGGCTGTAAGTGTCTATACAGCCAGCTGAAGACTGTATTATTAGCCTTGCTCTAAGACTTGTGACCGATAAGTATTCCAGAATTAGTCAACACAGAATTTTGCTAATACTGATAACAGTCCATGTCAGCATTGATCATGGGCTTGATTCAACAAACTGAGAAGTGCCTAAGTTTTATTAGTTGAACGTACAAATGCCTGCTTCAACATTTTCATTGAACCACGTAAGCACAATAGTCCATTTATTCCTAGTTTAATCCCCACATGGATCATAAAAAATGTGAAGGGGGAATTTCTAGATGGAATTTTATTAATTGAAGTGGTACCCCTCGGTTGCGCAGGAAGTATTTGTGGTTCGCCGGTCCTCGCAGCCGAGTTCTTTGTCGCCCAGGAGCCGTGGTGGAAGCAGTTGCCGACAATAGGAGATTGGGAATAGGAAGCACAAGACTGGGAATATAGAGACCTTGTATTATCTGCTGCCTGATACAATGAGTATAGCTCCCCTTTCATAGTTCCAAAACCAATCCTATTCCGAATACAATTCTTATCCCTTTCCTAAAGATAGTCATCTATTTGGTGCTTAAAGCATATAACTAGAGATAGACTATGTCATGGGTGTGGGCCTTGAGCCCAGCCGGTTCATTATTAGAAAGTAGAGATTAGTTTCTATTTGAGTTAGAGATTAATTTCCTTTTGTTAGAGATATAATCAGAGATATGATATTAGTTTCTATATTTGTTAGATATATAATTGAGATTAGATTCTATCTGTTAGGAGGAGCCATCTATATAAGAGGGCTATCGCATGCTATTGGAATGGATCAGAGAAATAACAAAGTCATCCTCATCTATAGCCTCTCTCTCCTTTTACGCCGACGCCATCCAGCTATCTTCTTGGTAGTGTTTACCCCCTATGAACTAAGGTTCATGACAACTAAGGTTCTTCTTGGTAGGGATGAGAATCATTAGTGGTGAGAATTCCTACGATAAAGGTAAAAAAGTATACACGTGCAGCTAAAAGGATACCCAATTTTTCTCCCACTCAAGAATATGCTCAATGCTTTGTAGGAATTCCTTCCCTTTTGGTGGAATCATCTCCAGAAGCTTCTTAACACGCTCTTCACAAGATTTGATTTCCTCTTTCTGATTAAAGAGGAAAAAACAGATGAGGCTATCTTATTCACAGAATTAACATCATCATTGAATGATGGTTTGAAAGTTACAAAAGAAAACAAAGGACAAATCCGGTAGAAGATTATCTTGAGACAGGATTCCTGATTTCCTGTACTAGCCACTATGGCCCAGTTTACTTGTATCAAGCAGTCACAGACAGTACACGGTTATATTGGTTGACAAGTAGTACTACCCAGTGACTTCATACTATGGACCTGTTTAGTTCATGACCAAAAGTTGCCTAGCCACAAGTTAGGCGTGCCACAGTTTTTAGGTAACTGTTTGGTTCACTGACACAACTGTGGCATGCCACACTTTCTTAGCACCCGGCCCCACACGTCATAGACTCAGTTTCTTGCCAAACTTTGCCACAAATGTGGCTTCGATTTTGTTTGCCACAGAAAATGTGGCAGTCACACATTGCCTAAGCTTAGGCATGGCAAGCTTAGGCACCAACCAAACAGGCCCTATATGCGCCACTCACTGTATGGAGGCTCTTACTTTAAGCAAAAATATTTATATTCAAACAATTAGTGCAATCAGCATTTACTGATACTTGAAGGTAGCACGCTGTGCAAAGTAAACCAATGGCAATAGGTAATAACAACCAGTTCGACCAATATGGTATACCTATAGGAGTCTTATCTGCAGTTACGCAGACACCAGGTACAACAGCCACCCAAAAAGAACAAGGGTTTATGAGAATTAATGCGACATTTGTCACATTAACTGTTGCAAATATAACAATATTCAAGAACAATTATGTGGTGAGACACGAAAATACAAAATTGTTGACAAGCACATCGTTCCAAACATTCATGTCCAAGGTATATGAGTTATAAGTTATAAAATAAACAGTCAAGTCATCTATTGCTAACCATGCTCCCAGTTGGACCTTCTTTGTCATTCTTTCCAGGCGCCTGAGGAACATAATAACTTTGTCAGCAGCCCGCACTTCACCAATAGTAACAGGTTAGTCAAACGACAAGAAATAATGCTGAAATAGCACCAGCAAAGAAAACAGGGAGATACTTTTTTTTGTCTGCAATGATTGCAAGATTCTGCAAACATCTTCCATTTACAATGGAAACAGCATGACATAGGTACAGAAAAAACAAGTAAGCTTGAAATAAATCTTCTACTCTTCATTAGTTCATAAATTTCCCTTCAATGATCAGCATTCTCCAGCCTAGGTCATATATTAAGCCACAGGCATCAGCGGCAAGCTGGCAACCACAAATGTCAGAAATGTTTGTCTAACAACGATGGCTATGGTTATTCTTAGCTAGATATGGGAGCATGAAGATAGCAATTGCATTGCCTAGTCAACAGATAGCGTGTAAAGCATAGATGCAGCAAGCATAACAAACGTTACACCTTTTTTTTGGACAGAGGAACCTCATCCAACAACTTTGCCAGGTATATGTATCTAAATTAACAAAATTCGGAAGCAATGAGTTGATCCAAAATTTAAGAAATGTACAGGGAAAACACTGTTTTTGCCTTTGCAGTTACTTGAAAGCTGAAACAAGTGCCTATCAAGCAAAAGGGCAGATAAAGGGCAAGAAAATTGGTACTTGACAAAATTGAACGAGAATCGATATGCACAAACTGTTGTTGCATTGCTGAGTTCCAAATTCATGTACCTTGAGATAGTCAAAAAATATAAGGCATTGGACAAGGATGTGGCATCGAAAACCTGCATCCTTCAACTGAAAAGAAGGAATTGTTACATGAGTATATGAAAACAGTGAACAGACACACACAAAAAAGTGTCAGATGCTCAAAAGTTTTTACCTCCAAACCCATCAATTTACTGCTAGTCAGGTACTTAATATTGAAAGCAACATCTTCCTCCTGGTCAAGATTGTTAACTTTTCCATCATCATCGCTGAGAGGCTGAGCTTCAAATGTGCTTAACACAACCTGAAATTTAGCTACTAATTAACTTGACATCAATCAGAAGTTAGGAACTAACACGATGTTGGAAAAAGGCAAAGCTGCATGTCATTGGAAAAATGTATGAAGGATGTACCGTCAAATTAGAAGCAAACTTTTGCCATTTTGTCGGGTTTGTAGCAGTCGAAGCCGGGTTACTGAAATGCTCCTAGCATATGTATAAAACCCAAAACTAGAGCATCAAACAAAGTAATGTTGATAAATTAAGAAACATGTTGGAGATCTAATGATGGTTTTAAATCCAAGAGAATTACAAGAAGTACAAACTACAAAATATCAACCTGTAGACTCCACAGGGTCTTGTAGAAGTTGAAATCAACAGAAATTCCTAAGATATAAAAGGGTGTATTAGGGAGTGTTATCATATACGAAGACACTTTCCTGAAGATAGGAAAAACATAATAAATTTGCACAGATACGATGCAACAAAAAATAAACAATATAGTGTTCTTTTTATAAGGATAGTCATACTCACCATCCACAGCATCTTCCTCGTACTTAGTTTCATTTGATGTGTTGAAAACTCCTTTAATGTTGAGAGCTGATGAAATAGACAAAGGAAATGAATGGTGTACCCCAAAGACAGTTATACATTCCTTGCCAATAAGGGGTCAACTAGATGCGAGGGGGAAGATGTAATATGCCAACCTGAACGCTCCGATAACGGGAAGAAATGTGCTAGAAACATGATAATGCGTCCGCAGAATACCACATCATTTGCCTGTGAAATTTCAGAATATATGAAATATCAATGTTAGCACGGATATAATAGTTCTCTTGTAAGATGCTCACTGAAGTTAAAGGACCATGGTCCATGACATCACAAGGTTGAAGAAGACCTCAATGATATGGGCCATATGGCCAATAGCTCATTTATTTTACAATAAGAAGACATTAGCAAAGCTCTTATTAAATATGGTTTTCAGTTCGGTAGTAGATAAAACCACTCAGCTGGAAAATAAAGCAAGCAAGCTTAATTTTAATCCGTAATACGAGTACTATAACAAATCAGCTTAATGATTAGCCACAAGAAAACAACTAAATCTAACCTTTGATAGCCTTCGAAGAAGTTGGTTGCAAGTCCTTAGCATAACCAGCTTGCCACGCCCAAAAAGCTCTTGCTAGAAACAACCCAACAAGGTAATCCATTTGCAAAGCTTTGAATGGATATCTTATGTGCCTTACCAGCACCGCCAACCTAACAAAATGGAGTACAAATAAAAAAAATCACTATTACCTTCCCCAAGACATCTTGTTTGCTTTCAATATACCCAAAGACATCTTTGCAGTCTTTGATAGTTGACATTTCCGTTAGATCTTCTAACAGCTGGAATACCATACCACCCTCAACATGCCCTCTTTCACAAAGGTAAAGCACAATATCTAACAGGACGAAACTTTGACCTATCAGAACAAAATTTAACACTACACAAGCACTAAACAGTTCTCAGAAACCAATGTTGGTAATAAAAAGATATGGATTTTAAAGAATTGCGACTGACCAAGAAGGTGTGTTATCAGGCAATTACCCTCTCTGTTATCCAATGAGTTCCCATATTGCATAATTCTTTTACCCGAGTGAACTGCAGATGACTAATAATATAAATATAAAACAAAATCAGCAATCAGTATTAGTTTCTAGGATTGCATGACCAGTAAATAAGAAGTGTGCCGATTCCTCTCGCTTCCTATTAACGAACTAGCAAGAGAATTCTACTGCTCACTTTGCAGTCAGTTATCGATCAGAAGACAGAAACAATTAGTTGACTGCATAGACTGGACTAGAAATTTTCCATTGCACTAATTTCTAACGGTGAGGTGGTGACCCAGAAAAATAAAAAAAATGCCTACATCACTTTTCAACGGTTTTATTATCAAGAGAGAACAAAGATTAGTGTGGCCACACATGTGATAAAGAAGCTTACTACAAGTTCCTGCAGCAATATTCGAAGAGCATTCTCTAAGGATTGGTTCTCCTCTTGGACCAGCACTGTTTGCTTCTGCGGAAACAGATGAGTAACTGACTTAAAATGGATGTGTGGAATACCGAATATAGCAAAGCAAAACAATTGTTAGTTTGGTACCAACTCGTCATCAATCAAAGAGTCACAAGCATGTCTGCTTGTGCATTCTGTACCTGAGGCTTAATGGCTTCCTGAACTGCCTGAAGGGCGAAAACTTCTGGGGATTCAGTCTTAGACAGCGCATCCCGGAATACTCCCTGCAAACAAGCAAATAATTCAAATTTACGGCAGTGTACAGAAACAATTCCACTCAAATTCGCAGCATCCCTCCCTCCACCCTCCCGCAATGAACCCTCATCCCACCACACACCACCCAGCGTATGAGAGAGAAGGGTGGAGGGCTCACGACGATGCGGTCGCGGTCGGCGTGGCTGGAGACAGCGGCGGCGGCGACGGGCGTGGGTGAAGAGGAGGAGGGCGGGCGGTCCTTGGTGAGGAGGATACGGAGGCCGGAGTTGGACGGCGGCGGCGACGGCTCCGCCATGGCGAGGTAGGTGGATCAGGGATGGTAGGGTTTGTTTTTACGGCAGTTACGGATTAAACCAACTAAACCATTCTCTTGTAGCATGAGCCTGTTTGCATAGGAGGATTTAAATTCGAATCCTAAGAGTTTAACTAAGGTATAAAAATTGAAAATTCTAAAGAAATCCCCTCATCTAAATTGTAGTGATAGCGGTGATGGTAGAGTTGAGTACAAACAAAAATTCAGTTCTTCTAGTTGTTGTTAGCTCAGGTTTTACACAAGTGATTATGAGTTCTAAAGAAATTTGTAGTTGTTGTTAGCTCAGGTTTTACACGAGTGATTGTGAATACTACAACACCTCACATCTTATAACCATGCTCATACCAATTAGACAGATGAAAAAAAATAGTGCTTTGTTGTGTGTTTCTCAATTGTATCCGATTTATCGTGATTATAACTAGTATTGTTATGGAAATAAAATGGGATGTCATTATATGATTTTGGTGGATACTTGATTCATTGCATATTTGGACTTGCAAAGTGTGCAGACGAAATGGGCTTGTTATGCATGTATAGAGGCGTATGTAATTCGATCAACGCAGCATACACACTCAAAACCTAGCAACAAGATGACGCAAAATTAAGAAGACACGAGAGATCGGCAATCAATCTGAGGCGATTGTACAGAAGAATCAAAACACAAAAGATGACAGATCTCTAGAATCATACAAATTTGAGGCAGGTGCAAATGTGCAATTGTTTCAACCATGCAAGCTTCAGTAACTAATGCGTCCTTCACTGAGAAAACGCCTGCACCTTTCCAACAGCTGACATGGAAGAGCAGGGTAGCTGGGTTGCCATCATTCGAATCATACGCATTTGTAAGGAGGGTATTGTATTGGATGACAGCCACATTAGCATCTCATGGAACGTTGTCTGCTAGCTCTAGCTCCGTTTTCTTGAATAATGGCGCCTGATAGCCAGGGAGCAGGAGACTCGAACAGAGCATCTGCAAAGGAGGCAAACGATAATGCAAGCGACGGTGGCAAGAGCATCCTCCCCCTTCTCTCTTTCCTTTCTTCTCAGCTCGGTCGGACATGAACCATCCACTTGAAGCTTGTTAAAGTTTTTGACTCTGCTAGTATTGGTTTTGCCTTTGGAGCTCTCATGCCGTCAAGCCCCTAACTTCATAGCGTGTGCCTCCTCCTCCTCCTCCTCCTCCTCCTCTCTCACCGGGTATGATGATGCTTTTCTTTTTCTTCCCGGAGTTGCAGTTATCTTAGAATCTCTCTGAGGCAGACAGCCATTACAGTTCTAACACCTATCTAAGGCAGCACGCCAGTAAAACGTAGTAATTCCCGCAGGCCAAAGCGTTGCCTTGCTCAGTTACGAAAGCAAAAGCTAAACAAAACATGAGAGCAAAGCATGGGTGACATGCTTCGAGTAGGAGAAAATCAGAAAAGATGAACAGGCAGGGCAACCATCATGCTTCCGCTTTCCTACTTTGAACAAACCCCAACTAACTGCCCATGTCTACTAAATGATCATAATCATAGCCTCATAGGCTATTGCAAGTACCTCTGCTAATACTATCCTGTGATGTTACATTCTTTCATCACAAAATCTGCAAATACAATTAGCAGCAGCACAATCTAATACGTGCAAAACCTCATATTCCATCATGTATCAACTTCTGTAATCACCTCGCTAGACAGACCGATAACTAAGCATCATTCATCATATGCCGACATAAAGAATTGGATGCAGCTTAAGACAACAAACACAATCAGAATACCATTTGCTTACCAAGAACCAGTACCACAACCAAACAAAACATACATACTCCAACGAAAATAACTGCTTCACCTAATGCTTAGAAATGCAAGCTACATGCTCCTAAGTCACAGGGATAACCACAAAGTATGGTAGAAAGATATGAAGTGTAATTAATTTACATCATTGAGGCAGAGTTGGCAACATAACAAATGCAATCATCTACCACATGGCATGGTGATGCAATGCAGTAAGATGAAGCGTGTTGTTATAAAGTGCATAAAAGGACATTGAGTAATTAGTATGGGGCAGGGGGTAAACAAAAAATATTTAGAGCCATTCAAGTGTTCACATTTCACAAAATCCCATATCAGCAGTAGGCTCCATGATAAGTAGAGGTGCAAGGAAACAACCCAAGGTGGAGCGACAAAATTCAGTTTGCTATTAGGAACGTTAGTGTTTTGACTATTAGTTTCGCATGTTCATAGCACAAAATACAAGAATATGCAGGAGAAGCATAGGGAGTTTTAAAGGACAAAAGAAGATGTGCGTAGAGGATCAGCACACAGGCATTTTGTATGTAGTAACTCAGAGAAAAAGGACAACAGAAATATCTTATGGAAACTCTATTTATTAAGGAGAGGCTAGAAACCTGTAGGTGTGGTAATGGAACAATGCTATGTAATCGAAGTTTGTTTTTATCTTTCTGTAGACCATGTCTCATGCAGCTGTTCGGTTAGCTTGGTGCTCCTGGCATATGCATGCACATTTTGTAATCGTTGGCGCCCAATTGTAAAACGCTAATTCCATTATTGCAGTAATGGAATTCGGGTCACCCCATTATGGAAGAAATATCTTATGAACAACCATATGAAATATATGTGCTGTAATATGCTATCTTAAATTTTACTTGAAGACAACAAGATTTATGTGCTAAAATATGCTATCTTAAAGTTTACTTGAAGACAACAAGTTTTATGTGCTAAAATATGCTATCTTAAAGTTTACTTGAAGACAGTTTTGACCCTGTTTTTTTTTTTTTGGCTTTTCAACGGCTTTTGGCTTTTCTCAGCAATCACTATTTATTAGACTAATAAGTCGCAGCCAAAAGCCGTAACCCAAAAGAACAGGCTATCCTAAAGTTTACTTGAAGAAAACAAGTTACATGTGTTATTTAAGCTATCGTAAAGTTTACTGACAACTAGTTAGCAAACATCAATCTAGCAATCTGACAAAACATACTACCCAAAAAATGCTATAGTTGTTTGTTGAATTCTACACATGTTAACCCAATGAAATGTACCTAACCATGTCTAATTCAAAGTCATGCATAATGCAAAAGATGTTGCAAGGTCACACTCGTAGACAAACCCAATCAAAAAATGATACATACATCAGATGCCACTATGCGAACAAATAATCGAAGGTTCCACGTTCCAGACTGATCTACATCGTGACCCATCATGCCAAAAAGGACTGATTACCAAACAAATAGCTCCATCAGCATCAGGGTAGAAAATTCTGCATGTTCACAAACCACAACTGCACAAACAACTTGCTACAATTGACCGGAAGTTGCAGCATATAGGAATTTTGCTAAACAGCGGAAACAACATGCTCCATTTTTCATGATCAATAAATAAACATGTTTCAATTTCACTTTGATCGTGTAATAAAACAACAAGAGAGTATTCATACTTAGTTTCCCCCAACCACACGCGTAAATAGAGTCCGACAGACGCAACACATATGTAGGTGCGAGTAGTATAAACTCCGCAATTCCATGTAATCATGTATCCCAAATCTTTTCCTTGCCCTCGGCAAGACCAATCCTAGTTCTTACCACCGCCGTACTCCTCGGCGTCGTGGATGATGACGTATCCGGCCTTCTTGGGGCTCTCGGAGTCGGAGACGTCGTCCTCGTCGTCGCCGTAGACTTCGTCGTAGGAGGAGGCGCAGGTGGAGGCGAGGAGGGACCAGACGAGGTACATGGATGCGGCGGTGAGGGCGCCGCAGCCGAAGCCGAAGAGGAGGCCGGAGACGACGACGAGGATGTCCTTGGCGCGCTCCTGGAAGGACGAGGCGGGGTCGGAGTCGGAGGCGGCAGGGAGGGGATCGGGGCCGCCAATCTGGAGGGGCTGGTGCGGGCCGAGGCGGCGGACGCGGAGGACGGTGACGACAGTGGTGGTGAGGGGGGCGGGGTTGGTGGGGTCGGGGTTGGGCCTGGAGACAGAGGAGAAGGAGACGAGGAGCGTCTGGGCGTGGCCGCACGGGCGCGCGGCGGCGACGGGGGAGGCGGCGAGGAGGGTCACCGCGGCGACGAGGAGGAGGAGGCGGGCGGCGGCCATGGCGGCGGCGGCGGCGACGGGGAGGCGGTGGATTTGGGGGGAAATTGGAGCGCGTTGGTGGGGAAAGAGCAAAATGCTAGGAATAGGAGATTTGATTGACTCGGAGGCGGAATAGGGGTTGTTATTTATCAGACGGAGTCGTCGGGAGGGTCTTCTTATGGTCTGGTCCTTGTAATTTTACACTATTCTGCAACGTATGCTACGGGATTTGCACCGCTGTAGCGACTCCGAAGTCAAATTGTCAACGAATTTTAGCCAGCCATAAGGCCCTGCCTGGTTGGACAAAAAAGCTGTGTCTTATAGTTAAAATTACACTGTAGCTAAATGTGGTTTATTTGATATAATTAAATTTATAGAATTTAAAAATAAAAAAAATATGTTAGCTCATCACGGACAACATGAACGAATACGGAAAAAAGAACTAGCAAAAAAGCTCAAAAAAGCCAAAAGTTCAGAAAAAGATTAAATTTATAAATAGTAAAAAATAAGCCAGAAGTCAGAAACTTAAACCGAAATAAGCGGGGCCGACGTGTGAAGCAAGGCAACCGTGAGGTCTGTTTGGGCTTTTTTTTTTATCGTGCTCATATTTGCTTCTATGAACGCTTTATTCTTAAAACAGTTTCTTTATTATTATTTTTTTGCTTCGTTTTGCTTGGGAGTTAAAGTAAGAGTCACAGACATATCATATAACCTATTTATCTCACTCACATCTTATGTATATATATCTCCCTTATTTTCCTTATTGCTCACGTTCTTCTTCTAAAAGCTACTTCTTTCAGTCACTACTGTTCATTTTCAATCAAAAATCATCATCCGTAATCAAAAGTCATCAGCTGCTGCCAATATAAATATACCCTAATTTTAGTTCAATTTTGAATTAAATTTCAAAAACTTGCAAATAAATCTTCATCATGCAATCGCCCTTGCTAGCCTGGAAAACTGGTGAGCGAGTTAACCGTTGGGCCAGGCCATCTGGTTTTTGTTTTTTGAAGGAGCAGGCCAGCTCGTTGAGCAACAAAATACAAAAAAACTTGTTTGGTGCCGTTCAACACATCTGAAGCTGCCATTCTAGTCAGGAAAAAAAATCGACTGTTGGCTGATTTTTTTTTGGCCGAGTAGTTTTTGCGAAAATAGCCCTATAAATATTGTTTTTGCGGAAATGCCCCC
Source organism: Dendrocalamus latiflorus (assembly GCA_017311315.1). NCBI lineage: Eukaryota > Viridiplantae > Streptophyta > Magnoliopsida > Poales > Poaceae > Dendrocalamus > Dendrocalamus latiflorus. Next base: position 56,754,921 of record CM029651.1, read on the forward strand.
TTGAGTGGCTGAGGAGCGCCTGGTGGTTGGCGCGGCCACCAAGCTCGATAGGAGGAGGCGGCGCAGCCACCAACAGTTGAAAGCATCTAGATTCCTAAAAATAATTTTGGTAATTAATGAACTTATCTGACTATGGGACTAACATGTTTATTGCGTGTTTAAAAGGCTAAGTCCCTAAGGTGATGACAAGACGCATGCTAAAGATAAGATCAAAGTGGCTCAAGGCAAAGGTATATTTAGAATAGGACACTCTTTTAATTTTACCGGTCTTAAGAGAAAAGATGAAAGACCGGATTATAGGTTAGAAATCGTACCATAAAGAGGGATCGTGGCAAGTAACTTGATAGTAATTAATTTGTGCTATTTGGATCAACCTAGGATCATGCATTCATTGGAAAATTAATTTTATAGCCAAAACAGTGCTCTGTCTGGAAAAGGCGGAAGTACCGCAATGTCAACGTCGGAACTACCGTAGCGCGGTAGTTTCGCATCCATGAATGGTACTTCCGGAGCTCGGAAATTCCGTTAGACCGAGCGGAACCTTTTTCCATATAGCACCCTCGGGGCGACTCTGAGCTTGTAAAAATTCAGAAATACCGGTTTTACAATGTCGGAACTGCCGGAGAAGCAGTAGTTCCGCTCTTTTGAACGGTACTTCTGGAGCACGGAAGCTCCGGAGGCAAGGGTGAGAGCGCCAATTTCTGGTTCCGACCCAAGCGGTACTACCGCGCCGACTTCCCGAAACTACCGCAGAATGGAAGTACCGGATTTATAACGGCGGTAATTCCGCGCCGACTTTCAAACGGCTAGTTCAGAGGCTCTGGCATAGGCGTTCTGTCGCGCTATAGCCGGAGCGGAAGTACCGACATTTGGCATGCGATACTTCCGCTCCCCCTGAATTTTTCTGGAATTTCTTTCAAACAGCTAGTTTTGGTTGGTGAGGGTATAAATACCCGTACCACTGCTCAAGAACAGAAGTAAGAGACCCCATTGAACATTCTTGAGCATTAAGCATTCACTCCACACCTCTTTTTCTCCTTGTACATTCAATTGAGGTGGTTGAGCTAAAAAGTGCATTGTATTTGATAGTTTGATCCTTTGGCACTTGTTTGTAATCAAGTGAAGCCCGTGGTTTGTTACTCTTGGTGTTTGCCGGCACTTGGACAATTTGGTGGAGGTTGACCGGTGATCTTCTCAAAGAAACTTGTGAGAAAGCCCGGTGTTCATGTAAAGGTTGGAGCTCACCTACCTAGAGCGGGGAAGAGCTACCACTAGTGGATTCGAGGTGTTTCGGTTTAATTCGTGGAGCCGGTCCAATTTGTTTGGGCTAAACTCAACGTGGATTAGGGGAAACCAGCAAGTTTCCGAACACCGCAGTAAAACATTGAGTGTACTTGTTCCTCTCTCACTTTTTTCTAGCTCTTGTTTATTATTACTATTGTGATCACTTATTTATTCTCAACTTGACTAGAATTGTGTAGGAATTAAGTGCTTCATTTTCTTGTTTTATTAAAATTGTAAATGATTAATTAAAAGATAAGAAAATTTTAAAACCTCCTATTCACCCCCCTCTAATCGGTTATCCTTGATCCTACAACAGTGTCAGGAAAGTAGCACGCCCACTGATCGCGCCATGTGCGCGCATGCACGCTTTCGATGCTTTCAGCTGAGCGTTTTGCCTGTGCGGGCCACGCGGTGTTTTTGTCGTTTTGTGATTATTCAAGCTTTACGTCGTGTCGCGTCTCGTCAACGTCATTCGCTACCCCATTCACGCGACTCCTAATTCATTCGTTCGCGGTTGGTGAGTGTTTAATTGTTATGTTAATCAATATGTTAGCGTTAATTACGTAATAGGCTGCTAATATGGTGTATTTTCTAATTTACAATGTCTCATGCTCGCTATTGGACAAACACACTTTAAGTAATGGTATATTTTTTATGCATTCTCGTTTAATACATTTAAGCTTTTATGCATTTTTGGAAGTGCAATTTAATATATTCGTGCATTTTTTACGACAATAAGCACGAAATATACATATTTATTTGAAATGAAGTACGTTACTTTGCACGCATTATTGTTATGTTCGTACTATCGTCATCACATATTTTTTATCGCATATGGGTTATTGCCATCTGTAGTAAATATATTTTGTTGAAGTGACATTTGTTATTACCGCATGTCGTTTATTTTATTATCGTACGTGGAATATTGTTGTTCGTAGACATAATATTCACATCTGGAGGTTATTTTTGTGGTCATTACTGTTGGGCTTCGTATTGTACATACATATCTGAAATGCAAGCATGATTTTTTTTTTCACTCATTACTGTTATGTTTGTACTATCGTCATTATATATTTCATTATCACAGGTAGGTTATTGTCGTCCATAGTAACTATATTTTAATCTAGTGACATTTGTTACGTCCTTTGATCTATTGTTCCTTCTTTACGGTTAGGAATAACAACTAATGTATTGTCCCTGCTAGAGGAGGTGTGGGACGCCCACCATCGCTGCCATGGTTGGATCAGCGGCGATGGGCTGCCTACACTTATCACATGAGGACTAAGGGAAATTTGACTATTGGACGATCGCTTCGTTGGCAAGTTGCGCGTGTCTAGGCTGATTGTGTTTTGCACGCATGATTGACACAGGCCAGAACTTCTTGATTGACACGTCTATTCTTTCCGCCCTGGTTAATCAATGGCGGCCTGAGACCCACACCTTCCACTCTCAATGAGAGGAGATAATGGTGATATTGCAGGATGTCAGCTTCATTATAGACCTTCCCTTACAAAGCCTTGCAGTCATCCCTCTGGCAAGATCACTTGATTGGAAGGTGCATCTTACTGAGCACTTCGGGACGGCTATCCCGGAGAAGAGCAAGGGGGCACCGCATGCGTGGCTTCAATGGTACATGCAGTGCCCTAAAAACGCCACGGCGGAGGTGGTCCGGTACCACCTCATTGCGTACTTGATGTTCCTATTCGGGTAGATCATGTTCCCAACCACTATGGGGGACACAGTGTACCCAAGCTACATTCACCTCGCGGAGTCCATCGCGGACTCAGACGGGGACGCCGTGCCACATTACAGCTAGGGTTCAGCTGTGCTGTGTGCAATGTACCGCGACCTATGCGAGGCATCTCAGCACCGCACGGGGAGCTGAGCCCGTGCTAGCGGTTTGGGGAGTGAGAGCACTTCCCGATCAGGCAACCTTACTTCTGTGTTTCAGTCCACCTATATGACAATAGTGAATTTTTTTATCAGGATGAGGACGAGGCTACAGATGGCCCAACCATGGGAACCATATGGACTTTGGCTGTGCTGGGCTGGGCCAGGGAGAGGGTGAGTTGCCTCTACCCTGAATTCCATAATGAATTTGATGGTTCCCATGAGGATGACATCATATGGGCCCCTTGGACGCAGGCCTTCGTGCAGCAGATAGCGTCGAATAGCTTGAGCTCGCTCTACTGGCAAAATGTGCCATATTGGATGACGACATGTCATCTTGTATTCTCACATATGGTAGAGCTGTACAAACCGCAATGGGTCATGAGGTAGTTGAGGCTCCATCAGCAGGTCCCCCGTCACTAGGTCGACCTTTCCCTCGGGCAAGCCACACGTAAGTATGATATAATTTTGCATATCATACTGCAAGATATACCTTTGTTGTATTAATTTGAACTCGATTTTTTATGTTGGACTTGCAAGCAAACGAAGAAGGGTCGAAAAAGCAACGACTGGCGACCAACACAACAACGTTGGATAGATGAGTGGGAGTCAGCTGCACTTGTATGAACTCTGAACGAGACACGATCGTACAATGAGGAGATATATGGCACATACTTGGAATTGTACGTGCAAAACACGTGGCCAAGATTGACAGAGACGCCTCCGCCACGACATGCAGAGCCCAGTCACGCCGACCACCTGGCGTTGGGGCGAACATACACCGAGCAATGTGACATGATGACTCGGTACGTTTATAAAAGTCCACATTTTGCAACCTTAGAGTACAAATCTTTTCCTTGCTACCCCATGTAGCTGGACCACATGTACGAATTATCAGGTTAAATTGGAGCACCACTCAGCCTGAGGCGCCTCCTGGCGCACTCTCCGACTAAGCAAGGAGGCTATTTCTAAAAAATAATGTCCACATTGCTATTTTGTTAAAAAAATACTCCTAAGAGGCAAAAAAACCCTGTTGGTCCAACTTGCACTTGTACTGGGTGGAGGCTGACGCCATGGATCTTAGTGAGATGTAGTTTGATTAGATCCTACTTGACCCGGTGTCCATGAATCTCAAGTCATTTCCAGTAAGTAATCCTGGCCAGCTTTTGGCGCATATGTGCACATGTTTACTGTTTAGTACAAGTTTACTCCATATCAGTGGCGCAAGGACCATTGAATCCGAAATATGCACATAAGAAGCGATTTGGACCAGTGTTCAGTATCATAATCACTACGACCTTTCGAGTTCTGGTTTGTTAGAGGTACAAATGTCACGGCAGGAGTCAGTTTGCCAAACTGACCGCAAGCACACACACTTATGACTACTGACCAAATAACATATAAGAAGACTAGATAGAGAGAACTAATGATAGGAAAGAGAGTGCTCGTGTATGAAATAAGTGGATCTGGCCCCTCGTACCCCTGTCGAGGAGTTTATATACATGAGTGGGATTGGATGAGAAATCCCTATCACACCTCCTTAATAATTACAAAAGATAGGGGTACATTAATATATTCTTTTATACATATGTCCCTATACTATTTGACCTATTACATGTTGGGACAGTTACAAGGTCCCGCCATAGGGGGTTAGGCGACCCTTACAACAATATTCCCTCGATAATAAGTGTGGAGGTCCGGATGGACGAGCTAACGCGAACTTGGCTTAGGCCAGCCCCGCCCCCGTCCCCTGGCAGTAAGCACGCAGGTGACGATGAACGAGCTAATGCAGCTGGTAGCTCCCAATCCTCGGGGGTGTGGACGCTGTAAACCTCCCGGAGCAGCATTGTTTGGCTGATCTTGACATGGTTGTGGCATCTTCCGCAAAGGTCGAACCGACGCGCGAAGGTCGTGCCCCAATCTTGGGCGGCTCGTAGAAGCGGGCAGTGAAGTCCCACGTCGAAAGCCCGGGTGCCCCGTCAGATTGGTGCCTTCGACGTAGTCGGAGAAGGCCTGACGACTATGTCGCTCGTGACATAGTCACCGAAGGTGCAACCACGTGGTTGTCATAGGTATGGACGAAGTCGCAGCCCCAAAACGGTCGGACGAAGTGTTGATGAATTCCCGAGAACGAGTGGTCGAACGAAGTGTCGATGAATTCCCGAGCACGAGGTGGTCGGGTAGAGCCTACGACCGTAAGGTGGTTAGACGGAGTCTGCGATCGTGAGTTGGTCGGATAGAGTATACAAGCATGAGGTAGTCGTACGCCGACGAGGTGTCGATGAAGTCGACGGCGAGACAAATCATCGACATGTGCGGTCTGTCCCACACCCTTCGAACTCGGCATCAATGAAGGCGTCAGTGTGCGTAGCCCTTCTCGCATCCTTTGTCCTCGGGGTCGACGAAGGCGGCTGCGAGACGAAAACTTGCTGGTGCGCATGGCCTGCCCCCCACCTTTCGGACTAGGCGTTGACGAAGGCAGCGGCGAGACGAGGCTATGACACACATGATTCGTCCCCCTTCTTCGGACTTGACGTCGAAGAAGTCGGCGGCGAGATGAAGCTGACGCGCATGTGGCCTGTCGCCCCATCTTCGGACTCACGATCAATGAAGGCGGTGATGAGACGAAGCTGGCACGCACGGTTCGTCCCCCATCCTTCAGACTTAGGGTCGATAAAATTGGCGATGAGACGAAGTTGACATGCGCGTCAGACGAAGTCCTGACCGTGTGGTGGTCAGACGAAGCGTCTACGACCACGATGTGGTCAGATGAAATCACGATCGCGGGACGGTTGGACAAGACGTCAATGACCACGAGATGGTTAGACGAGGCGTCTACGACTGCAAGGCAGTCAGACGAAGCATCTACAACTATGAGGCGGTCAGACGAAGTCTCGACCGTGAGGTAGTCAGATGAAGTGTCCATGACCACGATGTGGTCGGACGAAATCACGACCATGGGGTGATCGAACAAGGTTCCGGCCGTGGGGCAGTCAGACAAAGTATCAACGACCATGAGGTGGTCGAATGATGTCTCGACTGTGAGACTGTGGAGACACGCCTCTTCCCGCACAGCCTTTAGACTTGAAGTCAACGAAGTTAGCGACGAGACGACGACTCAGTGGCGTGCGGCCCGTCTCCCATGCTTCAGACTTGGGGTCAATGAAGGTGGCGGCGAGACGAAGCTACGGCACATACGACCCATCCCTACTCTTCAGACTAGGCGTCGATGAAGGCGGCGGTGAGAAAAAGCTGCAGCGCGTGCGGCCCATCCTCACCCTTCGGACTTGATGTCGACGAAGTTGGCGGCGAGACGAAGCTGTAGCGCGCGGTCCGTCCCCACCATTCAGACTTGACGTCGATGAAGTCGGAGACAACATCCGCGTGAAGCTCGGTGGAGTCGGTGCAAAGTTTGGCGGAGATCGTGCGAAGACCTCGGTGGAGACCATACGAAGTCTTCGGCGGAGAAGTCGGAGGCGAATGCTCCATCCCCAAATGTCGATCACAGGGTGGTCGCGTCTGTCGGTGAAGACTTGACCACGGTGTGGTTGGAGATGTCGCCGAAGTCACGATCGCGACGTGATCGTGGGTGTCGATGCAGCTGGCAGCGGGGCGAAGGCTTTGAAGTGTGCGTGCTCCATGAAGAATCCCCATGGAGAGACTCAAAATTTGTCGGTGTTATTCAGAGACTGACTCTCTGGTGTCGAGATGATGGCGCGAGCGTCACAGTCAACGACCGTACCAGCGCGAGTGTCATAGTCGACAGTCGTACCAGTGTGAGCGTTGTGGTCGATGGTCATACCAGCGCTGGCATCGTGGTCGCCGGTTGTACCGGCACAGTCGTCGCGGTCATTACCATGGGGGTACCCCCAGCCCCGCATGCTGGACTCGACGATCGCTACTGCCGCACCTCTCTTTCACTTGGTTGCTGTTGTTTTCTAGCGCCTTCTCTTGTGCAGCTTCTTGCTCGTCCCTACGAATGACACCAACTGTTGTGGCTATTGACCAAACAACATATGAGGGGACTAGTTAGAGAGAACCAATGACAAGAGAGAGAGTGCCAGTGCATGGAATGAGTGAATCTGACCCCTCGTACTCCTCTTGGGAGTTTATATACATGAGTGGAATTGGATGAAAAATCGCTATCCTACCCCGTTATAATTACAAAAGGTAGAGATACATTGGTACATTTTTTATACACATGTCCCTATACTATTAGGTTTATTATATATTGAGTTAGTTGTAAGACCCGGTCATTGAAGTTGAGCCACCCCTACAACATACACAAACCGTTGATCGTCTTTTTTTTTTTCTCTCTGTCAATGGTCCATGAACAAAAAGGAGAATCCAGGAACCATTATGTCATTCTACCTTACAATTTTGCCTGTATATATAATTCAGGACCTTCTCTTGTCCATTTTATCTAGTGTCAGATGACACAAACTGAAACGGGATTAAGCTTTACCGTCATACCTGAGCAACAACACGGGTGCAAGACGAGAAAACCATAAACCATCCTATGTCTTCTCATCATCATCGTGGCCTCATGCAAATCTTTTATTTCTAGGCAACGATCACAACTCCCGAGTCAAAAATTTATGATCTACCTCTTTGATCAATATACATTACACATGTATCATCACGTCTCATCTCATCTGAGCATATATACCATGTACAAGCAAAGCAAAATTAAGGGCGAACAAAAGATCACTTCACTTCCAAGACTGAGCTCTCTTTCGAGCCAAGAACATGACCATCCGCGGGAAGAAGGTCTTCCTCTGCTTCGCCTCCTCCTCCGCCGCCGCCGACCCCATCATGTCGGCCCGCGGCATGTACCCTCTCGGGCTGAGTATGTGAGGGTTCCTGCGCCCATCGCCTGCGCCCGACGCGTCTTCGAACACGGAGATCTCGGCGAGGCCCGTGCGGGGCGAGGCGGTCTCGCCGGCCACCCGCCGCTGGTGCTCGTGCTCGGCTCGCCACTGCCTCAGCTCCCGCTCCGCCGCCAGCTTCCCGAACTCCGCCTCCTCGGCCTCCTCGTTCGCCGCCCTCAGCGCCTGCCTCCTCTGCTCGGTCTGTTTCGCCAGCTGCGCCAGCTTCTCCAGGTTCCGCACCTCCGCGTCCTTGGCTTCCTTGATCAGCTTCACCGCCTCGGTCACCCGCTTGCCGGCGACCGCCTCCGTCTCCCGCGCCCTCCGGCTCAGCTCGTCGTACTCTTCCGCCGTCAATGTCACGCCCCCTTCCATGCCTTGCCTCTGTACGTTTCTTGCCGGCTTGCTTTCTTGCAGCAGCGCGTCCGCCGAGGCCGTGGCGATCTCCTCCGACGTGTTCCTGGCGAGTATCTCCCGCATCACCGCTTCCAGCCGCCCCTCCATGGCGTGGACCGCGGCTTTGGCCACGGCCGCCTCTTCCTTGGCCTTGGCGACCTCCTCGCGCGCCGACTGGGCCATGGCCTTGGCCTGCTCTGCCTCTCGCCGTGCCTCGCCTACTTGTGCAGGCATTGTGCTCTCCGCGCCGCGCTCCTTTGCTCTTGCCTCCGCCGCTGCGAGCTCGGAGGTCACGCGGCTCAGCTCCTCCTCGAGGGACGGGAGGGACGCCGACGAGACCCCTTCCTTCCGCCGCAGTGCGGCGAGCTCCGCCTTTTCCTTCTCCAGGTCGGCGCCCAACGAGGCGGCGGCGACGCGCAGGCACTCGGCCTCGTCCTTGGCCTTCTCGATGCTCGCCTTCACATCGTCGAGCTCCTTCTTGGTCCTGTCCAGCTTCACCTGGGTGCTCACCGTCGGCTTCTCCTCTTCGCCCAGTACTCCTTCGACGGCGAGAGCGAACAGTTCGGCTCTGAGGCTCACCAGCAGTTCGGAAGCCACCGCGACCTTTGACTCGAGATCTTTGGCCGCCATTAGTTCATCACCCAGCTTCCTCGCGTCTTGCTCAGCTTGCTCCGACTCGCTCTGCCATTGCACCTTATCTTGCGCCAACGCCAACGCCAGCCTCATTCTCTTCTCCTCCGCCTCGTCGTGAGCTGCGTGTGAAGAGTGCAGCTCCTCTTTCAGTGCAATGAGCTCGGCGGTGAGCTCCCGCACGGACTTGTCGGCCTCCCGCGACGAGGCGACTGTTTCCCGCGCGCGTGTCATCACGGTGTCTGCCTCGGCTGCAGCGGCCGCGTGTTCCTTCCGCAGGGACTCCAGCTCCGCTTTCGCCGACTGCAGGTCAGCGAGGGTGGCCGCATGGCGGTCCCTGATGATGTCGAGCTCAGCCTTCGCCGCGGTGCTCTCGCTGATGCCCTGCTGCGTCTCTCGGAGCCGCAGCTCCGCGAGCTCCGAGTCCTGCCGCGCCTGGGCCTCCTCGGTCTGCGCTTTCTCCAAGCTTAGCCTCAGCTCGTCGATCAGACTCGTGGTGCTGCTCAGCTCCTGCAGAGCCCGGGCTTTGCCGACCTCTGCTTCCTGTGATCTCTTCTGGTACTCGGTGACCTCTTCCTGCACCTTGTCAAGCTCACCCTGAACGTGCTTGCGCCTCTGCATATATCATCAGAGAGAGAACACAAGAAGAAAAATGCTAAGCACTCACTTTGAAAAAGAAATCCAATCGAGGTGCAGTTGCACAACAGAATCCTCGATATACCTCTTTCCAATCGAGGATCCCTCCGAACTTGCTCACTACGCCTTTAACGGAATCGATAGGCGCCGCGGAATCGATGTGCGCCTTACTATCAATGACCTGGATGAAGCGGTCGGCGATCTCAGATGCTTTGTAGCTGTTGTTTCCTGCGTGCATTTCACCTGCTGAGCTGCTGTCCGCGGTGTCGATGGACGTAAGGGAGACGACGGTACGATCTTGGTCAGTTCGTTGCAGAGGTTGATCGCCCTCGGAGTTTTCTTCACGGGAGTGGGATGAAGCACGAGGTGCCTGGTCGTCGCCTGGGTTTCCCGCCAAATCGTCGAGAGACGCAGGAGCAACGGAGGGATGCCCCGTCCCTTCGATGTTAGCTTCCTCCATCCCACAGCATAGGTAAGAGGAGACTGAAGAAATAGCCGACGACAGCATCAAGCAGCGAAAACTAATCGAGACAATCGTCAGGGGCTGGATTTGTACATTGCAATGCTCTGCATGCGCGCATGTTGTGTTCCCTAGAAGCGATCGATACACTAGCTAGTACTAGTAACGTCGATTTACTGATTCTTAGGAGCTGGATTTGGTTGTATTATTACTACTAATAATCCTATGAATTGAAGCCACCTTTCTAGATTTTCAGGACGCTACGATTCTTCGAACCGGAACTGTTCTTCCGAATCCAAAAAGGAAACTCATGTCCGGACTGAGCAGAAGGAATGCGGGAGAGAACAGAGGGAACGGAACGCAGAGATTAGAAAGAAGCATACCTGGATCGTCCCTTGTGTTCTTCCTGTTGGCTTCCTCGCAGGAGGCCCGTTGGTGAGAGGAGCGAGCAGTGTCTTGGTTTGGCCGTCCGTTGCCGGCGGAGTGGAGAAGAGAGGAGGGAGGGAGGGAGTGGTGGGGAGGGAGCATCGCGCGCGAGCCGCGGATTTCCATGGCATGCGATGCGGCTCAGCACGCACGAATCAATCGAGTGCACGAGCCGCGTGGAGCGGAAGCAGTCCACGTCCAGGATCGTGACAGATTTGGTAAGGCTGGGCCGGGCCGGGCCGGGCCCAAACGAGAGGAGGATCTCGCTCGCTCGCTCGTCCCCTCCACTCCACACCACATCTCTCTCTCACACTCAGGTCAGGTCAGGCAGCGCGCGTCGCTCGCCGCTCATCCACCACCGTCCGGATCCCCGCCCTCCGCGCGGATACCGGTGTGCCTGCTTGCCGAGATGAGGCCCGCGGCAGCTGCGGCCAGCAGGGCCGCCTTCGCGTCCGTGCTGCTCCCGCCGCCGCGCGCGCTCAGGGCCCGCCGCGCCTCCTCCCCCGCCGCCACGGCTTACGGTGAGGCCGCAAGTTGCACTTACCGTATGTTTAGTTTGTTCTTGGCATTTATTTATCACAGGATGATGAAAAGAAAGGTAGCACAGGCGTATGCCTGTTTCTTTGGGCGGGCGTCGACTCGTAGCACAACAATGTGAAACGCCTGTTAACAGGCTCAGCTGCACATTTAAGAAATGTGATTAAGCAGTTTATTCATCAGGATCCAAGTGAAGTTGCAGCTTAACATAGCACATTTCTTGCCCGAGCCTGTCGTGTGTCTATTCATGGCCCGAGCCTGTTTCTTGCCCGTTGTTTGCACGATCCATGCAATAATCAGCATCGCGCTATTTCAAATCCTTGATGAAATCTGTTCGAGTTTGAACACATCTTTTCCTTTTATTGTTAAGTACCGGGGTTTCTGATAGTTTTCCTGCTGAAATTCAGATCATGTGTCGTTTGTTAAGGAAATCGCCGCAACCGATCCCCCGGAGCATCTTGACTCTTTGTTGAATGTGCTTCAGGCACGAGGTAGGACTTCACATGTCTCACCAAGATTTTTATTCCTCCTGGATGCTTCAGTGCTGTCCACCCTTGGTCATGCAAGTTGGAGCCATCTATTATTGGACAGCTCTTACTTATTGGGTTTCAGCAACAACTCCCATCTAATTGGTTTCTCTATTTCACTGACACTTCTAATTTGAGTTTTGCATGAGGTGATGTCTGCTTAGAACAGTCACAATAGAAGTATACTGTTAAAATCTAGCCACTGGGACTCTCCTGACCTCGGTGTCGAAAATATATTTGGCAGGCGAAAAGTTAGTTTCTCCTGGAGCTAAAATAGGGCTGATTCCACTTGTTGTTCCCTTGTCAGAAAGTCCAGCAGGTTTGGTCGGTTCTAAACTGAATTATTCACTTGGACAATGATCACTACCATTTCTGATCTAAGTTGGAAAGCCTCTGCTTCTACCTGACAGTATTAGTCGAAATGTAGGTAATTTAACATCCCTACTAAGATGGCCAACTGCTCCAAGTGGGTAAGTTGCCCCTCCGTAGTCCATATGCAGATATGCTCTTGAGTTTTTATACTTGTTGCACCTTTGGAACTGGTATCTAAATATTAGGTATGTATGCATCTGCTTGCCCTTTATAGGATGGAAATGCCTGTAGTGGAAGTCCGTAATCATGGGCTATGGCTTTTGGCTAAGAACGTAAGTTTATATTGCTACTTGCTAATAATGTTTTAAGTTTACTGCATGTGAACATACAGTAAGTTTCTGTTTACAAATTTGCTCATATAATCCTCAGGTGAACGAATATATCCACAGAATACTCGTCGAGGCTGATATCAGTGCTGAGAGCAGTGATGATTTGTGGTCTGCTGCAGGGGAAGCTGGCAAAAGCCTTTACACAAAAGGTGACTTCAAAGAGTCGCAGATGGCAGATCTTGATGTCTATTTGTTGAAGAAGGTCGAAAGATATACCTCAGTTCCTAATTACTGAGTTAGAGGGCATCTTCTGTACTGATATTTTACTGTAGGTTGGACTATATCCAGATGTTATAGAGAGGAAAACATCACGCCATCTAGAAAAGGGAGATAATGTAAAACTCACTGTTTCCCCCAGAAATGAATTACTCGTGTTTATACAACAAGGTTTAATGTGCATTACTTTTGCTTCAGGTCTCAGCTCTTATTACAGGAGAATTCTACACTAGAGAACAATTTCCTGGATTTGGAAGACCCTTTGTGTTCAACGCAGAGATTTTAAGGAGGTATTAATGTATCATTAGCCGTATAATTATGTATTATCTCATCTAGCAAGAGCACCTACTAGGTGGATGATATTGCATTGTCTATCAACAGATAATCACTCACTGTGTAGTCACACTTTGCACGAACATGTAGGCATGTAGTGGAGCAAAATATGAGGCAAACACTATCTTGGGCATATGTGGAATCTGTTGCCAAGCAATTCTATGCCATCTTGCTGTTCCACTACCAGCACCTGCTGAAAGCCTGGTTCAGTACACCTTTAGCTGTGCTGGCTTAAACTGACTAGGATACAAGCCTTTGTAGCGAAATATCGATTGATAGTAGAGCGCATATAATTTCATTGGAGTTCTGAATTGAGCAATATCTTGTTGTGGTGTAAAATTCATAAAAATCTACGAGTTTTCTAACGTTGTAAACAAAGAACAAAAAGAAGGGGAGCTCATTTATGGCAACTGCGCTGTCATATGTTAGATTCACTGGATAACATTTCAAATGTACGAGTGCCCAAATTAAATTTGTAGTGCACATATAAGAATTTCTCAGTTCCTAATTTTGCTTGTTGGTTTGTTATTTGAAGAGTTGGACGTACATCTGAAGCCAGAGATTCAGCTCGGGTGGCTTTGAAGTCACCATGGTGGACACTAGGCTGTAGATACGAAGTATGGTTTCTGCTATTGCAAACTTTTCTTCTTCCTCTTCTTCTATGCCTCAGCCAAGCAATATTTCTCCTATTTTCTTTTGGTCATTCCTGTTGAAAACATATACTAATATAATATGTTTTCATGAGCCAGGAGGCTGCTGAATTAGCTGGGTGGGAAGATGAGCAAATCGAGTTTATAAGAGAGAAGGTAACTGAGGAGGGCAAGCTCGAGGATCTGAAGAAAGGGAAAGCTCCAGAACAGGTTGCTAAAGACCAAACTGCTTACCTTTTTCGTGATAACGGCCAATCTTGCGATGTGCACTCCACCATCTGTGTTGCTTCCTCATTCTTTGACATAAGCTGCTCGAATTGCAGGTGGTTCTTGACGAGGCGGCATTTCTAATGGATTTAGCCTTCGTGGATGGCAACTGGGATGACGTTGTGGATCGAATTGCTGAATGTTACCGAGAAGCTGGGCTTCATGACATTGCGAGGTTCATTGCCTACAGGGAATAGTTGTTGTCTCCCTTATGAATTGCAATGTCACTCAAGAAATTTTTGACTCTGTTGCACACGCTTGAAACTAAGATCTGTCGTTTGTTTAACTTTCACAAGCGAAAATAATCAACCTGTTGATTTTAGGCATACCTTTCTCTCTACATCGCAGAAGTTAAAAGGTCATGGATCCGACCTGGCCATCGTTTTGTGGCCAGCAAAATAATCCATACTGCATGCCTCGACTTGTTATGGTTCCCTGACAATTACATTCGTTCGTGATTAATATATCATGTTTTGCAATCTTTCAGTATTCTATGCCTGGTTAATTCTCTCTTGAAAAAAGGCCCTGTTAACGCGACGTTTGTCGGCTTGGTCCCTTTACTTCCAAGTCTGCCTAATTTAGACGAGAGCTGACATGTCAGCGGCGACGTGGCGCATGTCAGTTGGACACCTGGTTTTGAAGCCGGATTCTTCTTCAGTTCTTCCGGATGACGTGGGCCCGCCCACCTGTAAGGCAGGGAGGCGGGCAGACACGGCCGGCGACGGCGCGCATATAAACCCACGGCCACGGCGCTCATTCAGATACCGCATCTTCTACGACGCTCACGGTCTCCTCCTCAAATCTCCCAAAACCCTAGCTAGGTAAGTTGGTCGCCGCCGTGATCTGATCCCCCTCCCTCGAGCAAAGCCTTTTGCTTCCTCTTCTCCGTAAGATCGATCTCAACCTCTGCTGCTTGCTCCTTGTACAGCTTCCGCTGCAATTCCGGCATGGAGCTCTACGGGCATTTGCTCAGCGACACGCTGGCGAGCACGAGCAACCCGCCAGAGGGGGAGGCCCACCTGCCGCCTCTGCCACCGGAGCTGGGCGGCGAAAGCTGGGTGGGTGACGACCGGGGTGTGAGCAACCCGGAGTGCACCGACGCCGGCTCAGCCCTGCCTCTGCGCCTGCCGGGCGGCGGACCGTGGGAGTGGAACGACGAGATGATGCCGGGCGGCGGACCAAGGGAGTGCAACAACGAGATGATGCCGACCGGAACCGGGGAGGAGTACGACCAATTAATGCACGGCGGCAGCTTCCTCAATCCGGCCGGCGGAATGCAGAACTCGCTAGACCATCGCGACTTCACCGACTTGCTCATTGCCGCAGAATCCTTGGGGATGAACCAAGCGGACGTCGACTCGCCGGGGATGAACCAACCGGCCGTCCACTCGTCGGGCATGAGCCAAGTCCAAGTGGGCGCTTACCCGCCGGCGATGGGCTACTCGTTGCCGATGCCACCGGCCGCCGGGCTGAACCAATCGGGCGCCTACTCGTCCACGCTGACCCAAGTGAGCTTTGACACGCCGGTGCTGACCCCAACGAGCGCTTACCCGCCGGCGATGGACTACCTGCAACCGTGGGCCCAAGCCGCCGACGTGCCGCAGGCGGTGCCTGAGAACGAGATGATGGAACTGGCCGAGATGATTGGCGTGGCGGCGGAGTGCGGCAACAACGTGTCCACGACGTGGTCCGAGGAGGAGGAACAACATTTGCTCGACGGCCTTGCTCGGTACGTGCGTGCTTGCAATGGATTGTTTGCGTCAACATCGTTTTCTATGAGCAATTTTGTATGATACAAATAACTAGGTTGAATCCTCTACTATTTCTCTCCTCTTTCGAAGGCTAGCGAACGAAAACATTGCCACCAAGTGTTTCAAAATTGCAGATGGGCTTAAAAGGAAACTTGCAGTGGATGTTGCATTGCGAATCCGGTGGTTAGAGGTAATACTTACATAAGAAAGTGATAGAACATAAGAAATGATGGAAAAGCTCATGCATGTCTTCCAATTTCACACTTCAGCTTCCTCATTTTCATTTGGTCAAATGACTATATATACACAAAGTTTTCTTCTTGTAGGAGAAGAAAGTTGCTAAGCAGACTGGGTCAGGAACAAAAAAATCTAGAGAAATGGTTACAAAGGTACATGCAATGTTTCTGTATATTTGATGTTTATTACAAAAAAATTTTATGTGTAGCACATTGGTCCAAATTATTTTTTAAGAAATCGAAGTATTAAACTCTAATATCTAGACTACTGTTTACTGATATTATCAATTAGTATCAATATCACAGGATACCTGCAAGAGATATTAAATGATGGTATGTCTGTTTATAAAAAAACACTTAAGAATTATTTTGTGCTATTTATTATTTTTGCTCAGCTGATGCTAAGAGACGGTGTTCCACCCTTTTAATCCGAAAAAAGTTAGGTGCACTAAGATTTCAAGTTGTTTGGCCTTATTAGATGATGTATTGACATTATAATATTCTTAATTGTTATGATACAATCCAATTTCCAATCGAGTGTTAATAGCATGAATTTTGTAATCGTAGTCATTAATTTGTGGACTTTTGCTTTCCTGGACAGGGAAAAGGAACTAAAGATGTTAATAAGAAAAATAACAAGTATCTCATCTCTAAAGGTAGGTTTAGCTCTCAATATTATGATTTATTTCTACCTGTTTTTGTATTCTTAGTGTATATTGAGAGAAATCTTCCTCTTATTTATTTTTGTATTTCTCTCTATATATCGAGAAATTCTTCCTCACATTGATCTCATATCAGTTTTTATTATTAATTGAGAAATTATTCCTCACATTTATTGCATATCACTTCTTTTATTAATATTTCAATTATTATGAATTTTCTCCACACTTATCTTTTGTTTTTCTCTCTTGTGTTGTAAATCCTCAAGTTTTTCAAAATATGCAAATATTAGCATTTACTTCTTTTTTATTTAGAGTTTTTTTAGTCCAGGAATACAGGCTTTAATAAAACTTAGTTACCTGTGTAAATGTTATGCATGTGACTAATTTTATTATGATACTGGCGGCCTTTGAGCAAACTTATGTACCTAAATTATCCTTTTTAATGTTACAGAGGCTCTAAATTTCAAGAGTACTAAAGATCTTATTCGAGATAATTATAGGCTTATGGATCAAATAGAAGAGAACCTGAAAACAGGACAGGTCTGCTTTATACTACAATCCATTTGTTTATATATTCAATATCATGGCTCTATCTGCACTAATTCAATACCATCGCTCTATTTGTCACTAATTTGTTGTTTTAGACATGTTCATTCGCAAAGTTTTGTGTCGAACGTGGTTTCTTGCTTAATGTGTATTGTATTTCGCAGTGTTATTTTCTCAATGGACTTATGTTGTGATACGACATTAGGACAATGGACTTATATTACGTGTCAAATGTAGTAATAAATTGTTTGGGTCTGCTATACATACCTTTATGCTCACAAAGTTGGGCCCCTATTGGTGCTAGGCCTTGGTCGGGTGCCTTCAGGGCCAGCCCTGCTCCCTGTAATCGTATTGACCTAGCTTTTTTTTTTCAGTTGCGGAATACTCCAGAGTACTTTTACTACGTGAAAACAAACATGGATGCTATACAGAAGAAGTTAGTGAAGTAAGATCCATACCAATTAACAACATTTGAATGGCTATGCTTTAGCTAGCGTTAACTCTGAAAGTAAGAGCTATACTTTTCTTGTGCAGAACAAGTGACATGGGCAATAGCATGGAGAGACTCTCCATAGACCAGGAAGCTTATGAAGAGGTCATGCGGGATCATAATTATTCGGTAACTTCACACACTTTGCGTCTGTTCTATTTGCTTCTGACTATGGTGTACTTTTGATCTGATCTTGTATGTTTCCTTTTCTGTTCGTGGCAAAAAATTTTGCAGAGTGGAAAGGATACGACTACTCCATGAGAAGAATCGCTTGAGAAGACCCTTCGGATGCGAGAGAAGATACTTGCCGTCATATTCTTACCCAGGCTAATGTTGTGTGCCAATGTACATGCATGCAATGCTTCCCTTTTTTACCTGTGTTGATTTTGCAGAGATCTTATTAGGTTAAGCACGAGTAAAGCCCAGTCGTGCTTCTTTCTTTCCTTCTCGCTATCTGGGACAAATCCAATTGGTTCATCACTTCGTTTCTAGATTGTGAAATTCTAGTCGAACTATTCTCTGTTGCTACTTTGGGATGATGCGGTTATTGCTTTATGTTGGCAACCCGTTGCATAATCATAACCATTTTTTGTTTGTTCTGTGATTACTAATTAGACCGTGGATGAATAGCACGATTTTGGGTGTTCTATTGTTGTCATCAAGCGTATGGGAAATGTGTTTCAATTAAGGGGGATATCTTTGAATTTTTGAGATTTAATTTGGCCTAACTCCAAAGCATTTGGACCAAACATCTGTGGTTTCCCCATATGTACATGGATATTCATGTGCAGTTGTCATCATCAAATATGCCTAGAGATTGATGCAGACTTTGAAAAATTCAAACTAACATCCTATTTTCTAATAATTGTAATACCCTTGCATCAATCTCAAAGCACTTTGAATGGATAGAAGGGTGCATGGACCATTTAAATGTGGTCTTGTTTCAAATATAGGAAATGGAGTTGCATAGTCTTTTTTATCCAAGATGCAAAGACAATTCCTATCTCTCTTTGCTCCTCCACTACACCTTAACTGTATTGTTGTGCAATTTGCAAATCTTTTCTCTACCGTCTGTATATCCTCGGTTCGCCTTTTCTTTTCTTTTTTCTTTTCTTTTTTTTGCATGCAATTTGGTGTAGCACAAAAGAATCCGAACCGAACCTCCCCGTGCACATGTACAACTACGGCCGATAGCGTCCGTCCATTGGCAAGGAGGCGGACGGCCAGGATTGCGCGGTGGTTAAAACCCTAACATTGATTGAGTTAAGAAAAGCAAGCCGCTTTAGCAGTGGTTGGCCTCCCGAGCCCTATCTACCAATCCCTCCCTTTCCCCTCCCCTCCCCTCCTCTCTCTCCCCCGCATTCCCCTCGCCGCCGCGCACCGCCACCACCGTCGCCTATCCAAGGTGAGACCGCGACATCTCCTGCTTTCACTCCTGCTGCATCACAAGTATGGACTATTTGCTTCACGAGTTCTTTGCTGCGGCCTGTGTATATGGTGCCTTTTTCCGGTCAATCGATTGCGTAGTGGGTCGATAGAGAGGAGCCGTACAATCCGTCGTATTTGCTGTTTGGCTGGTTGCGCGATTGGGGTTGTTGCACGTCGCGCGCGTTCGATTCCATCCATGGCTAGATTTTCGCGGGGTGCGCTAGCTACCCCACTTCTGCTCTTTGTCGTTTAGATGGATTGGGGTTATTTAGATTAGGCGAAATCACTGCTAGATTTGTGAAATCGCAGCTGCGCCATGTTGCTGTTTGACTTGAGTGTCTTGGGTTCATGACTTTCTGTTTCGTTTCCCTTTCTTGTTGTTGCTTAAGTGCTCGTGTATGTCGTGCAGATGAACGTGGAGAAGCTCAGGAAGATGGCGGGTGCTGTGCGCACCGGGGGCAAGGGCAGCATGCGCAGGTGCTTTTCTTTCTTGTTTGTTCTTCTCGTCCGTAAGAGGTGGCATTCATTTTGGTAGTTACGGCAAAGTTTTTATGTCACTAACTATTTAACTGAGCTTCAGTTTTTTCCCCGTGTGAATCGATTCTTTTAGATCTAAACAGTTTTCTCGTATAAAGAATATTTCTGGTATGTATGGATTATTGCTGTCATTTTGGTGTAAGCTGGTAGCCAAACATATTGATTACCATGTGCCTGTGATAACCTCTTTGCTAAAGAGTGTTTCTTTCTCCTCCAGTTTCCTGCTATATGTTAAACTTACTTTTGACAAGCACAGTGCTAGATATCCTTATGGAGCTCTTCGCAGGCATACTTAGATATCTAACCAAACATACATTATGAGTGTTTTTGATGGACCCATATCAATAAGGGAAAATTCCATGTATGCCACTGAGATCTCTGATCTGCCACTAGAAAAAGTGTGATTCCTCCTATGGCACTGGAAAATTTTCTGCATCCCTTCCATGCCACTGCCGTTAGCTCCGTTAGGGTAATCGGCCATTGGTACCTGAAAACTTTTCATATTTCCGATAAATGCCCATCTTGCCCTCTCAAAATCAAGGGCCCACATGTCAGTGCCCTTCTCCAATCTCCACACTCTTCCCCCTGCCCTTCCTCTTCTCCAATCTCCATGCGCGCGCGGTAAGCCAGATCGACGCCAGAGTTGGTGACCCCACCGAGCAGGCGGTGATGAGGAGGTGAGCAGATTGCATCAGTGGCGAATCTAGAATGAAAAATGAGGGTGGGCTAAAAAAATATACATTCTTCTACTAGATCATAAGCTTTTTCTAGAATTGTTAGCCTTACACCTCGATTGACTAAACTAATTTGCAAGAAACATAGTTTTGTATTCTTGTGCAATCAAATTCATAGTTTCATACATGAATAAAAGCAAAGAAAAAAAGAGATACAATGGAGGTACCTTGCTAATGGCAAGTGAATCCCTAAAACATGTAAATATGATTCCGGTAGGTAACAATCTATACATCAAATTTTTTTTAAAAAATAGTGCTACAATAGCAAATTGTATGTAATTACTTAAATGATCATGAACATTGAGTATACACAACAATATAACGGTATAACAAATTAATTGCTAATCAAATAAGCTCGACAGTATAACAATATAACAAATTAATTGCTAATCAAATAAGCTCGGCCGTAACAGTATAACAGCATACTTACAAAATACAAATCACTGAATCCAAATAAGTGAATAACAGCAGGTCTTCACAAGCCTTCAGTTCGGCCGTACGGTACCAAGCAGCAAGCCAGCAACCAATAGTAGTATAGCACTCAAGCAGCAACTAGCAAGCAACCGAGAACCGACAGATCATCAAGAGTTCAAGACATCAACCGACAGCAAGCCAGCAGGCCCGCAGCAGCTGCAGCTTCACGCCTTCTGCCTTCACAGAGACACAGACCACAGTTCACAAATTACAAATCACACGCCAGTCACACCTAAAGCTAGAGGCACAGACGCACTCACGCACAGTTCACACACGCCCGGTTCACGCCAGTGACCAGTCACACACTCCCTGCGAGGCTGCGACCGGCGACGCACATAGTTCACGCCTTCACGCGACCGGCGACGGCCTCCCGGCTCCTCCGGTCCTCCCAGTCCCAGCCTCGGCGCCTCCCGCCTCCCCGGCTCCTCCCAGTCCCAGCCTCGGCCCTCGGCGCCTCCCGGCTCCTCCCAGTCCCCCTTCCGGATCGACTCCGCCTCGGGCCCTCGGCTCTTCCACGGCGTCCCCCCTCCGGATCCGGCGACGGGCGACCGGCGTCTCCCCGTAAGGGGCGAATGGAACGGGAGCGGGATTTGGGGTTTTGTGGGAACGGGAGCGGCGATTGGGGATTTGGGGATTTGCGGGAACGGGAGCTCGGGAGGGAATGGATTTGGGGATTTGGGGGAACGGGAGCTCGGGGTGGGCCGGTGGGCTGTGGGCCAGTATGGCTATATTTCTACTTCGGCGGTTCGGCCTTTCTTCTCCCTGGCTCCATGCCTTCTCCTCGGCGTCGTCGCCACTCGCCAGTCATTGCTGTCTGCTGGTCACCGCAGAGGAGAGGGGGGGGGGGGTGTCGGCGAACCAGTGGAGGGTAGGCTTCAGCCTGATGAAGCCTACCCCATGGATTCGCCCCTGGATTGCATGGCAGAGAGCATAGCACGACAGAGGAAGTAGACTACCATCATAAGAACAACAAGCGTCAAATCCAAACTCCAATCACAAAATCAGCTGCTAAAGCTACACATTCGTCAAGAACTCAATTTCTTGAAGAAACACACACCAAGAACTACTGATCCGAGGAGCACAACAATGTCAACGGTGGTGGTAGCCACCACCATGGGTATTGTGTGGAAGCTACCGGCGTCGATGTCGGTGAACATGACGAGCTCTTGAGCATCGCCGGCGATCCATCCTGCGACATGGAAGGAGGGGATGAGGCCGACTGGGGTGGCGAGAGGTCGGGAGGAGGTTGCCGGTGACGGGAGGTGAGGAGGAGTTTGGTAGTGGCAGCCCCGGCGTGGTGCGGTACCTACTCGTGCTGAGGTGGGGTTCGTGGCGGCGGTGGGAGGTGAGGAGGAGTCCGGCGGCGGCCCCGATGTTGCGCGGTCGCTGGCTCCCTGCTCGTGCTCGTGGTGGGGAGGAATCCGATTATGCCTCTCCACCATCAGCGACGCCTCCTTGGTCTAGGTCTTGGCTTTGGCGAGGCGGATCTAGCCGGAGTTGGAGATGGCGAGCGGGAAAACAAAGAGGAAGGGGAGTGAGAGGAGAGGCATGCATGGGGATTAGGGAGGGTGAGTTGAATGGGTGCGGTGAGTTCGGTGGTTGAGTGAGGAGAGGGAGAAGAGAGGGGCTGTCGGTTGGCGTGGAGGTATGAGAGAGGAAAGGCAAGGGAAGAAGAGGGAGGAGAGTGTAAGAAGATGAAAAAGGGCAAAAGAGTCTTTTTACAGTATACTTAACAACACTCACGGATGGCTGATGGAAGTGGCATGTAAGGGCACAAAGTAGAAACTCGATGGCATAGAAGGAACCACACTTTTTCTAGTGGCAGATCAGGGATCAGGTCAAAACTCAGTGGTATACAGGAAATTCCCCAATTAATAAAAGCGAAGAAATGAGAACATTTTTCATCTTGTTGTTCTTAGCTTTTCAATTGTGCATTGATCACAGGAAGAAGAAGGCAGTTCACAAGACTACGACCACTGATGACAAGAGGCTTCAAAGCACCTTGAAAAGAGTAGGAGTGAACACCATTCCTGGTATTGAGGAGGTTAATATTTTCAAGGATGATGTGGTTATCCAATTTCAGAATCCTAAAGGTGAAATGTTGCCATGCTGAAACACCACTTCTACATAATTAATATTTCACACCAAGTTTGCTTCTAACATTCCTTTTTTCTTGGTTTCCTGCAGTGCAAGCATCCATTCCTGCCAATACATGGGTAGTCAGTGGAACACCGCAGATGAAAAGTAAGTCATTGATCTTCATGGGTCTATTGATTGCTTAAACAGCCTTCTGTTTCTAGAGTAACATTAATAGATTATTGATGTCTGAGATATGGTGACTGTTTGACAATGGCCTAGTTGGTTCTTACATCTACTTTAAACTCAGACAAGCACATAGTTTTTATAAAACAGAAGGCATATGATATTAGCCTTAACTGTTGGGAGTTGGGACTTGCCTTCGCAGTTTGTATATTAACATTAGCCTCAGTTTGCTGTCAAACTGAATGGTTGAAGTTAACTATTAAACACTAATGTCATGAAGTTTAACTCACCTTGCCCTTGAGTTTAATACATTGCCTATGTTTCTGGTTAAATGTTTTTCATGTTACTGTTTCAGTTGAATTGTATGCTATAAAAACTTATGTGAACGAAGCGTCTTAAATGGCAATTGTGCCATTTATGTTCTTTCTTTGTTAGCCCCATATCATCTTTGACTCGGCATGACTGTAATCTCATCTTTGGCTTCCTAATTTGGACAGAACTGCAAGATCTGCTGCCGACAATCATCAACCAACTGGGTATGACCTATCTTTACATGATTTTATTGATTATAGTCCAATTCATTACCTATGTTTCTGGTGCAATGCCTCGCTATTTCTGGAATATCACCACCCTTGAAAGATACTCTTATCCGAACTAAGCAAAAATGTCTTTGGACCGGGTCTCACCTTGAATTCCTTATTTCCAGGCCCTGATAACCTGGACAACCTGCGGAGGCTTGCTGAGCAGTTCCAGAAGCAGGTACCTGGTGCTGAGGCTGGTGCCAGTGCCGGTGCTGCTCAGGACGATGACAACGACGTGCCCGAGCTTGTCCCTGGAGAGACATTTGAAGAGGCTGCTGAGGTGAAGGAACCAGAAGAGAAGAAGGAACTGGAGCCGGAAGAGAAGAAAGAGACGTAATTTTGTTGCGTATCATCATCATCATCATATCAATTGTTGTGAAGGCTTGTTGGTTTAGTGTTGCCATCTACCATGCCAGAGACGTGCTCTCCTCAGAACTCTGCCCTGCCTTATTTCTTTCCATGCGCTCCGGTTTTGTCTTGTACGAGGATTTGGTCCGATCCGACGGTGGAATTGAGTTTTACAACAATTATGTTTCTCATTCGAGGTGTTGGATATCCACAGAAATCGTCTCAAAAAGACAAGGCCGTCGACGCTAGTGGGCCAGGCCCATAACGCTATCGGCCCCACCAATCCAAGCCCAGAAGGCACGTGCGCCATCATACCAAGCCCATCGCTCCGCCACCGCCGTCCACACACATTCTTGCGCCCGCACCTGCTCGCCCGCCGCCACCGTTGCCGGAGAGGGTGAGAGGAGGCAACCGCAGGCAGCCATGGGTCGCGTTCGCACGAAGACGGTGAAGACGACGTCGCGGCAGGTGGTCGACTTCCACACGAACAAGAAGGTGCTGGAGGAGGTGTCCATCCTGCCGTCGAAGCGGCTGCGCAACAACCTGACGCGCCTCATCTCGCTCAAGCTGCAGGAGGAGGAGTTGGACTTCTTGTTTCTGAAGAGGATGGCTTTGCTTGGGTCGCTAATGGCGTTTGAGGTCCAACCATGTAGCATTCCATCGCGGCCAATGCTTTTGCTTTCACCGGAGAGAGCACGTCTTTGAATTGTTTCCGACTTGCGATGGATATCACCACCTGCGCACAGCTAGCGAGGCGCACGTTGCAGATGCGACTGCTGCTGCTTCAGCATATCGGCAATATGCGCATCTTGGGAACAACATTAACTATTTAACATTCAGCAACTCAGTATGCAGCATCCCACGGACTGCAATCTGGCTGCCATTTGTAGCCTGATTACACTGCTGCCATTTGGAACCCAATCACAACGTTAGCATCATATCCCAAACAACAACAACAACAAAAAAAAAGAAAGAAAAAAGAGCTGGCCTCTCCCTGGGTGCTCGACGCAGGCGATATAAAATTTACATAATTTCTAGGTTTCATAAATACTAGATTCCCACACCTAGAGCTGGTGCAAAATAAAGACTTAACGAACACAGTCGCTGATACTTTTCCTTCCCTGCAAGGAACAAAAAATGGGTCTCTTCATCACACCAAGGACCAGTTTACTTGGACATTCGGTGGATGGATGGATCACACGAAGGACCAGTTCACGAAACAGAAGGCCAGGCAGTGGACATTGCTGTCCTCGCCAAGCACTTTCCACGCTATGGCTTGATCGAAAGAAACATGCCGACCCATTCCTGACATGCACACGCCTGACGGCAGGTAGACATGGCCCTAAACACGTGAGATGCAAAATAATTAGTAACCATATGTATCGACATTTCAAATTACGGATAATCTCAAGTATAGTCTGCGCTATAAAATTAGGTTTCACAATATTATTTGCTAGTGCGAGCTTCTGTGATTTAACTTGGAAATTGTTGCAAGTATTTTCTGTCCCATGACAAGGTTGTACTATGTAACAGAGGATGAGAAACCAGTTCTACCTGTTCCATCAATTTTGAGATGTCCGAAAATAACGCTTTTCTTCCAGACTCATCAAAGATTTTGTCCAATGTGAGGTCTTGTAATGCAATAAGAGAAGTCTCTAACATGTCAAGTCCTGCCTTGTTGGCAAACGTAAACACAGGCTTTTCCTGAAAGAATAAATGACATTGCAGCATAATTATCACAAAATATACAATACTACAGGGTTAAAAATTGCAACAGTGAGAATAGAAAGAAAAACACATAGCATAAACTACTGTCACATGATAGCAAATAGGGTTTCGCACCAATATGTCAAGTTTATGAATCGTAAAGCACAATAGATAGCATAAGTTGAGGTAAAATATGGTAAAATCAACCTAAACAGCGCAAGATTGAAGGCCAAGTACCCATTAGGACATTACGAACACAAGTTTGCCCGGACCCTAAATCCAACCAAGGCCCTGCATGCTGGGATAATAGACTAATCCTCATCTTGCCCCGTTGATCGATCTGATCTCATTCTTATTTGGCTCATATTGTAACTTAATCAATTTAGTAGCATAGCATCCCATCCAGGCCAGCAGTCAACTCTTAGACCCGTGGACCTCTTCACCCCCTCAAACAGCACAGCACAGCACAGAGAGAGCATAAATGAGGTTATCTTCCCACCTCTGGCAGCATGCAACCTCAACAACACCAGTGATGGTGCACTGTAAATAACTGAGTTTAATCAAACAAATACACGTAGTACCTAATATACACCAATCCCCGCCCCCGCGTTAACATTTTCGCATACTGCAACTTATCATCTATTTACATAAGTAACCATTTGGCCCCACCTTAAACTCAACTATTTTTCTTTAATATTTGCAAACTTTTCGAAAAAGCGGAATACTGAAGCAAACCCCTAGCAAATATACGTGAAGAACTTCTCTTATAGAATTTATAGAAGCCCCGCCAAGATACCAACCAGCACAGCTATAGAACAGGTATTCCAAGATTGTTTATCATTTCAGAAGTGATGAAGTTTTAGGGTGTGTTTGGTTGGTGGGATGAGGTTGAATGGGATGGGATGGGATGATCATGTACCATGGGGTTCCATAATTTTCGGTGAATAAGATGGTTCAACATCTAGAGAAAATATTCCTCAAATTTGTATTCTACCATCTAGGATGGGATGGTTCCATTCAAGCAACCAAACACATGGATGACTTTTTTTCTTGAACCATCTCATACATGTACCACTTGGTACAAGAAACCAAACACACCCTTAAGAGGACATGGGTAACATTAGTTGAGGGGTATGTTTGTAATAGTAACTAATTGCCTAAATGAAATTTAGATCAATGATGAAAAACAGAGGTGTAAACAAGCTTGAAGTTGGAAATTTTCTATGTCGAATTCTTCAGATACCTTAACAGAGCAGCACAAAATAGCATCTTGGTAATGCCAGAGCATCTTCAATAACGGTTCCCCAGCTCCATCTGATTGACTAAGTAACTCTACCCCTAGATGGTAACTGTGTGGGCAACAATTATATCAGCTTGCAATAAAAGGTGTCATGGAAAAGCATCCAACTACTCATTAAAAATCACTAACAGCATAGGATGGCATAGTACACTTACTGGTAGCTCTGGCAAATCCATCGAGCAAGTGTTGCTGCCTCAGGGAAGCCAGAGAGTATCCTCTGTCCAGCATTTAAACCAGACTGTGTGGGAGAGATAGCCATCGACACTCTTTGCACAGCAGAAACAATGCTACGAACATACTGACGGGCCATAGCTGCAACACTGTCTTGGATATGCATCTCATAAGGGAATTGAAAAGCGATTGTCAGCACAGATCGCAAATTACAATCATCTGGAGATGCATCCCCCGTGGCTTGGGGTGTGGTGGAGCCTACTTCAAGGCTAGATGCCAAATCTAACGTCCTACCAGAGGATACGCCATCCTGAATAAGATACAAGGGTTAAAAACTTGGGCACACAAGGAAAGAAAGTACACAAAGCCTAAAATTTTGTGTACTGGAACAGAAGTGTTTTGGTTTTTCAACACAACCTTTCCACTAAATGACCCTATTAATTGCATATTGGTAATGGTGTTAAGAGAGACAGAGACATAAAATTAAAAGAGGCATAAAAAAGAGGGATTTATTTCTTCCTGTGTCTCTGTGGATAGAGCTGAAACATCTAAATCAGACCGGAGGGGGTAAGTGAAATATTACAGTTAGCTAGAACACAAGGCCTTTTTTTCAATTCAACCTTCCCTTCACAAAATTGGCAGAAAACAAAAAGGTGATTCAAGTTTCAACATAAAAAAGGGGAAAAGGACATATGAAACATAAAGTAAAAGAAAATCAAGCAAAAAATTTGAGTGTTAAAGGGTTTGTGCCAAATGAATTATCATCCTATGTCTTATGAACAATTTTACACATGACCAGGGTTAAGCTATAGCACATCCATGAACAAAATTGAGGTTAACTGCAAGAGCTAATAGACATCTACAATCCATTGCAGATTATTGCAACAACAAAACAGACAGCAAATACAGGGCATAGTGACCTCAGCAACGTTAAAAATGGGAAGCTCATGTAGTTGGAAATGCTTAACTGTTTTCATATCAAGCGGTATTACACGGAAACCAGAAGAAATCAATGGAGCGTCATCTGGAAAATCGTCAATTGGTGCAAAGACAAGCTGGAAGGAGGATCCCACAGATTTCTCATCTATTCCAGTGCAACACTGAAAGATCAAAAGAACAAACAATACATCAGCAATTCATAATATTTACATGCCTTGTAGAAAGCTTTGCATCTTTCCCCGACTTAGCAAAAAAGACAGTAGCAAGCTACTTAGTATAACCAGACAAAGATGGTCCTGTTAGTTGTTACTTTATAAGCTATACTAAGATTTGATAATGTGACATGATGAAACAGAGCCAGATAGTAATGAGCCGCCATACTAAACAGAAGATAGAATGATCATCTTTTTTAGTAAGAAATTACTAATACAGTGATGCTAGTCGTTGTTTTCTCCATTGAGAGGCAACGTAGGACACACAAAACAAAATTAAAGCGATGACATTCTTACCTGAAGCAGGTGGATATCCCTTGAAAGAAGAGCTTCATCACGAGTAATAGGTTGTCCTTCAAGGCGAACAACTTCAAGAATCTGCATTATTCGGTTGTTTCAAGTTAAAGACAGTAATTAAAAGGCCATGTTGTACATCTAATATGACAATGCCATCATTGAGAATGAAACTAACTAGTTTCGTGCTAGCATTCTCCACTATGGCAATGCGACAATAACATCAGTGAGAATGAAAGAAACTAGTTTACTATGAGCCTATGACCACTATTTTGATTTAGTAATAATGCCATCACGATCACAAACAGCACAGGCTTTCCACAGAAACAGCAATAAATATACCTCCTCATTCTCAACTGTGTGAGCAAGTGGCATGATGATCTGGCTCCCAGAAAATCTCATGGGCTGCAGCCCAGGAAGCGAACACGCGCTTGTCTTCAGTGCTGATGCCAAATATGCATCAATATTGTAATCAGCCCACTCAGATCTATGCTCCCTCAGAAATCGAACCAGTACCGCTGGTGGAACACTCTAGAATACCAAACAAAGGAAGAAAGCTATAATGTTTTAGCACGGTTGATTTGACAACTAAAACTTCTAAAGATGAGCAAACTAGTTTCAAAGCACTAAAATATGTAGTGTACAATGCCTTTATGAAGACCAAAACTCTGGCTATAATACCACTTTTCTTAACACTAGTTATGGCAACAATAAATCAGAATTCTGAAATTAGTAGTCGAATTATAGCATCTCAAATACATAAAGATGGCCAAACTTTGAGGTGCACAGCCAGACATACATTCATCAAAATTTCATTACGATCTTGTTTCAAATGTTCATAGATCCGAGCAATGTTGTTGTTGTTTTGAAGAAGTTGAGCAATGTTTTTTTAAGTAGGTTTGGTGACGATCGCCCTCAACACCAGCAAGGATTTGTTCCTTGCAGAAAGAGGCTCTGATCCGGCCTGTTCTAGGAACTTGATTGATTCTTTATTGCCTTCTCTCAATGGATATCCAGCTACCTTTATAGATGAGGTGCCTTCCTAACAATTATGACTAAAGATAATATATTTCCTAACAAAGCTTAGCCTAAGAATAGTAACTAACTTATCTCTTTCCTTCATCTCTTGCGGCCAAGGAAAGTATCTCACGGCGAGATACTGCTGCCTGCTGTGGCCCCAATGCTGCGGCGACGCCACTGTTATGTCTGCCCCACAAATGCATCCACAACATTACATGCTTGTGCATGTTGAACTACTATTGAAGTTTTTTCCCTTCCTTTTTTCCCTTGGTGTTTAGAGGGCACTATATATAATCCAGGGGTAAGAATTATAGGTGCCGTTTCACCTGATTACTACTAAGCACAACAATTAAAATTTGGAGAACGCACACAATATATCAAAGAAGAGTCATTTGCAATGTAGTGAGCTATTGATCACCCTTACCTGCAGTAACATCGATGCCTTAGCACAGATAATACCTCCAGGTGCTCCAAAAAGCATTGTCACCAGTGCTGTTGTTCCTATTTTTCTTAGTGGAGTTGCAAGCAATGACTACATCTTCAATGCCATCTCCACCAATTGTAGACCAGCCATCATCATTGAAACCGCTAATGGCATCATTAAAGCCTCTAACAGAGCATAAGAAATGGTGTTATGTTTAACATGTCAGCAAGATGTACAAATTACGTTGGAAGTGACAGTTTATCCAAAATTCACCTGCTCAGCCTTTGACTAAGGGTCCGTAGGACTGCAGGTTGCCTCCCCAAGGCATAAACCACTTCACCACTTGTTTCTTGAGCAATTTGTCTGATGTGGCGGAATGCCTTGATATATAGGGCAGTTAGTAAATTTTAGCATGAATTAGAATGCAGAGAATGTACTGTCCCACTCCCAACATGTCTTAAAGACTAAAAATGTCATTAAGTGTAGTGTACCAACCCTCATTAATCATTTTCACCACATATCCAATATAAACTTTAGAGCTCATGAAATAAGTGGTTACCCACAAAAATGATGAGTTTGTAATCATATCAATGAAGTTTTAAAGCAAAAATAGTGGAGCAACACTTTGTAAGCACTCACCGCAGTAGTCATTTTCTGAGCAACTACCCTAGAAGACTCATAGAGCGGTCGAAGCACTTCAGGAACACTCCATGCCTGAAAGATGAAACCAAATTAAATTATTAATGGACAGCATACAGAGAAAATCCAACATTGAAGGGTGAACATATGGATACAAAGTGGGAATCAGACCTCGAGATCCAGATGGTCCACTATATGCACAATCGAACCCCCACCTTCGCATGGGCGAACTAAATATCCACTTGGAAGCATTTCAGCTCGTACAAATTGCTGTGCAGAGGCTGCACTTGGACCACCCCCTGAACCACTCAAGGATCTCTCGCAGACCTTAAGATGGAGGAACGTTAGCAAGGGCAATAGCCTTGCTCATATTCAATAAGGGGTTAAAATAAGCAAAATCAGTGCTCATATTCATACATACCACAAGGCTGCCATCTTCCATTGTGGTTGTGTACCTTAGAGTCCAAAAATCGCGTGCAGGGACTAAAGTTGTTGGAGCATACAACTGTATTGTATGCAAAAACAAATAGTAATGTTCACAACATTAGGCGCATGCATTGTGCATCACTAGAAAGGCAAAATTATTGAACAAAAAATATGGAATAATGCCCACCTGCGTGTAGACAAGTTCAACTGTTCCTCCATTTCCTGCTGGAAACATTGTGAAGACTTCCAGGCTTCGACAATCACGGAGCCAAGATGGGCGATCTTTCAAGATTTCTACAACCTACATTACACAGCTCTATCAGAAACAGTTAAATTTTCTGTAATCAGTTGGTAGGCAAAATATATGAATGCGAGGACATTTTATCTCTATAATACAGGCAGCCTAAGAGATCAGAGGAAATTTTCCAGGGGGTGTGTGGATGAGAAGAATGTTCAAATTTAAGGCGCTAAGTATTGAATATCTTGCATTCCAACAAGCTTTCTTCCATCCTAGATTACAAAACAAACTCTTGTGTGATCAGCAGCAATGTCTTCGATGAAGTGCTTCCAAGAAATTTTTGCTTCTTAAGTGTCTCACCAAGTCACCATATCCACACGGAAAATCAAGTCTAAATCACTTGCATATTAACTTACTAGCACATGAAATGGTTTCTCCAGAAAAATATGAAGACAAAGAAAACTCTTGAGGTAACATAAAAATTCCAAAACTAAGCACCCATAACATCTAAAACACTTACTTTTGTTGGTTCTAGATTCACCAAACCACAGGCACGGGCAGCAACACCACGACAACCATGTGAAATGGCCACAATACCAACCGAATCCGGACCAGGCTAATCTCATCAAAACAACACGTAGTTAGCACAGTATTGAACATTTGTTGTGTTAATAACAGAACAAAAATGTCCAGAGTTGGCATGTAACCTTCATCCCAGGCATCTGGACCCAATCAATAGCTGTCCCAGTAGCCTTTGAGAGGAACTCTGTCAATGTCTCCTCTGCGATTGAGAGGAGCCTGGAACAAGAAAACAAAGCCAATTGAAGATAGGATGATTCTGAAACAGCAAGGTCAGCAACAAGAATCCGTCCCTAGCTGCCCAGAGTGATTTACTTACCCAGAAGGGTTACTTGCATCCCTTAGAGGGTTTTGAGGGGTAGTCACATTTGATTCGCAGCTTGTATCATTTGCCAATGAAGTCTGTAACCAATCAATAGATGTTATCAGGAAAAGTAAGGTAAAAATAGAAGAATCTGGTTGGCTTTCTAACATACCAAGGAGTCAAGGACCAATTCATGGCGATTCTAAACTAGCTGATGCATATGTGCACTAGAGGATTCCAATAGAAGTAACATCCATGGACTCTAGCATCTAGGTGTTGTATACACCTACTTCAGAACAGCAGCATAAGGACTCAACATACTTGCTGGCATGACTACACATATATGAAGTTTTGATGGCAATGCATTAGTAGTACACTACAATACTCATCTACGGTACGAAACTAAACTTTCCTGCACACACCATGTGTATTACAAATGCACAATGAAGTGTGAATAAATAAGAATGAAGTAATAACATGTTTGTGAAGGGGATGCAATACCAACTCCAGCATATCAAGAACTTACATTCTGCAGCTGCTGCCGCATGAGCACATTCTCATGAACCAGCTGGGAGACCTGTTTCTGGAGACGCTCGTTCTCTTCCATAAGAAGCTTGTTCATCGCAGTCAACTTTCTGTTCACAGCCTGAAGCCGTGAAGACTCATTCCGCTGCTTATCTCGGCACCTACAACAACACAGGCACAATCATCCATTTCAGTAAAATATGAAACAAAAACCAAAAAATTCAAGACGGGATACAGGTACATAAAGCCGCCAGCTGTGGTAGCTGTTGCACATACAAATGCGACAATAGAAATTGAAATTAAAACTTCCCTCCACATCAAAATACTGATCATCTGCACAGCAGCAATGTAACATTTCGGAGTCCTAAAATTTGTATAAGAATACTGCCATAATATGTTTTTAGACTGACAGGACACCACTGGGGATAACTACCATTCTCTCTCTCTCTCTCTCTCTCTCTCTCTCTCTCTCTCTACCCTCTTTTCTACTCCTGGGTGTAGTTACTCCCTATGCCATATCTCGCAAAGTAGGAGGTATCTCGTGCAACGAAGGGTATGTATGTCTAGTATATAAGTATATAAAACCATTTTGGTGGTATGTGTACTGTTTTAAGGTGGTATATACAATTTTTTTAACATACTCTATTTTTATGTACGAATATGAAGGTATTAGCAAAATATGCCTAAAACTATGTGCTTCCTTGCAATTTTTTTATGTGGTTAGTATGGAAATATCATAAAATTAGTATATGAGTATACCTAATGTGATAAAGGAGTATGTTAAGTTTGCTTACGTGGTATATCATGGGTCGGAGTAACTACACCCAGTAGTAGAATGTATTTTTCCTATGTATGTATGTATGTATGTATGTGTGTGTGTGTGTGTATATATATATATATATATATATATATAATATATATATATATATATATATAAGAAATGAGAGTACTGGGTGTATATGTGTATATTATAGAGAGAGAAATGATTTTGTACTCCTGGGAGTTCGTACTCTCACTTCTTATATACCACTTAAAATAATATTGTTATACCTCTTTATCCTTTGTAGTATGCCCTAGTAATAATAATAAGTTACTCCAAAGTGAGTTCCATGAAAAAGCTCATCAAAGTCCACTTTTATAACGTAATTTGTATATATACTCCTTTTATATATGAAAAAGGGTATATAGCAAAAAATAAATGGTTCAATGGAATTTTTCAACCAAATCGTATTGAAGTATTTTAGAATTAGCATTTAAGTATACCGAGAGTAATAAAAAAGTATAAGACGTTGGTTTAAGTGGTGTAGTGGAAGTGGAAGTATGTACTCCTGAGAATACAAAAAAGGCTTCACGTGTGTGTATATTGGAATTAGCAAATCCTAGGTACATTTTTTTGGTTTTATATTACCTTCTGTTCTGGAACCAGACCTTGATCTGCTTTGGCTCAATGTTGGCAAGTATAGGGCACTCGCGTAGCAGTTGCTGTCGGCGTGAGGATGTCGGCTTGGGGCAATCGGCGTACCACCCGCTCGAGCGCCTCCACCTGCTCCGGCGTGTACCGCACGTATTTCCCCGAGTCATCCCGGCAACCCTTATCAAACCCACCTCCGTCACTGCTCCCCCCTCGCATCGCCACCCGCCGCCAGTCATTGGTACCACACCAATGCAGAAGCCCCAACCGGAGACAAATATATGCAGTAGCCTCCTCCTCCTCCTAACCTAAACCGTTCCTGTGCCTCGCTGCTCGTAACCCCTTGCTTGCGCTTCGATTTTCAGCTCGCGGAGATCCCTGCAGCAAAAGAAGAGGAGAATTTTGGGTAAATTTTTTTTCTCTCCAAACTGACACAGGGAATCAAACGTACTGCAAAACGAAAATGGCAAAGCTGAGCTCCTCGAGTGGGGGAGGAAAGGCCCTCTTTAAGAGTGAGAATCACTTGGTAGAATGGGGGGGAAGGGGACAAAAAGGTTACTGATTTCGCCAAAATGAACGTACTTAACAAAACACCCCGAAAATAGCACACCCTCGAGGCGATGAAATGCTCAGTTCGCCGCAAACGAACAGTACTACCCCCAAAAGAAATCAGCGCTCCAATCCCCCACGCCACGAATGCAAAACCAATGAGGAACGTAGCCTTGCTAGATCCCAGGCAACCAACCACGCGACGAATCGTCAGTGGTCACCTTCAGTCCACACAGCGCCGCTCGCGGAGAGGAGCGCCGCCCGGAGACACCTCAGAGGCCAGTCCCCGCGGCGTGGGCCATCGATCGCCGGCGAGCCCCCACCACAGCGCGGGATCGGGCCAGAGCAGCAGCAAAAACAAGTCTACTCCGTCCGTACTAGCTAGGGTTTGGGACGGCGTCGTAAAAGAGGGAGGGGAGAGAGAGCACGGGAGGGAGAGAGATGGGAAAAAGGTGACAAGCGGAGACAGACTGGACAGGAGGTGGAAGGAACAGCACCGCGCACTACTAGCTACTCCCCCTCCACTCGAGGGCTGCCCCTGTATACATACTCCGTATAATACGGGGATTCTTAGGGCTAGTCTCGGCTTCCAAACGACGAAAATGGCTTTCTTGTTGGTGTTTACATGTTTCTATTCTTGTTCCCAAGTATGTAGATTGCATCGGTTGGTATTGACCAGCACACGTGTCAAGGGTCACGATTGGAAACATGCACTAGGGAACAGGAAAGCCTCGTTCCCAAACGACGTGTGCCCACCTATCTCTTTTTGCATCAGTCCAAGTGCGTTGTGCTGTGTTTCCATGATTAGTATTTCTGGATGACATTTTGGCTTTTGCAAGCATTTTTCAACGGCAATGATCGTGAGACGATGTATAAACTTAAAAAATCGTTTATAAAATTCGCTTTAAAAGATTATCATGTTTATTTTGATTTTTAGAGAAGCCAATGCCAAATGCCAACACTGGTTTCGGTCCCGGGGAAATGGGCGCGGTGTTACGGAAATGCTCCTCAGCTGTGTACCACGGAAGAGCTACGTACGTACGTGGGTCTGGTGTACAAAAATACTAGCTGTTATAGTAAAAAAAAAATGGCCTCTTTTCGTTACGTCTCGTGAGTACAAACGGCCAAGCCAGTGTTGTCTGCTAGCTTGCTCCCAAACAGCACCTTTTCCATCGTTTCTTTTCCCGTGCACTCTTGCAAAGCTGTACCATGTTACAAACATATTCTACCGTTTTGACTTCTAAAAGTCAATTTTTAAACGGTTTATTTTTTAAATTATTTTCTATAAATTATTTGTAGAAAACACTGTAAGAGTTATTTTAAATGGAGTGATTTCAATTGTTTTTTGCTCCCTCAACCTCTTTCATAATTAACTGGGTGGTGATCATTTGGGTTTTTTGTGGCTTATGGCTGAAAAACACTGTAGCTGACAGAGGCTTATTTAGCATAATTAAATTTTTAAAAAAATATATGTTAGCTCATTACGTATAATACAAACAAATACGGGAAAAAAGAACCGGCAAAAAAACTCAACAAAAAGCCAAAAGTTCAGAAAAGACGAAATTTATGAATAGTGAAAAATAAACCAGAAGCTAAAACGATCACAGCCTAAAAGCTAAAATCTATAGTACTTGTAAACATTACCTAAATTACTCTACTATTTACTCTACTCTCTTCAGTTAAGGTTGATGTTTCGTCTAAGCAAAGTTACGATGCTTTTTGTTTGTGTACACTAGCACCGCATGTGCCACTGTGTTTTCGTGGTTGTGTTGGCACATCATCAAGTGCCTACACAGTCTGTACTGGCAGTTGATCCCCACCTAGCTGGCACTTGAGTAGTAAATGGCCTCCAGTCTCTACTGGTGCTACATGTGCTTCCATTGCTTGAAAAACGATTAAAATAGTTATGAAAAAATTACATAGATAATCTATCGCACCATAAAATTTAAATCTAAATTCGAGCTACACGTTGATAAAAAACACAGAATTTTCAGTGAATAGTACCTTTACCTTTTCCTTTTAATTTCAGATTTTTCTTTTCAACATATTTTGTCCTTTTTTTCTCATGTGTTGTTCGAACTTGGATTTAATTTTTTTGTGGAATGATATGTTATATCACACAATATCTATGGGTCAGTTTTTTCGGCTTATAAATTCCCTTAAGCAAACAAACAGGACGGCTCCTTCGGCGCCGTTTCGAATCGCATTATTGGAACAGCTTTTTTTTAAGCAGCTTATCGTCATTCGGTTTATTCACAAAAGTGCTCGTGCTATGACAAGAAATCATAAGTCGCAGCTAAAAAAACCCACCATTTATAAAATTTTCAGAATTTTTATAAACATTTAAAGTATTTTTGAGCAATGGGAGCACGGGTCGGTTAGAAGAAACTGGAAATGTTCTCGTAGAGTGGAAGCCAAGGAAGGAAGCCATGGCTAAGTGGCACCACGGACTGCTGGAAGACTGTGAGTGGTAGCAGAAGAGAACAGATAAAAAAAAATCAAAGGATTACAGGGAAAAGGGGATCATGAGCTGGAGACAAAAGGTTAGGTTGCGTTGCATTGCATTGCATGCGGCCCATTGCTTTGCTTCCTCTCCAATCCTGTTCTTAGCTCTTAATTACTTGTTAATCACCTCAGCTCCTCCTCCCCCGTGGCCGGCTAGCTCTTGCATGCATGCATATAATAATAAAATATACAATGTTGGTGATGCATTATTGCGCGCGTGAAACAAGTATATATATCTTATGTTGTACGCAACGCATGCACACGCCAGAAAAGATGGCCATGCATGCGCGCCGGCCATTGCCCCGGTCCTCCTCTCCTTCCAAGCACATGCCTCCAATTTCCACTGCCGATCATCGATCGAGCTACACTGCACATGCATCTTCTCCTTCTCTTCTCCAATTTTCCTTTTTTTTATAAAAACAAGTAGCTCCCTTGACGACTGTGAAGCTAGCTAGCTTCTCCATTCCATGCCTCAGCAGCTTCAATTAGGCTGTGATCGTTTTGGCTTCAGCTTTTAACTTCCAGCTTATTTTTCACTATTCATAAATTTCGTCTTTTTCTGAACTTTTGGTTTTTTGTTGAGTTTTTTTGCCGGTTCTTTTTCCCCGTATTCATTTGTATTATACGTAATGTGCTAACATATTTTTTTAAATTTAATTATGCTAAATAAGCCTCTGTAAGCTACAATGTTTTTTCAGCCATAAGCCACAAAAAAACCCAAATGATCACCCCCTATATATAAGCCTTCGAAAATACACTAATGGCCCTTTTTTATTTGCTTTTTTTTTTGTGATTCTTGGCTTTGGTTTATCTAAGAGTTGAAATAAATATGACGGTTTCTCAAAGCTATTTCTCCAAACAGTTTCTTGAATCTAAAACCGTGTACGCTATCAATGTCAACATCTCCATCGTCCGTTGCCGCCGCAAAAAACATAGACAAAAGATAGCAATGTAGCCCAAAAAATATGGCCAATATATACTCAAGACCATAGCATGCATATATACGAACATGGGACAGAATAGATAAATAATAGTAGTTTAGGAGCTACGTATGGCTTCTGTCTATGCATACGTGAGTTAATGGCACTTTTTGTATATTTTGGTCTTGTATTTACAATAATTAAAATAGCACTTATACCGTGCAATGCAAATACTAAAGGAGTTTGGGTTAATCCGATTTTTAAATGCAAAAACATGTTCTTGTTTATGAATAACTAGCGGATGGTCCGTGCGATTGCGCGGCTAGATAATTACATTGTATTTTTCTTATGTAACTTTAGTGTCTCTGAAAAATATAGTTGAACTCCCTCTGTTATGAATACATGTTATTTTGGACATCGATATGGTTTCTAAAACATAACTTTAACTTGACCACTGATTTCTATTGTAATATTGTTTATAAAATTCATGAAAGTAATTTTTGAGACAGATCTACATATATGATTTTTGTGTATCCAATCTAAATATTTAGGAAGATATTGATAGCGGAAATTTCAAAAATTTGGTTACACATATCCCAAAACAATATGTTTACGTGACTGGAGGAAGTAATTGTTATACAAATGTAAAAGTTGTAATATGTATACAGGTTTAATCTACACCATTATAATCTAAAGCCACTGAAACAAGTGGTGTAGGTCTCCTTTTCTCCCTATTAATGAGAGATTTTTTAGGGATATTGTTTTTTCTAATTTAAAAATTATTGTTGGATTTTTTAGAGCTCTACAGTGAAGGAGGTCATTTAGATATCAATAGTTGTTTGTAGATATTCGTGATAACTTCTTCGTCGTTGTTTTAAAGTGGCTTATTAGTTTATCGATATTTAGTTTATGTATATAAACATTTACATAGAATTAAAAATATCAGTCATATCCATACTATGTACGGCGGAGAGGCAGCTACTTTAACACATTAAAACGAACAGGCCGATGGGTGGTGGTAGTGCTCGCTCGGTGATTTCAAAAACTGAATGATTGTTTGTAAATTGAGGGCACTGAAAAGTAGAGTACAAAGACTCGTGCAATAATTAACCTCTGCAGTGTCATCCCATGTAATAAGTTTCAGTCTTTGCGTTGCATGTAGTAAGTTCCCAGCGGTCCCAATTCTGTTTATGCGGAAGCGGCCGCTGGGAACTACTAGCATATTAGGATGGTTGTACTTTATAGTTTTAGGTTTGAAAATTTAAATTTTAGTTGTTTATAAGGAAAAATAGAGAGAGATACTTGCGTGTAATTTTAGCCGACATAGATAAAATCATAACATTGTCTACTAGAATCGATTTGTAAATCCCATTTTAACAAGATACTTTATCTAAAAACTATTTACTATAGCATAAACTAAAAGCTATAAACAAAGGCTAAAAACAATCCATCCGTACCATATGATGCTTCACACTTCCACAGCCTAGCCAGCTGCTCCAAGACTGATTAGGAGTGACTTTGCACGGACAGACAGCAACTAATGCAGCGTTGCAGTTATCTTGATCTCTAAGTACGGCCTGCAGCCAAGTAATGGATCCCTTGCCATTGCCAATGGTAAGTGGATCTAATCCGAATCGATCAATGGCTATATATCAGTCAACGAACGAATGAATTAGTGACCAGCAGCAAGCTTTGCATTGCATTGGCCTCACAGACAGCATGCAATCTTTTCCTTTTTCTTTTTGAAACTCAGACAGCAGGCAGGCAATTTCCTTGCCCTGCCTTTTTTTTTATTACGGAAGTCTTTATTAAAACCAAGAACAGTACATCAAGATGATACAAAGCCTTGGAATAAAACTTCCAGCCTCTGTCTCGCTCGGAGACACACAGCTAAAACAATCAAAAACAAGCAAAATCTAATGACTATCAATCCGTAGACTAGATCGCCACCCATATGCCCGGGAGTAAATATCCTTGGCCACACGGTCCAAATGTTGTGAGGCCTCCACAACTAAACTCTGCAAATCCGTTCTGTGAAGAATAGCCCAAGAACGGAGTCGACGAGAAGCCGCAAAAATAACCTGCAAGGGAGAGAAAGAGTGTTTCTTTTCAAAAATAATGTCATTTCTGTGTAACCAAATTGACCAACATATAGCTGCTGCCCCAAGCAGAATTAGCGGTTTCAAGTTTTTAATTACACCATTTAGCCAACTTCCAAACATATGTGATACTTTTTGGGGTTTAGTTATATTGAAGGATATTTGGGGGATACTCCAGACCGCTCTAGCAAAATGACAATCAAAGAACAAGTGTCTAATTGTCTCATCTTCGTGACAAAAGCAACATGTTTTGCTTCCTTGCCAGTTACGCTTAGCTAGGTTATCTTTAGTCAACACAACCCCTCTCCGGAGATACCACAGAAAAACCTTCAGTTTCACTGGTGCCTTTAGTTTCCATAGTCTCTTATTCAAATTAGGGACATCTGTACGAATCATGGCTTCATAGAATGATTTCACCGAGAACTGTCCATTTGGGTGTAAGGACCAGCGAAACACATCCTGACCTTGGGACAACTGTATAGTAGTCAAACGAGGAAGAAGATTATTCCACGCTGCTAACTTTGTACCAATAAGGTCACGTCGCCAAGATAAATTTGGAGGATCAGAGTTGAGCACTTCCGAAATAGTTATGAATTTTGGTCGTGCAATATTATAAAGACCAGGGTACTGATCTTTTAGGGGAGAGTTACCTAACCACTTGTCCTCCCAGAACCTCACTTGTGACCCGTCCTTAATAATGGAAAACCCGAACCGGAAGAAATCTTGTTTAATCTTCATAAGACTGGACCAGAATTGGGAGTCCCCTGGTTTTCTTTCAACTTGAACAAGTGGTTTAGTGCCTACGTATTTGTTCCGCAAGATTTGTTGCCAGGTACCGTCAGTCGTGAGAAGCTTAAAAAGCCATTTACCTAAAAGGGCGATATTTTTCAAATGCAAATTATGAATCCCAAGACCACCTTGGTCTTTGGGCTGGCATAGGATGTTCCATTTAACAAGACGATATTTCCTCTTTTGTTCATCACTTTGCCAATAAAACCTTGATCGGTAGTAATTTAGTTTTTTTAACACCCCCTTAGGTACAGCGAAAAAGGACATCATATACATTGGAAGGCTACTCAAGACTGAATTAATAAGTGTCAATCTACCCCCTATCGAAAGGTGTTTGCTCTTCCAACTACGAAGTCTTTTCTCGAACCGCTCCTCAATTAACCTCCAATCCGAGTTTTTTAGCTTTTTTGTAGTGTATGGGAATTCCAAGATATCTTAATGGAAGACCACCAGCTTTACAACCAAATAGATCAACATATCGTCCGATTTCCGACTGTGCTTCCCCGAAGCAAAAAATTTCACTCTTATGGAAATTTATTTTGAGACCAGACAGTTGTTCAAAGGCACATAGGAGAAGCTTCAAGTTTGCTGCCTTATCTAGATCGTGATCCAAGAAGAGGATAGTATCATCCGCATACTGGAGGATAGAAAGGCCCTCATCCACTAGTTGAGGAGCTACTCCACTAAACTGTCCATCCTCTTTGGCTCTTCGAATCAAGATTGTGAGCATATCGGTGACAATGTTAAAAAGCAAAGGGGATAGGGGATCCCCCTGTCGAAGACCTTTCTTCGTTTGAAAGAAATTCCCGACATCATTATTAACATTAACCGCAACACTTCCTCCCGAAATGAAAGACTTAACCCAAGTGATCCACTTTGGCGCAAATCCTTTCATCCGTAGACCTTGCATCAAGAAAGGCCATCTAACCTTGTCATATGCCTTTTCAAAGTCTATTTTAAGAATCACCCCACTTATATTCTTCCTATATAGCTCATGTAAGATTTCATGCAGTATGACGACACCTTCCAAGATATTCCGTCCACGCATAAAAGCTGCATGAGTAGGACTTATGACACGATCTGCCACAGAATTCATCCTTGC